>NW_004624740.1:31001357-31017660 GCF_000247695.1 Heterocephalus glaber | reverse complement strand
TATATATATTAAAGACAGGGTCTCACTAAGTTGCTAAATTGCTTGGGCAAGGGCTTGAATTTGCCAATCCTCCTGCCTCAGCCTCCCAGAGTGCCAGGATTATAGGCATGCACCAACACACCTGGCTCGCCTAATTTCTTTTGCAGGACAGTGAAAGAGCACGCTCTGCTTTCAGACCTAAAAAAATCACCTAGGGTGGAGAAGGAAGACCCTGCCCAGCGCCTCTCCAGGGAACTTCACAGGCCTAGGAAGAAGGCATTCACTTCCTGCCTGTGACTATAAGACGCACTATGTCACAGGGAGAATAAGTTCCAAATCCTATTTTGGGGGAAAGAGGCAATGTTAGAGGCGACAGGGAGGAGGCCCAGCCCAGTCCAGATCTGGCAGGCGCTCAAGGGCTCCTCAGCGAGGCCATGATTCCAAGTGGACAGATGTTTCAAAGACCCCAGGCCTCAGGCATCTGCCATCACTTCCGGAGCCCCCCAGTGACTCTGGAGAGGGGACAGCACAGAACGTTCTCATGGATCATCACAAGTTCGATGTGCTGTCTCATCACCAGAGCCAAGGCCAAGCTTTCGGCCTGAGTGTTTCCTGGTTGTGTGGGGAAGAAGTCCACTCTCCTCTCCCGCAAAGCCCATACTCAGGCTGATGCAGGAGCTGGAGGGACGCAGCGTTAGAGCTCCTGCTGACCATGCACAAGCCCCCAGCACTTCAAAAGAATGCACAACTGGAAGAGGTAAAGCTGCCCCGAGTATGTCTAGCTGAGACCAACCTGTTGTCCAAGAGAGCTTGCTGCTCAGATAGGAGTGTCCACTACCTGCACTCACACTATACTATAGCTGCCACGCAGCTACTGGACATTCAAAAGATGTGAGAGGAACGAAATTGTATTGTATTGTATTTATTTATTTATTTGGTACCGGGAATTGAACTTGGGACCTTGCGCTTGCGAGGCAGGCACCGGACCACTGAGCTAAATCCCCAGCCCATATTTTTTATTATTTATTTGTTGTTTTGTTTTGTTTTGTTTGCAGTATTGAGGATTGAACCCAGGGCCTTTGCATCCCCAGCCCTTGATTGAACCCCCAGCCCTTTAAAAAAAAGTATTTTTAAAATTTGCTCTCTGGCCAGGTGTGCTGGCACATGCCTATGATCCCATCACTCTGGGAGGCTGAGACAAGAGGATCACTACTAGTTCGAGGCCAGCCTGGGCTACATAGCAAGATCCTGCCTCAAAAAAATAAATAAATAAAATAAAATTTCCTCACTAATTTGGTAAATTGCCCCAACTGGGCTCCAAATTATGATCCTCCTGCCTCAGCCTCAAAGGGTGCTGGGATTACAGATGTGCACCACCACGCCCAGCTGAGGAACTGAATCTCCCCCACACCAGGGATCAAACTCAGGACCTTGCGGTTGCCAGGCAGGTGTGGTGCCACTGAGCTAAATCCCCAGGCCCTGAGGAACTGAATTTGAATTTTAAATTTCATGTAATTTAGATGTAAATTGTTTTACTCAGTAAATATATACAGCCTTTACTTGTCAATTTAAAAAAATTAACATAAAATTTAAGCAGTTGCACGGGTTTAAAAGCTACTGTCCTAGCCACCATGGGCTATTAAGATGGTCAGATCCATGATGGCAGATGAGATGTTTTTACGCTACTCTTGTCCATTTCTCTCTCTCTTTTTTTTTTTTACTGTATGAGTTTTCTTTTTTTTTTGTCAATTTCTTTTTAATAAAAGTATTTTAAATGAGCAGTAAATATGGAGAGAGCCACAAGAACGAAGATATGAGCATTATATAAGGGCTGGGGCCATGGCTTAGTCGTAGAACACTGCCCTACCATGTTCCCAGCCCTGGGTTCAATTACTGATACCACCAAAAATTTAAAAAAATTAGAAAGGACATGAGCTTTAAACAGGAGGGTCATCATAGGTCGCCGGCCTATCATATATTTTGGAAGGAAGTAGAAGAGAGAAGCTCAAAGTTTCCAAACATAATGATAGAGGGATGGAAATGTACACATAAGATAGAAGCTCAAGGGCTGGGGATTTGCAACTGCAAGGTCCTGAGTTCCATCCCCAGTACCAAAAAAAAAAAAAGATAGAAGCTCAATAGCATAATGACTGTGTGTGTGTGCATGCGCACGTGTGCATGTGTGCAGTGTACCTTTACACTGAGCTACATCTTCGGCCCACTTTTTATTTTTTGTTTTGAGACAGGGTCTTCCTAAGTTGCTAGGTGGCCCAGGCTGGGTTTGAACTCTCAATCTTCCTGCCTCAGCCTCTCAGAGTGCTGGGATTGCAGGCATGCGCTACCACAAACTGGCAAGATATCAGTTCTGTAATAAACTCATACAAGGTTTTGTAATCTTAAAAATATATGAGAGGAACTTTGACTATCACAGGTGAGGCCTAAGCAAGAGAGCGAGTACTACTCTAGTGATTTTTTCACAACAGAAACATCTAATGAAAACAAAACCCAGAGTTTATTCAAACAAGCTGCTTTAATGTAAGAAGTCCTACGTGGTACTCAAGACATCTCTAAGACATGAAATAGCTTGCAAGGTATTTCTGTATACTCTATTACCCCAATGTATTTAAAAATTTCCCCGATAGATCTTTTAAACAAATGCATCAGGAAGAGCAATAATTCACTGATGCTATGGAACAGCAGCAGTTCTCAGTATTGTAAAGGATTCCTACACTTTGAGAATATTTCATTATAAGCCAGGAAAGAAACATAAAGTTGTGATTTCTGTAATTAAAAATCAATTTCTTGGGGCCGGGGATTTAGCTCAGTGGTTTTGCCACCTGCTGCGCAAGCGCAAGGACCCGAGTTCGATCCCCGGTACCAAAAAAAAAAAAATCAATTTGTTTTCTATTTCTCTATGCCAAATTTCCCTTAATGAGTCTCCAGGTGGCTCTCATCCAAAGAGGGGGTACAGGAGGCTCCACCATTCTAAAAGGACCTGTGTTAGCTGAGGCTCATAGCACTGGGGAGCTGTACACATCCTTGGGCAAAAGGGAAAATGCTAACAAACCTACTCTGAACACCACCGTTCTTGAGCATGTGGTCTGAAAATGTGGTGTCTTACTGAAAGTCACTCAAAACTTTGTTTAAACAGCTGGGTATGGTGGTGCATGATTGTAAGTAATCCCAGCACTCTGGGAGGCTGAGGCAGGAGGATTGCAAATCCAAGCCCAGCTAGGGTAATTTAGCAACTTAGAGAGAACCTACCTGAAAATAAAAAAGAATTGGGGATATAGTTCAGTGTGAAGGTCCTGGCTTCAATCCCCCAGTACAAATAGATGAATGAATAAATAAATAAACAGGATGAACTGGGGTATAGCTCAGTGGTGAAGCACTTGCTCAGCACGCAAAAGGTCCTGGGTTCGATCCCCAGCACTGCAAAATAATCAGAATGATAATGTCAAAATAAAAACAAAAAAGGCCACGTTTTACTTTTTTCGAACACAGGTATCTTTTTGCTTTAAATCACCATCTGTAGGTATTGGATGAAAGAGTTATGATCTTGAACAGTCTGACGCCTTATACCCACTGAAGTTAACACCCTACACTGACGTGGGTTAAATCCAGCATTTTTACATTTAGGTTTTACTTAAAAACTTGAATAAACCAAAATAGCTAAAAAACATCAGGCCTTCCCAAAGACGCAACCTCCCTAAGCGAACATGTTGCGCCCTCTTGTGGCAAATGTGAGCTTCGCACGCACAGACGCAAGGGGCTGCTTTCCAACCATCCGTTTCCCCCAAATTAAGCAGTGGCAGAATTAGGATGCGGGGCCGGGGATTTAACTCAGCGGTGCCGCTGCCTGCCTCGCAAGCGCAAGATCTCGAGTTCGATCCCAGGCACATACACACACACACATACACACACACACACACACACACACACACACACACACACCCTTCCAAAAATAGAAATATCTGGATGCACACTGTCCCACAGTAGCACCTGCTTCTGGATTCACCTTCACAGGGAAGTGAGAATGTTCCACTGAAACAAAATTTTCCCAGGTTAATAAAGGTCCCTCCATAAACTGACTATCAGGCATTCTTAGACATTTAATCTCATCAGCCAACTTAAAACACAACATGAAGCTGGGCACCAAGATGCATGCTTGTAATCCCAGCATTCTGGAAGGCTGAGGCAGGAGAATCTCAAGTTAGAGTCCAGCCTGGGCAACTTAGTGACTTAGTGAGACTGTCTCAAAATAAAGAATAAAAAGAAGCCTGGAAATGTAGCCCAGTGAGAAGATCTTGGCACTAATCTTCAGTATCAGAAAAAAGAACAGCTGGGCATGGTGGGACATGCCTAGAATCCCAGCACTCAGGAGGCTGAGGCAGGAGGACTGCTGCAAGTTCAAGACCAGCCTGAGCTATGTAGTGAGACTCTGTCTCAAAACAACAACCAGAAAAGGGGGTTCTTTAGTCATCCCAATATCTGAATGTATCTGTGCATGGGGTTTAAACCCTAGACAGTGTTTAGGCAGGTGCTGTAGTCTCCATGACTCATCCACAGCAAACTTGACAGCTTCGTGCTTTTTCTGGGTTCTCCTTCTCCCTCCCAACAAATGAAAACCAAAGTCACCATCTATTACAAGGCACAGTAGCAAAGAGCTGGATTCACAAGTGATGGAGATCAGGTCTGAAAGGGGAATCCCAACCTTCTACCACTTATATATCTGTTTCCTATTATCTTTTATTTTGTTCTTTAAATTATGAGTTTCTGATATAAGAGAAACCATGTGATACTTAAGCCGTGTCTCTGATTTATTTCACTTAACATTATGGCCTCAAGGTGCATCCATTTACCTACAAATGACTCAAGTTCATCCTTCATTATGGCAGAGTCCATCTGAACTTCAGAATACACAGGAATTTACACTAAAATGTTTCACACTATTTATAAAATCAATGGTCATATAAGAATGTTCTATTTAAATACAAGTTTCTTAATTTACTTTTTATTCACCACAGGTTTGTAACTTCCATAACAATTTCAAGACTTCATCATTCAGTACAATGTCCAATAAAAAAGAAAAAGATACTATGATTTCCAAATGTGATAATCAATACTTTGCATTATGCATTGTTTCTAAATTTAAAATGAGTGTGCTGTTCAACCTTTTAAGGGAAGAATGGTGGAAAGCATATAAACTTAAGAACTCGTTCTCTTTGAGTGACTTCTTTTATAATTCAATTATGGATATTTATCTGGAGGGGTTTTTTTGTTTTTAATCACCCAGGGTCTTGCTCTGTAGCCCAGGCTGCCCTCAGACTTGCTGCAATCCTGCCTCAGCCTCCCAAGTGCTGAGACTACAGGGGTGCGCCACTTCGCCCAGTTTAAAATATCTTTCTGTACTAATCATTTCAAAAATAAAAATGTGCCTTTACAGTCATAAAACTATAGGCACATTTATCATCAGTTTCTCCCTAGAACTTTCCACAAGAGAGGGCATCTTCAGACAGGAAACCAGACCAACAACAAAGGGAAAATCTGTCTTGAACTCTATCTGCCTAAAACAATTGTGAAGAAAAAAGTGTGGACTCTCCCTCAAGATCACCTGTAGAAAGCACATTCTTCTAAAATAACCATATGAAAACGTTTTACATTTCCCAACATTTGGTACAACAGGGAATTCTTTACTTTTTCTTAGCTATGAGTTGAACATTTATATACTATACTTGCAATTTACAAAAGAAATAAAACAGTTCACAAGTCACGGAAACTTCCATCCCAAAAGGGGAAAAAAAGGAAGTAAAAGGAGTGCTTGACAAGAAACCAGGTCCCATTTTGAAACACTGGTGTCTCCATCTCATTGCATAACCCCCCAGTGATCCCGGAAGGGAGGGTGCTCAGTCCGGATGGCGTCATCGGGCAGCGCTGGAGGCAGCTGTTTAGCAAGGGCACCACACACCCTCCCGCAGGAGCACAGCACAGGCCTTGACTTCAACCCGGGGGGAAAGCCAGCGCTTTCCAATCTACCTTCCATTTGGCTTGGTTTGGTTTTTCAAGACAGGGTCTCATCTGTACTCCAGGCTGGCCTTGAACTCACAGTGTAGCTTAGGTAGCCTGGCACATTGTTTTTCAAGCACTGCTTCTGGTCTTGTGTCAGCAACCCACTTTGCCTGGTGCTAAAGGATGTATGAGTAAGCCAGGCACAGTGGCACACGACTATAATCCCAGTACTCTGGGAAACTGGGGAAGGAGGATCAAAAGTTCAAGTCCTACCTGGGGAACACAGCAAGACTCTGACTCAAAAAAAAGCCCGGGGATGTAGCTGAGTGTGAAGACCCTGGATTCACTCCTCAGTATCCCCCCCCCCACACAAAGTAAGTACTGGGAAGATGATGACATTAATAAAAAGACAAGAAGCAAGAGTATACATGTTAAAATAAGACATTTATTATGCTAAACAGATTTTATCCTCCATTTTCCCAAAACACTAAAATAGCACACACAGCATAGTAATTTAACACACAATACAAAGTGATATATGCACTCATTCCCAAAACGACTATTTTAAGCTTCACTTTGGGAGTCCTTAAAAACTTACACTCTTAAATGATCTTTATTAAAGTTATCAACAAACAAGTTACTTCAGAAAAGTCTTAGTGTGAAAGAGACCTCAACTCCTTGGGTCTGGGAACTTTTGTAAGGGAAAATACTTGATCTGCCTCTATATCTGAGCTACAGCACAGTCAAGCTCCTTTTTCTTAGGGTAACACTGCTAGGAATCCTAGTTTGAGAAGATTATTTTACCTTTTTTGGTACTGGAGATCGAACTCGGGTCCTTGCGCTTTTGAGGCAGGCGGCAGAACCACTGAGCTAAATCCCCAGCCCCCTTGAGAAGATTATTTTAAATTTAATATTGCAACTTTCACCATAGGGCCTCCACTGAAACTGCATTTCAAGCAGAAAGGAGCGTGAGAAGTCAAATTTGCTGCAGACCGAAATTATTCTATAAAATGCAGAAATAGTAACAGCTCACCGTGAACTCAACAAGGCTTCATAAAAGTACAGCAGGTAAACTTTACAAATATCCACTTCCATTTGGTGACAGGACAGCTAAAGAGACAGACAGTGTCTGGAACAGTAGCCCTTTGGATTGGGTATTAGAGACAAAGAACTTCACGATAAGCCAAATTCCCAGCTGATATTATACTGAACATATTAATCTCCTGAAAGGGTTCCTGATTCTTTGTCTTTCAAGTACAATTTAAAACATGCTCAACAATTTCTTTCTGCATTACCTAGCTTTTAGCGAGTTTATACTAGACTTGTACTTTATAAAGTTTGTCAAGCAGTACAAACCAAAGCAGGAACTGAATGGCTGCTTTGTTTGGATACAGACTTAATGCAAAACAATCATTCTAAGACAACGTTTAAAATTAAGCTACTATTTTTATTGTTCTGCTTGTACCTTAACCATGGCCTATGGGATTTGCTAATTTCAAAGGTCATAGAGGCAACAACCCCAGTGTTACCCGCAGACCACTGGAGGTACAGTTTATACTTGAAAGCATGTTCCTGTATTCTCTTGTCTGCTCTGAGGGCACAGGCTTTAGCTGGTCAAGGTGGTCACATCTTGTAGCATCCCTCAGGAGGCCTTGAGGATGGGCGTGTGGTGTTTCGGGTAGCAGCAGGGGACACACGCAGGACAGTTCCAGGGCAGAGCCTGGCCCCTCGAGAGGAGCCCTTAGCGGGTCACTCTTGGAAACTCCTGCTTCCCGAAGCTGCATGTGGCCCGGCCACGCTGAAGCACAGGGCTCTCCCCTGCAGCACTGTCCTCCGCGGCTGTCCGGGTCTCTGGGACCTCCTCCTGGCCAGTCCCTCTGCTGAGCTGCCCTGGCACCTCGGGACAGTGCAGCAGGGCACTCTCCTATGGGGACAGATGCAGGGACCGGGGACAGACCCACAGCCTTGCTGGGAACTGCTGCCACAGCTGACTTTCTTCCCATGGATCCCTTCCAGTACAGAAAGGCCCTGTTGCTGGGAGGAAGCAAGAGCCCAGCCTTCTTCAGATTGGCTTCCGCTTCCCAGGATAGCGCCTCGCTCTGCCTATCTCCATCTCCATCTCCGTCGGAAGGGGAATCTGTGGGGCAAGGGCTCCCCTTCAGCGCACTCCGCTCGAGGCTGTGTGGCAGTCTATCCGGGTCCTCTCCTCCCTCTCCCGTTGCTTTGGCTGTGCAGGTGCCGAACGTCCTTCTTCTGTCCCTCATGCTTTGTGTCCTTTGCGGTGGTGAGCCCAGGGTAACACCTCTGTCAGGAGGGGACGGCCTTCAGTGGATCTCAATATGAACCTGGAAAAGAGAACACATTAAACTCCACAGCAAAGAGAGGTGTTGTAAGACTGGACGCGCCAAAGATTTCTCTAAGGGAATCTCTACCAAGGGTTCCTAGGTTAGCATAGAGGACGGGATAGCGGACAACCCGAATCATCTCTACTTATTAGAGATGGTAACAAAAAGAACAGCGTGCTTGGGCCGGGGATTTAGCTCAGTGGTTGTGCTGCCTGCCTCGAAAAAGAACAGTGTGCTAGTAATGCAGTATTTCCTAAAAATAAAAGCAGACTAGAGGTTGTAGCTCTGCGATACAGGGCCTGCCCAGCATGTGAGGGGTCCTGAGTTCATTTCTAACCAGAACCACACACACACACACACACACACACACACACACACACACACACACACACACACACACACACACACACGGCACAAATTCTGAGAACTCACACTTTTCACACCGATCTGACTTTAAGCCTGGCATGGTGGCACATGTCTGTAATTCCAGCTCTCTGGGAAGCTAAGACAGGAGGATTACAAATTTAAGCCCAACCTGGGCTTAGCAAAAGCCTGTCCCAAAATAAAATTAAAAAAAAAGGGTTGGGGATGTAGCTCAGTGAGAAGGCCCTAGGTTCAATTCCCAGTATGTGTGTGCGTGTGGGGGGGTGTCTTCCCTTTAAATGGAACATAATCAGAGGGCCTTAACCAAATTGTCCTATTTAGAAATGATTCTTGCCAGCATTTGTAATTGGTTGATTTCTTGATAGCAGCCATTCTTTCTGGGGTGAGGTGGACTCTCAGTGTTATTTTCATCTGCATCTCTCCAATGACCAGTGATGTTGAACATTTTTTCGTATGTCTATCTGCTGCTTCTACTTCATCAGAGAAATATCTATTCATTTCAGAAGGCTATTTTTGGACTGGGTCTTTAAATTTGGGAGATCCGATTTTTTTTTAGTTCTTTGTATGTTCCAGATAGTAGACCTCTGTCTGAGGAACAGCTGGCAAAAAAAATTTTCCCACATTGTAGGTTGTCTCTTCATTCTGCTGGTGGTTTCTCTTGCTGTGCAGAAGCTTTTTAATAAGATGAGATTCCTTCTCCACTGTTGGTGGGAGTGTAGACTGGTGCAACCATTGTTGAAATCAGTGTGGAGAGTCCTCAAAAAACTAGGATTAGGGCTGGGGATTTAGCTCAGCCGGCCTCACAAGTGCAAGGTCCTGAGTTCATTCCCCAGTATTGGAAAAACAAACAAACTAGGATTAGAAGTCCCATTTGACCCAGCTATTCCCATTGGGTATCTTCTCAAAAGAATTAAAAATATCATACCACAGTGATATATGCATACCCATGTTTATAGCGGCACAGTCTGTAATAGCTAAATGTTGGAAACTGCCCAAATGCCCATCAACTGGTGACTGGATAAAGATGTGTTTTTTTAAAATAAAATGAAGGGCTGGAGATTTAGCTCAGTAGTTTTGCCGCCTGCTGCACAGCGCAAGGACCTGAGTTCAATCCCCGGTACCAAAAACAAAAACAAAAAAAGAAAAGATTTACACAAGTCAATTGTGGTGAGGTTTGCCTATAATCCAGCTACTAGGGAGGCTGAGGCAGGAATATCACAAGTTTTAGGCCAGCCTAGAAAACTTAGTGAGACCCTGTCTAAAATAAAAGTTTAAAAAGGTCTATGGTTGTAATCCCTAATACCACCACCACAAAAAAAAAAAAAAAGAAAAAAAGGCAACACAATACGAAATGAAATTTAGAGATACAGAAGCAAACAGTGAGAGACGCAGCTACAGCTGAAAGTAGCTGGCTACAAGGATGGAGAAATGGCAGGTAAGAAGGTCAATCTTAGGGAACTAGGAGACAAATTAAATGAATATATAACTGAGTTTCGTTATTTAAAATTTGAGTGCACTGGGGAGAAAATAAAGCAATACTGGAGGTAAATTAGAAGCAAGGGCAGGTGAGGAATGGTGCTACAGAACCACATGAGGCCAGAGCAGAGGCAATGATCTCTGCATAAGGAGCGTGGATTACTCAAGAAGGGATGGGAATGACGTGGTGGCGCACACCTGTGATCCCAGCACTTGGAAGGCTGAGGCAGGAGGATGGCCATGAGTTCAAAGCCAGCCTGGACTACATGGTGAGTTGAAGGCCAGCCTGAACTACATACAACTACTACTACCACCACCACCACCACCACCACCACCACCACCACCACCACCCTGTCTCAAGGCCGGGGTGCGGGGGGACTGACAGGCAAATGCATAACTCTTAGCAAGGAAATGACAGCCAGCTTTGCTCTATGCATGAATTACCATGGCTGCATTATGGCTGACAGACTGAAAAGACCCACAATAGGAAGGCCATTCAGAGGTGACTCTAACAGTACAGGGCTAGTGGAGAAACAGCAGAGGGGCAAGAGGAAAGATGGACTAAGGGGTTTTTTGGGGGTTTTTTGGGTTTTTTGTTTTATTGAAAGTTGGTGCTTGTAGCCGAAGGTGATGCTCCACAGTTTTCTTCTGATTTCCTGTTTGGGCCAATGGAGGTGTGATGGACCAACAGTGGAGAAGGAGCAGGCCTGGAAGAGGGCACAATGAGTTTGCACTGGCACGTGGGGTCTGCCTGTAGGACTAACAGTCTAGCTCAAGAGAGGGCTCAGCGCTGTGGCCTGAGATCCTGCAGTCACCACCCTTTGGGACCCTGGTACAGCACATCAGAGAGAAGCCAGAAAGAAGGTACTGAAGGGCAGGAACCCCAAGATGCTGACTAGAGAGGAGAGGGGCCCCCTAAAGGCCCCAAGGAGGAAGACTCAAAGCACATCAGGAAAAATCAGGGTGGGAGAAGCCAGCTAAGTGGAAGGTTTCAAAACCAAGACAGTGGTGGGCATGTTTTTCGAACAATGTTAGCTACAAGTAAATTCTGAAAAAAACTCTTCAATCTTCTAGTCCAGCAGTCATTAAAATGGGGAAACAACTCCAAGAAACATGCAAGAAAATACATCTTTGCCTACTGCATCTTTATCTTGTTTACTTTTTAACTTTTTCTATGTTTTATTTATTTTTATCCTTACTTGCTTTTACATGTGTGACAGTCCTGGTAAGCTGCTAACTTTGCCAGGCTGGGGTCGGACTTTTGATACTTGCCTCAGCCTCCCATAGTGCTGGGATTACAGGTGTGCACCACCACCAGCTCCAGCACCAAATTTTGAGACAGCAAACAGCAAAATATATAGGGTTACGGTGTGGCTCAGAGGTAGAGCACTTGCCTAGCAGGTAGAAGGCCCTGGGTTTGATTCCCAGTACCACAAAAACAACAGAAACCCAAAAACAAAATAGTTTATGAAGGTGTACATTTGCGGGGCATGCTCAAAAGTTTTAAAGACAGATGTGTGACCAATAACCCTAACTGATAAAAAATATATTTAAATACTGTAATGCTGAGCTTGGTGGTGCACACCTGTAATCCCAGCACTATGGGAGGGTGAGCAGGAGGATAAATTTAAGCCCAGACTGGGCAACATGGCAGCTTAGCAAAACTTTGTCTCAAAAATAAGAAGTAAAAAACAGGGCTGAGGTTAGAGCTCAGTGTGAAGGCCCTGGGTTCATCTCCAGGACACCTCCTCCGCCAAAAAGTGATATAGAAATACAAGGTGTAAACCAGGCGTGGTGGCACACACCTGTCATCGTGGCACACACCTGTCATCCCAGCACACTGGGAGACTGAGGAAGGGCTGCAAATTTAAAGCTGGCATGGACAATTTAGTAACTTAGCAAGGTCCTGTGATAAAATTTTTTTTTTTTGGTACTGGGGATCGAACTCGGGTCCTTGTGCTTGTGAGGCAGGTGGAGGAACCACTGAGCTAAATCCCTGGCCCCTTCCTAAGTATATTTTTAATACATGTAAGTTTTGTTTTTTTTTTAAAGGCACTGGGATTGAATCCAGGCCTTTGCACTGAGCTACATCTCCAGCTCTTTTTTTTTTTTTCTTAATTTTGGGAGAGGGATTTGGTAGCTAAATTGTCATAGGCTGGGTTTGAACTTGCAATCCTCCTGCCTCAGCCTCCCAGAGTGCTAGGATTATAAGCATGTGCCACCATGTCCTGCCTTTTCTTTTTTTGGTTCTGGGGATCGAACTCAGGACCTTGCACTTGTAAGGCAGGTGGTGGCACTACTGAGCTAATTCCCTGGCCCTTTTCCCTTAATTCTTAAGAAAACCAGGCCATTTAATATGCGGCAGCTCTCAGAAAAATTAATTTATTACCACTTGTACTATGTCCTTGTACAAAGACAGTATAGTTCAGAGAGATAAAGTATATCCAGAATTGTGTTAAATATTTCAAATAAGGTGCCGTTAAAATAATCATTTAATTATAACGTAAGTATTAATAACATTAAGTATTTAATTATGATGAAATAAATTATTCCCTTGGCTGGGTGTGGTGGTGCATGCTTGTAATCCCAGCACTAGGAAGGCTGAGGCAGGAGGATCGCCATGAGTTTGAAGCCAGCCTGGGCTACAGTGAGTTCAAAGCCAGCCTGAATTTCACAGTGAGACCCTGTCTCTAGTCCCTGAAGTTCTTCTCGTTCTTTGGTAAATTCAGTAATAAGTTATGCATTTAATTTTCTTACCAGAAATACCTTAGCAGGTTACTGACATTTTGAGTCAGCCCTCAACTCACCTGTTACAAATATTATATTTTCAAAGCCAGAGATAACTTTCAAATAATTTCTAGACATATTTAATAGTCATTTGTAAATTATTTTGATAGTTTATTATCACTATACTAGACATATACTGCAGCAAATAAAGTATAAATAAAATATATCTAATTCCCCTTGGTTCCAGGCCTTGCTACCCTCTATGTTAAATCTACAATAATAAAACAGCATAAATTATAGCAAACAAACTTGTCCCCCAAAGTTGAGACCACCATAGTGAGGGAAGAAGTCTACTTTAAATTTCAAAGGAGAAATAAAATACAATTTAGGGGAGTAAATTCCTGAACCTATCCCCACCCCTGCTGCCCCCATCAAAGATGGTCAGGGTTGTGCATGGGCTTGTTAGGGGACAGGGCGGTGTGCTCCAGCAAAGGACACCGTCCAGGTGTGTCCACAACTGCCAGGCCAGGACGAGAAAGTGTCTTCTGCACAAATCCCTGCCTTCAGAGGTGGCCAGCCTGCTGGGTGACAATAGGCCTGACCCACTTAGGCAGCTGCTGCCTCTTGGTTGCCTTCCCTTACCTCCCCAACCAGGCCATTAATGGATTCCGATACCTGTCTGTCCCAACTACCACTGCTTTGTGAGCTGAAAATAGCCTGGCCCCGATGCTTCCACAAGCAAGCTGGCAAGGCTAATCCTAAAGGGGACAGCAGAAGCCTAAAACGAGCAGGTTGACAATGGGCCCTGAGCAGGGTCCAGTGTGTGGATGGCTCACACGCATGCTCAGCCATGATCCTGACTTCACCCGGCCTGTGGGTGTAACCACTGGTGTGTTTACCTGAGTATCACTGTGCGCCTGACTAAGAGGATCAGGCTGCAGGTGGCTGAAACAAACCCCCTGACATTTCTACACAGCTTCCAGGATGAGAAATAGGAACGGCTCTATTTCTAAACTAAGCTGACTCCTAAGCCTGGAGAGCATTCACAGCACTGAGCTCCTGCTCCTGATCACACAGCACATCTGAATCTCACCTGCTCTTACCAAACCAACTGTGCCCCACTGGAGAGCCACGACCCTGTTTCCTACTCACCTCATTGCCCAAAAACGTATGTTCAGGCGGAGAGGCACCATGCCCAGCAGCAGGGCCAGGGCCATTTACTGTCCCTGGAGAGAGCCCCGCTTCCTCCGAGGGCGCTCTGAGAACTCAGGAGCATGCATTAGGGTTTAGACCTAAAATGTCCCCCAAAGTTTCATGTGTTCAGAAGCAGGGCTTTGGGGCTGGGGATTTAGCTCAGTGGTTCTGCTGCCTGCCTCACAAGCGCCAGGTCCCGAGTTCGATTCCCGGTACCAAAAAAGCAAACAAACAAAAAACCCCAGAAGCGGGGCTTTGGAAGGTGACTGGATCATGGGCCCTATGTTCATCATCAGTGGATTAATCTACTCAGGAGTTCTAGTTGAATGTGCTGCTAGGAGGTGGGGCTGGCTGGAGACCGTCACTGGAGTGTGACCTAGAAGGGTGCCTCGCTCCCTCCCTGGCTCCTCCCTTCTCCGTTTCCAAACAGCCTTGAGTTGAGCAGCTTTCCTCTGCCATGTCCTTCCTATCATGCCATTCCTGCCTTGGAGCCGGTCAACTAACCATGGACTGAACCCTCTGAAACTGTGAGCCAGGATAAATCTCTCCTCCTTTAAGTTGTGGGTACTGGGAATTTTGTCCCAGTGATGGGAAAGTGGCCCAGACGGTGTGAAATCATCAACCATCCTCTCTGACCAGCATCCCATGGGCACCTGATAAATAACAGCTGCTATTATCAACTGCAACAGGAATGTTTCAAAGTACAAAAGATAAAAGTCCGCTGAGAGGTTCAGTAAAGTGGCAGGCAGAGAAGTGACTACTGAATGTGGCAACATGGAACTGACCTTAGCAAGGACAAGCACATTTTGTGAAGCAACAGGGGCCTCAGCCTAGGCTGGAGTGGACTGAAGAGTGAATAGAGTCGCCCATGGCACCCCCTGCCTTCCTGGTGAGGGCACAGCCTGCAACAGCCTCCATGGAGGGCAACCTGATAACTTTAGAAGTTACAAATGCTTAGAAACTTTGACCTGAGATTCACTCAAGGGCTTTTTTCTTCCAGTACTAGGGAATGAACTCAGGACCTTGTGCTTGGCAGGCAGGTGTGGTGCCACTGAGCTACTTTCCCTGCCCCCATCAAGATTATTTGCTGTTGATTTTATCAGCAAATATTTGCTGAGCCCCTTTTCTAAGTAAGCCAGTTGCTATTCTTGGGTGCTGATTTTAGGGCAGGATACCAAGCAGAAAAAACCAACTATTTTCTCCAAGTTTATTTTCTAGTAAACCAATGTAAAAGGATAAAAATGCAACATGCACAAGGTTCAGTGCTGTGCTGCCTGGAGAAGGGTCAATCTGTACCCACATCACCCACCATGTACCAGGATGAACTTCAAATCCATCCTGTTAAAAAGTAAAAAATGAACACTGGGCACAGTGGTATGTACATGCCTGTAACCCTGCCCTCTGGGAGGCAGAAGCAGGAGGACTGCAAGTTCAAGCTCAGCCTGAGCAATTCAGTGACTTAGCTAGATCCTGCCTTAAAACAATAAACAGCTCAGGGGGAAGGTTCTAGGTTCAATTCCCAGCACTGAAAAAAAAAAAAAAGATAAAAAAGGAAGCAATAGAAGCAATATTCACCGAGAATTGGGAAGGTCTTTTTGGTGATAATGAAACCTTAAAGTCAGAAAAAACTGTCAAACTTTGACTTCCTAAAAATAACCTTCAGGATGTCGAAAACACACCACAAAGATAAAACATAAACTAGGAAAAATTCAACTCTTACCAGATAACTCTTTTTAAAAACACCTCCAAGAAATTAAACAAAAACCATGGCTGCCACCACACCCATTGCTGCCACCCAAAGACCCCGCCCTGGCTCACCTAGACTTCTGCAAGACCTCCCTGCTTCCCTCAGCTCTCAGAGAGCGTGCCCCATGGTTCTCCTGAAAGGGTGAAAGCTGAAGAGGTACATGCAATCCAGCAATCCCACTTCTAGGTACACATCCAAGAGAAATGGAAACATCTCCAAACAAAATGTACACAAATGTTCACAACAGCATTATTTGTTAAGAGTCAAACAACGGAAAAACAAGCTGGGCTCGATGGCGCATGCCTGTGATCCCAGCACTCTGGGAGGCTGAGGCAAGAGGATCCCAAGTTCCATCACTACCCAGGGCAACTTGGCAACTTAGGTAGACCTTGTCTCAAAATAAATAGAAAGGGCTCAAGTGTAAAGGCCTCGAGTTCAATCC
>NW_004624740.1:30870643-30939028 GCF_000247695.1 Heterocephalus glaber | reverse complement strand
AAAAAAAAAAAAAAAAAAAGAATTAACGTCCCCTACAAGTCTCCCATTTGGAGGTGGGGCCTGATTGGAAGAGGCAGGACACTAGGGGCATGACTTAGAAGGGTGTATTCCCATTCGCAGTTTCTCCCTTCTCTACTTCCCAGCTACCATGCAGCAAGCAGCTGTTATCTGCCGTGCCATTTCTGCCTTGCAGTCAGCCAACCATGGCCTAAACCCATGGGAAACCATGAACCAAATAAACTTCTCCACTGAGCTAAACCCCCAGCCATAAACTTCTCTTCCTTTATGAGGCTGATGTACTGCTACCTGTGCTAAGAAGGCACATAACTTCTCTTCCTTTAATTTGTGGGTGTCAATATTTAGAAATGGGAAAGTGGATAAGACAGAAAATTTGTACCAGGAGTAGGTTCACTGCTGTGACTGTACTAAGCATGTACATGTGGTTCAGAAGTCTTCTGAACTGGTTCATAGGGGGAGTTCAGCCTGGCTGAACCCGTGCAGTTATCCTCATCTCACTTGGGAGACAGTGGCTAAAGAGAGGAATATTATGTTATTTAAGTTTCAACGGTAACTGAGAACTCAAATAATGAGATCTATAAAAAAGAATGGTTGCTAGGCATGGTGGTGCATGCCTGTTCTCCCGGCAGTTGGGAGGCTGAAGCAGGAGGATCACCATGAGTTCAAAGCCAGCCCAGACTACATAGTGAGTTCAAAGCCAGCCTGAACTATTGAGAGATTGTCTCAAAATAAAACAAAACAACAAATAGAAAAGAATGGTGGTATCAGTGACTTAAATTTTCCTTTATTGCAACAGAAAGCCAAGAGGTAGTTTCTAGTTGCTCAAGGAAAAAATAGGGGCATATTAGCCAGGCATGGTGGCACATGCCTGTAATCCTAGCACTCAGGAGACTGAGCCAGAAGGATCATGAGTTCAAGCAGGAGAATCACAAGTTAAAGCCCAGCCTGGGAAATTTAGTGATTTACTGAGACCTGTTTCAAAAAAACAAAATAAAAGGCTGAGGATGTAGCTCAGTGTGAAGGCCCTGGATTCAATCCCCATTACTGGGGGTGGGGGTGGGGGTAAAAGAAATCATGGTATAAGATTGTTATTTGGAGGCATAAAGATAGACCACTATAAGAAAACTGACATGTTGAAAAGTGGTTGCCCCCGAGTCGGGCGTTGTGGCGCACACCTGTAATCCCAGCACTCTGGAGGCTGGGGCAGGAGGATCGCCTTGAGTTTGAGGCCAGCCTGGTCTACATAGTGAGTCCAAGGCCAGCCTGAACTACACTGTGAGACCCCCGTCTCAAAAACAAAACAAAACAAACTTCAACCCAAAAGTGGTTGCCCCTAAACTGTACATTTTGTTTATACTCCTTTATTTTGGTTACATTTCACAATTGAAATTATGTTTATTTTTCAGTGCTGGAGATGAAACCCAGGGATTCCCATTTACTAAGTAAGTGCTTTACCACTAAGCTACACCAGTCCCTCACCACTGTTTGAAAAGTGGTTGCCCCTTGAGGGAGGACCTAGAGATAGGGAGACTCAATGAGAGGCTGGGCAGGGGGTTGAAGTCTCTCTATAAGCTCTGTTCTATTGGCTAATATTTTAACAATCTGTATGTAGGACCTTAATTCAAAAGTCAAAAAACAAAGTAGTAAGTCATTGAGAGTGGTTTATCTCCCCCCCCTACCCCCAGTTGTGGGGATTGAACCCAAGGCCTTCAACTGAGCTACATCCATAAATCATTTTTTAATTTTTTATTTTGAGATAGGGTCTCACTAAATCACTAAGCTGCCCAGGCTGGGCTCAAATTTGCAACCCTCAGCTTATCAGAGTGCTGGGATTACAGGCATGTGCCACTAGATCCAGCTTCCTCACCATCTTTATAGCCTTTGCTAGACTTGTGAACCCACAGAGTTGACAGCACAAAGTTCATTCTCTTTGCTGCACAGATGAGCAAAAAGACTTAGTGACTTAGCAAAGCTATAGAGAGCAATGGTGGAGAGCTGGGGCCAGCTGGTAGCAGCAGGTCTTTTCCAGTTCCCCATCCATTGTGCTGTGTCTCCAGTATCAAATACCAACAAGGCCCATGTGATTAAGAGAAGGTAGTCAGTTTCCTTGGGCCAGCAAGAGCTTTCTTCTTCTTCCTCTTCCTCTTTTTTTTTTTTTTTTTTTTTGGTGGTACTGATGATTGAACCCAGGACCTTGACACTGAGCTACAATCTCAGTCTTTTATTATTTATTATTATTTTTCTTTTGGTACTGGGGATTGAACTCAGGACCGTGTGCTTGGCAGGCAGGTGCAGCGCCACTGAGCTACATTCTTGGCCTTTTTTTTTTTAATTTTGAAATTTTTTAAATATTTAAAAAAATTTGTGTTACATTTCCCAGACTGGTTGAATTTGCGATCCTCCTGCCTCAGCCTCCTGGAATGTTGGGATTATAGCTGGATAGACATTTGAGAAAAAAGTTTTACATACCTACTGTATGACCTGGCATTCCATTCCTAGGGTCCTACCCAATAGATACATGAACTCATTTGTCAGGGCCGGGGATTTAGCTCAGTGGTTTCGACACCTGCTTCGCAAGCGCAAGGACCCGAGTTCGATCCCTGGTACTAAAAAAAAAGAACTCATTTGTCTAAAAAAAGATTTGTTCTTGAGTTTTACTTTTATCATAGCAGAAGTTTGAAAAATTCTATAGGTGTCACCAAGAGATCAATAAACCATGATCTATCTGTTACAATGGATTATTTCTCATTGATTAAAAAAAGGAATACACCCAACACGAATGAATCTCAAAAGCTTTATGTGTTAGGGATGGTGACACATGCCTGTATCCCAGCTACTCTGGAGGTTGAGGCAGGAGGATCATGAGTTCAAGGCCAGGCTGAGCAATTTAGCAGGACCCTCTGCTGAGAGGACAAAGTCAGACACTGAAGAGTCTATACAATCCCATTTATATTTAGTTCTAGAACAGGACAAGCTAACTTATGAGAAAGATCACAACAACAGTTTCCCCCAGGGCTGGGTCAGAGATTGAGAAGGGACAAGCTGAGGGAAGGTCATGTCTTTACCTCTCCAGGGCTTTTGCATTGCAGATTTGTGAAAACTCAATGAATGGTAAACTTCAGATTTGTACATTTCATCGTCTATTTTTACCTTTAAAAAAGCACAAGAAACTGTAAAAACTGAAGTACAATGAATGATATGCATGCTGAAGTATTTAAGGATGAAATGTACAGGTTTCCTGAATTTTGGAAAAGGATCAAAAAATGAGATGAATTGTTGAATGGATACATGGACAGGTTTGTGATAAAGAGTAGTAAAATGTTCATTGCAGAATTCAGGCGGATATATTGGGTATTTATTGTATATTTCTTTCAACTTTTCTGTGTATTCAAAAATTGTGTTTATTTCATTTTAGAGATGGAACCCAGGACCTTGCACTAAGCTACATTCCCAGCCCTGCTCCCTTTTTTTGTACTGCAAATTAAACCCAAGGCCTCCAGCCCCTTTTTAAACATTAAAAAAAAATTTGCAATACCATCTCACTAAATTGCTGAGGATGGCCTGGAACCTGCCATTCTCCTGAGTAGCTGGGATTACAGGTGTGTACCACATCCCACTTCAAAGGTTTTTATAATAAAATGCTGGGGAGATGGAGGGGAAAAGAAAGGTGAGACATTGCTATAAGCAGTCACATCCTGAACACAAGCCTTTACCAGTCTCATCCTTATTTTCTCTCACCTCGGGTCACCAGAGCAGAACGGGTCAAAGTGCTGGTACGTCTTTCCTCATTCGCAGCTGTCCATCTTGAAGGAAGTGGCCTGTGTGGCTGAGGCTGCCAAGCTGCCCTCCTGCAGTGTGGTCCCACCCAACAGTCACCATGAGTGGGGCCTCTTTCTCTCTTGTGTTCTGCAGGATCTCCAGTTTTCGCCTCTCCTAGCTTCTTTGGGTTTATTTCCTCTTGCGGGAGGAACATATGTCCCAAAAGCTTTCTGGGATATGGTATGTGGGAGGTAAAACTTTTGAGAACTTGTTTGTCTGAAAATGTTCTTATTTTACCCGCCTACTTGATGAACGGTTTGGCTATGTGTAGCATTCTAGCCTGAACATCACTTTCCTTCAGAACATTAAAGGTACTGCCTACCAGTGTAAGCAGAGCCCAGAGCGGGGATGTTTGTACTTCCTGTTTCCTGAAGATTTGCGTTTTCTCCTTAGAAGCTGGTAGGATCTTACCTGTTTGCATTGTCCTGGGTTCTAGTTCCATTCACTGGGCAAGCACTTTCCATCCGTAAACTGTCCTTCAGGTTTAGGAAATTTTCTTTGCACATTTTCATGGATGTTTTCCTCTTCTATTATATGGTTATCATTAGGATGGTTGGACACGTTTCCTTCTTTTTTTTTTTCTTTTGGTACGGAGGCTAGAATCCAAAGTCTTCACACCCCCAGTCCTTTTAAAGTATTTTTAAATTTTGAGACAGATCTCTCTAAATTACTAAATTGCCCAGGCTGGGCTTCAATTTGTCATCCCCCTGCCTGAGCTTCCCAGGTGCTGGGATTACAGGCGGTGGGGCACCACAGCCGGCCTATTTTCATTTATTTATGCTGTATGGGCATTTTTCTTCCTTATAGTTTTATAATTCGAATTTTCTAAGAGCATTTTACGTCATAGCATGAACTACAGTTATTACATAAAAATTATTTTTTAAAAAAGATGGTAGCGAGGCATAATCTCAGCACTCCGGAAGGCTGAAGCAGGAATACTGCAAATTCCAGCCGAGCCCGGTGAGTCTGATAAAAGGATTGGACTGCCAGAAACCCTCGCTCTCCTCCATGGCCAAACCCCGACCCCGAGACTGGGGACCTCGGAGCCCGGCCACGCCCAGGCCGCTTTAGCGCGCCAAGATGGCGGCCGCCCCGCCCCGCCCCGCGGCTCGAGCCGAGTGCTCCCGAGCGCTCCGGAAACCCAGCGGAACCTCGGGAAACCTGGAGGGCGGGAGCTGCCCCGCCCGGAGCCTGGGAGACGCAGCGCCGGCGCGCGGGTTTGGGAGGGGGGAGGCCGGATGTGAGTGGAGCGGCCATTTCCTGTTTCTCTGCAGTTTTCCCCAGCTTTGGGTGGTGGCCGCTGCCCGGCTTCGGTTTCTAGTCCGCGGAGGGCCAGGCGGCGTGGACAGCGGTCCCGGCACCCCGCGCCCCGCCCGCCCGCCGCTTCCCGAGCCCGCCACTTTCACCCCAGCGCCCGGCCGCCCGCGGCGTAGCGAGCGGCCGAGATGCAGGCCATCAAGTGTGTGGTGGTGGGAGACGGGTAAGTGCGGGCCCGGGCGGGCGGGACCCGGGCTCGTAGGCCCCGCGCCGGCCTCCTCCTCGGGGGCCCGGGCTCCCCGCTTCGGGCCGGCGCGGGCTGGCTCTGGCCTTCGGGTGGGGGAGGCTCGGCGCTCGCGGCCGGAGGGAAAAGTGAACTCCACCCTCCCGCTTTCTTCCCTGGACGGACGCCGCCCGCCTCCCTGCGCTGGCTGGCACGTCCTGGAGGCGGGTGTCCGGTGTTTTTGCCGTTATTTTGAACAAGGGGCCCTTCTTAATTTCTGCAGTAAGCCTCTTGAGTGCCCCACGCCGAGGGCTGCAAGGGTCAGGGCGGCCAGTCCATCCTATTGGACGCGGGTTTGGGACGGGACACTTCGGTGACCCGAAACTTATGGGAGGACCAGGCTACTTCGACTTACACTTCGCCCCTTTGGCCTCACCCCACCCCCTCCGTAGTACTGGGATTGAACCCACGACCTTCGCACTGACCCAACATCCCTAGTTTTTTATTTTTTGAGGCAGAATCTCGCAAAGTTAAGTTGCCCGGCCTAGGGTTGAATTTGTGATCCTGCCTCAGCCTCCCAGAGTGCTGGAATTTCAGGTTTTCGCCACCACACCCGGCGATTTTGAGGTTTTTAAAAAGTGATTATTTTCTCTTTGCGTGGAGAAGCTTTTTGATATGCTAACTGTGAAGATCCCGGTGTGACGGTGGCTGTTCTTTACTTTGGTGTGGTTATTTAAAAAACAACAAAAACCCAAAATTCGTCTTCGCTTAACGCATTAGGTATGAATGTAGGCGAACTGGCTCCTTGTGACTCAAGACTTTTCATTCCTGTCCATGATGGTTACAGGCCCTTGAGGAAGACAAGACTGGTTTTATGTAGTTTTTTTCTCCCGTAGAAACAAGAATCTCACTGTAATCCGAGCAAAATTAAGCGTTTTACCATTGCTTGTGTAGGTTAGTGTTAACAGGGAAGCTGGGAGAATTATCAGTTTTAGCAAACTCAGAATGCAACTGGTACATTTTCAAGTTCAGTAGAGTTGAAGGAAGAGTTAGTTCTGGCACAGCTTAATTTGTGGTTAATTTTTTTTAAACTTGTCATTAGTACAGATTTTGCTTTTATGCTTATAAATGCATTTATAGATTTTCAGTTTATTTAGATAATTCTTTGGGAAACATCTGGGAAACGCTGGGAGGCTGAGGCAGAAGGATTGCCAGTTTGAGCACTGTGGACAATTTAGGGAGACTCTTGTCTCAAAATAAAAATTCCATGGTTTCAGTCCCCAGTACCACAAAAAGGAAAAAAAGGGAAAAAAAAGTTTCTGTAGTGAACATAAATACAAGAAAGATATAGACAGACAACTGGTTTTTGTAAAATGCTCATTTGTTAGCATTTCACGTTTCTCAAATGTGAAAAATTAATAACTTTGTGGCTCTACATAACTAAAAATTGTTTCACTTAGGAATATGTATGTATACTACTACTTTAACCTTGTAAAGGCAAACTATCACTTGGAGAAAATGGTTATTTGGTTCGGTAGTCAGTCAGTAAATTGGTTTAAATAAAGTTTTGATCTTTTTGTGTACTAAATTAGCTAAGCACTAATTTTAAAAACATTTAAAGTTATCTGAGTTTCCTCTGAAAGTTAAATATTTGGAATCAGCAATACTTGGGATGTGAAGTACTACATACTCACTTTTTAATTTTTATTTATTTTTGAGACAGGGTCTTGCTATGCCGTCCAGGTTGGCCTTGGACTCACTGTGTAGCCCAGGTTGGCCTCAAACTCTCGGCAGTCCTCCTGCCTCAGCCTCCCCTCCCAAGTGCTGGTATCACTGGCATGGGCCACCACACCTGGCACTCGTGTTTTGTTTTGTTTTGTTTTTTAAGTTAAATCGCTAATTCAGTATCCAACTGCAGTATGTAATGTCATTTGAAAATTTTTAAGACTAAAATGTGCAAACACAAGAGATAGATTTAGTTTTGCACCCTCTCCTTTTTTCTTGCAGAGCTGGGGATCCAATCCAGGGCCTCACACAGGGAGTGTGTCCTTAGCCTTGGATTGGTGTTTGTACCTGGTCAAACACTAGTTGAATGCCTGCATGGCACCTGGACCCTCCTTTCACATTCCCTCTGCACCACTTACTTTAGGGTAACCCTGGCCATCTCACTCATTCCCCAAGTGAGGTGCCTCAAGGGGAAGTTAATCAAGATTAAACAACATGCTGGACTTTTATAAGTGGCTGGCCTTTTGCTGAGAGCTTAGAAAGTGCCTTAGAATTCTTATTGGTTTCTTTTTTTTTTTTTTTTGCATTGCTGGAGGTCAAACTCAGCATCACACACGTTAGGCAAGTTCTCTGTCACCATTTCTACTACTGTGAGGCTCGGTGAAGGAGTACTAGACATAGAAACGCAGTTCCTGGCCTTGAGTTTTCAGTCTGGTTTTTAGTACTGTATTTGACATTGATGTTGACGAGGAGTGAGCGTTAAGTGCAATATACCTTTACAGAAAATTTAAACTGTCTTTTAAAGGGATGACAGCAAACAGTACTGTAGTGAAAATCTGTATATATAATTTTTCATACCAAAAATATTTTTCTGCTTTTAATTCAGTAAACTATATTCCTGAAGCTATAGTTGGAATACTGTTTTATTCAGAAACTATGGGACTGAACCACAGGGCCTGTAACTTTTCCAGGAAGCTCTGCTTTGAGATGGTCTCTTTACTTAGCACAGTGTCTCCCATTCAAATATTTATAAACAACTTTTTATATATTATTATTGGTGCTGAGAATGGCGTATGCTTTTATCATTGTGCTTTATCCCCAGCCAACAATTTTTTCTTTTTCCTGGTACTGGGAATTGGAACCAGGGCCTTCACACTGAGCTATGGGCCTGGCCCTTTAAAAAAAAAAAAAAAACCAAACAGTTATTTTGAGACAAGGTCTTGCTAATTCACTGAGTTGCCCCATTTAGTCTCGAATTTGCATTTCTCCTGCCTCAGCCTCCTTTTTTCTTTTTTTTTTTGAGATAGGGTCACTTAGTTGTCCAGGCTGGACTTCAATGTCTCCATCTTCTTGACTCAGCCTCCAGTGTGCAGGAATTATAAGTGTGCACCAGCATGCTTGCCTGTGTCCCCCCCCCCCCCATCAAACTCAGGACCTTACTCTTGGCAGGCAGGTGAGGCACCACTGAGCTGCATCCCTGGCCAGAACCTGTGTTTATTTCTAACATGTTATAAAGGCATTTGAATTCTGAGCTGGCTTCCAAATTTAATGTATAACTCTGATCTTGGTTGGTAAAATTATACACAATGCTCTTAAAATTTTAAATGATAAGCCCGAGAAATCTAGCTCAGTGGTAGAACACTGGCCTAACGTGCAAAGTCCTGGATTAGATCCCCAGCACCATTCATAAATAAATAAAATTAAAACGATAATACTAGTAAAAGTTTGGGATTGAGTTACATGGAAGAGTATTAGAATGCCAATCTTGAAACCTTTAGTCCACCCTGTACAAGGTTCTTTTATATAACCTAGTGGCCTAATAGTACTTCCTACTTTTTCACCTCTATATCATCAGGCAGCTCTACCTTCTTCTTCTTCTTCTTCTTCTTTTTTTTTTTTAGCTCTATCTTCTAATTGCAGTTTTCCTAGAAAGGAAATGTTTTATCAGGAATTTTGCTACTAGTGCAGTTACTACCTGTCATCAAAAGAAATTGTTTTCCACCAACTTTTTTTTTTCCTTTTTCAGTACTAGGGATTGAACCCAGGGACTTCACATTGAGCTACATCCCCAGCCCTTTTTATATTTTTTTATTTTGAGGCAGGATCTCTCTTAAGTTGCCCAGGCTGGGCTTGAACTTGCAATCCTTTTGTCTTAGCCTCCCAGAATACAGGGATGACAGGTGCACACCACAACTGGCTCCACCAACATCTTCATATGAAAAATTTCAAATATGGAGAAGCTAAAGAACTGTGTAGTCAGTACCTGTATACCCACTACCTAGAATCCATGACCAGCCTTTTGTTCTATTTGCTTTATCACATGACCTCCCATTATCAGAGGACTTAATAGGGGAGTGGATGTTGAAGAACAAGGTGGTGTGCAATTACAAATTTTTTCTGTCCTGGGGATTGAACACAGATCTTTTCATTGAGCTACACCTTCAGGCTTTTTTTTTTTTCTGTGTTGAGACTTGGTCTCAGTCTCTTAAATTGCCTTGGCTGGGCTTAAACTCAGCCTCTCAGAGTGCGGGGATCACAAGTGTGAACCCCCCGCACACCCAGCTAAATTCTTTTGAACTCTTAACTTCAGCTGAGTCCTGTTCACTGCACCACAGTTGGACTTGATTGTAGACAGGTGGTCTAGAATAAGGCCTGCTTCAGACTTCAGCTGTTACATGTAGCATCTTCAGCCTTGAATGTTCTAGCTTTATGCAGATCCTTAATGTTTTGAAGCCTGTAATGATAATAGCTAGGTCTTTGTATGTTGGTTGTATAGCCTCAGTATTTCAGGGCTTTTTGTTTGTTTTGTATCACTGAACTACTCTTACTAGTTCACGTATTTTTCTGAACAGAATCTCTTCATAGGTATACATTGGTGGAAGGCTTACTGTTACAGAATCTCCATACCTTATTTGTCAGGGTAAATTGAAGTCCTTCATTCAAGGTCTTTCATTTATTCGATGAGTATGAGTGTATATTTGGTACTTTATAATTCATGTTTCTACTACCCTCTTAATCCTTAAATCCTTATACTTTGAGGCAACATTACATGCTCTGTATTTACATTTGTCATTGGAACAGTGTGGTTTTTCTGTCCTAAAAGCAAATTATCTTAAAGTAAAGAAAAAATTCTTTTAATTGCCAAATGAAAAACATAATAGAGCATAAGTCACTGGCTTTCATATTATTTCTACAGGACACCAGGCGAAACAGATAGGATAGGGTAACAAAAAAAGAAATGTCATGCGCTAGGGGAAAGTCCAATATAGAACTGACGTGAACTTTCTTCCAGTAGATTCAAGATTAAAAAGAGGTTGAACCACACCCCAACACCCACCCCTACTGAGGATTGGACCCAGGGCCTTTCTAGACTCTTAAATACGTGAAATTGAGGACCTCCCCCCGTAGTAACTTCCAGAAGTTCTTCAGCAGCATGTCAGGGATGTGACCGATACAGCTTTCATTCTTTGTGTGTATACATGCTTCCTGTTACTTTGCCTAGTGCAGATGTTGGTTTTGGCCTCTAGAATTGATTCATGCTATGTGTTTAACAAGAGATGAATAAATGCAGTAACAAAAGGGAAATAACCATTTATTTTTGTTATCAATTTCTAAGAATCAAGTAAAAATTAAAGATAGAGCATGTACTTACTTTAAAAGTCAATTCTATAATTTAGTCATGTTCTTAGAACATAGAATTATAGCAAGTAATGACTTGTAATAAATTTTCAGCCAATATCATATTATGTCAATACCTTGAATTTCTCCACGGTTAAGCCTTGCAAAAGATGATCCCTCAGTTGAAGATAAATTTCAAGAAAGGAAATTTTAGATCATTCTAAAATGACACGGTTGATCATATCTATAGTAATACACCGCCTGCCTTGCCTTTTGGTGCAAGGTCACCAAAAAACAAAACAAAAACAACATATCTACAGTAATAGCTTTTATCTTCATATACATAAAAAAGACTCAGGATTGGTTTTGGTTTTTTTTTTTGTTTTTTGGCACCGGGCATTGAACTCAGGACCTTGCACTTACGAGGCAGGCGGCAGAACCACTGAGCTAAATCCCTGACCCAGAATTGGATCTTAAAAGAAGTGCTAGGGCTGGGAATTTAGCTTAGTGGTTCCACCGCCTGCCTCACAAGTGCAAGGTCCCAAGTTCAAACCCCGGTACCAAAAAAAAAAAAGAAGTGCTTATCTTTGACATTAAAAGTGGCAAAGGTTGTTAATGTTTTCTATACAACATTTATCATTTTGAAAAAGGGTTCACTTGTCATGGCCTTGCCATCTACTTGCTTCCTCAACTACCACATCCAGTGCACTGCCTCGAAACTGAGGAGCTCCTGAAACTGCTCATCTCCACCTTCAGTCCCCTGCTTGGTCCAGACCACTGCAGAGGGGTGGAGTGGGTCGGGGAGTGGAACACAGCACCTGCTTCCTTATTTCCTGCCTCCAGTCCTAGCTTCTTCAGGCCCCTTTCCATGGTGCACTGAGAGGTTTCTTCTAAAATCTAATGTGTTCTTGGCAACCTCAGACCCTCCTGTGCCTTCCCAAGTAGGCTCAATCCCACATCCTCCACAAGAAATGACAACCTCTTCAAATTTTCCTCTATCCCTTCCCCCGTATTTCTTTGTTCTTCTATTATACTAGGCTTCTTTTAGCTCTGGGCCTCCTCATAGGCTGTTGCTTTTGTTCTACCTTCGAATTCCCATTCATGGTAGACTTAATGTATATCACAGTCTTCTCTGCTTTCCCCAGGACTAGGTTAGATCTTTGGCTATATACTTCCAGAGCATCTTTAATAACACTCTCATACTTTTAGTTTTTATTCTTAGTTTTTATTTAATAACTGCATATACTGCAAGAAGTCTCCATTGCATTATCTTTAACACTTAGTATACTTCCTGGCAAAGCACATACTTAGTCTAAATTGAAACTGAATTAAAGCTCACAATAGTTTGGTGAAGGATTGGTAGTTTTGCATCCATTTTATGGGCAAGAAAACTGAGGCATATGAGGAAGTTGGAACTTGTCAAAAAATGACAGCTACTAAGTGGTAGAGTTGGCTCTATGTCATATCCAGGCTTTTGACTCTCCATCTTAGGCTTTTGCTCTTTAGGTTTATTTTGACATTCTAATCCTTTTACAGAATGTGTATCCAATGAGTCATTTCTGTTTAGAAAGACTAATAAGAGTTGGAGGTTACCTCCTGATGAAGTAATGTTTGTGAGGTCTTTGGGGTGGGAAGTTCTAAGTTTTGTTAAGCACTTAATAGTGTTAGGAGTAAAACAAGTATTGGCAAGACTGAATGGGCCATTAATATAATCTGCCCTTGTTGAGGCATTTTTTCCTTTAAGCTGGAGTGTGAGGGGAAAATAGAAAAGCACGTACCTTCTTTATGGTGAATCCTGATTTATAGTAGTTGAAGTTGAACAACAAAATCTTAACACTGCCAGGTGTGGTGGCTCACACCTGTGATCTCAGTACTCAAGAGGCTGAGGCAAAAGGATCACTGTAAGTTTGAAGCCAGCCTGGGCTTCATAGTGAGTTCAAGACCAGCCTGAACTACATAATGAGACCATGAGACAAAAAAGAAAGAAAAAGGAAAAAAAAAAATCTTAATACCATTGTGTTGTCTTGACCTTGGCAAACCAACAATAGCAGGGAACTGGGCTCATTGTGAACAGCATTTAGTGAAATGAGCCCTTGGAATGCCTGGGACTTGAAGCCCCTCTAGTTTACCTGTGAATGTTGTATGTGGATTCAAAATTTTTTTTTTTTTTGGTACCGGGGATCTAACTCAGGACCTTGTGCTTGTGAGGCAGGCAGCAGAACCACTGAGCTAAATCCCCGGCCCTGGATTTAAAAGTTTTAAATTTTTAAAATTGTTTTGCAAATGGTCCAGTGATCTTAATTTTTAGGAATATTTTCTTGAAAAAAAAAGTTGAGGTAGTTGGGGACTTTGATCCACTACCCTGACTTGTGCCTGATGGCACACCGGTAATACTGATATAGTGTGTACCCCTTCGTAGTTGTGCAGGCATTGCTTCTGACCGGAGTATTTCTGCATCCTTCTCTTGTAGTTTCTCTTTGCAGCTGTTTGGTAAGTTACTCCCTCTTCCTAGAGCCATTAACTCATGTGTCTGGGACATGTTGTGTTAGCCCCTGCTTTAAAAGCTTTGGTGAGGGCCAGGGGTTTGGCTCAGTGGTTCCACCGCCTGCCTTGCAGGTGCACGGTCCTGCGTTTGATCCCCGGTACCAAAAAAAAGCTTTGGTGAAGGAAGCTTGTGGCAATGCATACAGATGAATCAATGCAAGAACAGTTGTGTGTGGTGGTTTGTTATCTAAGCACTCTTATTAAGAGAACACTCAACTGGTTGTCAAGGGAAAGGCTTTTGGAAAGTGACAGGAGTTTGAGCTGTGCCACTTAGAGACAGCAAAATAAGTTAGTATGCATACAAGGAACAAAATGTATGTATTGCACAGGCAAGCTGTGTTTACATGTTAGTGTTAATCTGCATACTCTGGGGATAGAACTTAAAATGCTTGGCCTTCTACAGATGTTCACAGAAGAGATTTTAGACTTTAAACTGTTGCTCCTCTTGAATCTTGTTCTTATTTAACAACTATTTCTTGACTACTGGTGTTAATGTCACATACCTTAATAGAACCAGATGGCTCCCAGATCTACCTTGCTGAAAAATTCTAGGTTGTTTACTTTGAGTTTCAGGATAAAAATGTCTGCATAGTGTTAAAGTAAAGGTTATAGAAACTGATCGTTTAATGCTAAGAATGTGGTATGTAAACTCCTTGATTTTTCTAGAAATTATTTTAACAGAATAATAATAATAAAAGCTGGGAATCACACTGATGTTGACTAAGCTTTTTTTTCTCTCTCTTTAGAGCTGTAGGTAAAACTTGCCTACTGATCAGTTATACAACCAATGCATTTCCCGGAGAATATATCCCCACTGTGTAAGTATCTTCAGTTAAATTGGGAATTTACTTGTCTGTTTATCCAGTTCCTTTGGCCATTTGTTTTGCTATAAAGTCTTTCTTAACCTTTATATTATCTGATACTTGTTTTCCTCTCATACCTTGAGTAGAATCTAATCATATTTTGGGCTTTAAAAAATACTTAGTCAATTTATAGTTTTCTCATATTATAGAACGAACACAGCTTTCCCAATTGGTTTTTAGATACTCAGAAACAAAGTTAAGCTGAGTATGATGTTATGGAGACTGGATAAGTTTGGTAAAGAAAATCATGTTGGGTGTGGTAGCTCTAATTTCAGCACTTGGGAGACTGAGGCAGGAGGATCTCTTTTAAGAGTTGGAGGCCAGCATGAACTACAGAGTGAAACCCTGTTTAAACACACACACACACACACACACACACACACACACACACACACCAAGAAAATCTGACCAAAGTTTGGTTAGAGACAGTTCTTGTGAGTTTAAGAATGTCAGATAAATTTGGCTCGGTGGGAACTGGAATACAAAGTATTCTGTTAGGTTTTAATTAGCCTTTTCTGGCAATTGACCCATTGGTTCCATGTCACTGTCAGTTACAGGGCTGTAGAATTGAATCCAGGGTGGGGATAAAGGAGGATGCAGTTGGCTGTTGGGCTGCTTATCCCCCATGGGCTGCAGAATTGGGTGGAGAAGGAAAAGTGCTTTTCTGATGATGGGCTGCCAGAGACCTCAAGTAGCCAGGCCTCAGAGTGCACCGCCCTGTGGCTGCAGTGAGCTGCATGTCCCTGTCCTTTGCCTCCTGGTTAAGCAGGCACAGTGGGGGAGAAGTCTCACATCTGCCCTCCCCAAGTACAACACACTACTTGGGGGCCATGGGTAGTGTTGTGTACATTTTAAAAATAGGAGTGGAAACCTTGTGTTTTGATTGTCCCAAATTTATGGTGGGCATTTTCCTTCTCCACTTGTGTAGGTAGAGCTTCCTTAACAATTATGTGCTGTGATTATACCACTGCTCCCTGGGTCTTTTTTTTTTTGGTACCAGGGATCGAACTCAGGACCTTGCGCTTGCGCAGCGGGCAGTGACACCACTGAGCTAAATCCCTGCCCCCCTGCGTGTCCCCCCCTTCTTTTAGCATTACAGACAGTACTGTGTTAAATGTCATTGCATCTATCTTTGTACACATCTGTCAGATTATTAGAAGTAGAATTGTCACCTCAAAGGGGAATTGGTATTTTAAATGTTGATAGAGGTTAAGTATCCCTAATGTGAAAATTTGGAATCCAAAATGCCCCCAAATCCAAAATTTATTGAGTACTGACATGATACCACAAGGGGAAAATTCTGTATCATGAAACTTTGTTTCATGTACAAAATTATTAAAAATATTATATAAAACTACTTCCCAGACTATGTGTCTAAGGTGTATGTGAAACAAATGAATTCTGTATTAGATCCCATCCCCAAGATAACAGAGATTTCAAAATCTAAATACCCAAAATTTAATTTTATTTATTTATATTTTTTGAGGCTGGCTCTCACTGTGTAGTTCAGGCTGGGCTTAAACTCCCTATGTAGCCCAGGCTGGCCTCGAACTTGCAGTCATTCTTCTGCCTCAGCCTCCTTAGTCCTAGGATTACAGGCATGTGCCATTGTGCCTGGCTAAAAATCCAAAATTTTAAATGTTTCTGGTCCAAATCATTTTAGATAAGGAATACTCAGCTTTTCTTCCTAAATGGCTGTCCAAAAGGCTTGTCATTGCTTGATGTGACTGAAAATGGCCTTGTCATACATACTCTGACTAATACGGGTTGAAAGAAAATTATCTCATCATTTGCATATCTGATCATTAGTGAAATTAAAATCTTGAGAGTATTCCCAGTCTATTTGTAGTTGAAGAATTGTCTATTGAAATCTTTCGCTAATTTTCCAGTGAAATTTTTTCTTACTGATAGAACATCTTATAAATACTGTCAGTCATTTGTCTCTGAACTTCATTATGTTTTTTTTCTGCTATCTAGATATTTAAAATTTTATGTAAATAATGGTATCTCTACCATTTCATAAAGTGTTACCTCATGCTTAGGAAGGCCATTCCTATTTCAGTGATGTGTGAATACTGTCTACTATTTTTAGGATTTTTGTGACTAAAGTTTTTGTCTTTAGTTCATTCAGATTTCATTTTTTGTATAATACAAGGTAAGCATCTGCTTTTTTTGTTGTTTTGTGTTTTTGAGATAGGGTCTTCCTGTGTAGTTTAGGCCGGCCTTGAACTCACAGTGACCCTCCTGCCTCAGCCTCCTGAGTGGTGGGATTATAGCTGTGTGCCACCACACCTGGCTTAAGCATCTGAGTAGTTTGGTTTTGGTTTTGGTGGCATTTTTTGGTTTGTTGGAAAATACAATAGGACCATTTATTGAATAATTTTTCTTGTGGAAGCAGAGTTACCACATTCCTCAAACTTTTTTATGAAAGCTAGTTGATGCAGATTTCCAATGATGAATGTCATTGTATTGTATACCTAAAATATACCAGTAAAATTAATTTTTAAAAAATAGAAAAAGAAAGATAGTGGTGTAATTAAATTCTGTAAATCACATTGAAACCTTTTAGACTTTGACTCTGATCTTGCATTATGTTGGAACCATACAATTTTGGTATTAGTACATAAAGATAAAGCCTTGTCTTTTAAAGTTGATGTGTAAGGTACTTACCTTGGTTTAAATTAAAATACCTGTTTTTAAAATGTTTCCCTCTTTATTCTAGCACTTTTTTTTTGGTACCGGGGATTGAACTCGGGACCTTGCACTTGCGAGGCAGGCGCTGGAACCACTGAGTTAAACCCCCAGCCCTCCAGCAGCACTTTTTAAATCAGTCTTATTTCTCTCTTGACAGCCTGTATCTAATTAATGACTTCTGGGTTGCCTCTTATAGTTAACTGTGCATAACAACTTTAAGCTAATTTAAACATTTATGTGATCAGGTCCACTCACTTTGAAAACGTTTTGGATGGGTTGTAAATTGAGCTATGTTTTGGGTTACCATTTCACTCTGGCACAGATGACCAAGACTACCAGCTACCACCTTACACTCATGCATACACTTTGGAAATGCTTGTTGAAAAATGAGAAAAATATGTACATGAAAAACTCATCAGGTGGGATTTCAAAGAGTTGACTGATTCTACACTTTATTTTTCCCTGGGGAGAAAAATCTTCACTTTCTATTAAAAAGGCAGGTTTTGGGCCAGGGATTTAGCTCAGTGGTTCCGCCGCCTGCCTCACAAGTGGAAGGAACTGAGTTCGATCCCCGGTTCCAAAAAAAATAATAATAAAAAGGCAGGTTTTTTTCTTTGTTTTGTTAGTTCTAGGGATTGAACCCAGGGAGCCCTGACCTATATCCTCAGCTCTTTTTTTTTGTTTTTTGAGACACGGGCTTACTATGTAGTTCAGGCTGGCCTTGAACTCACTGTGTAGCCTAGGCTGGCCTCAGACTTGCTGCAGTCCTGCTGCCTCAGCCTCCAGAACTCTGGGATTACAGGCATGCACCACCACGCTTGCCCCTTTTTATTTTTATTTTTTGAGACAGGGTCTTGCTAAGTTGCCCCGGCAGGCCTCTGATTTGAAATTAAAACCTTCCTGTGTTGGCCTCCTGAGTGCCTATGATTACAATGTGTACAACTATGCCTGGGGTTTTCTTTAATTGGGACAGTTTTCTCACTTAAATTTAGTAGGTGGTCCTTTGTTTTTCAGGCATTTTTTTCTCAGTGTGTGTGGTTGATTCCTAGGACCTTCCTGCCCCCTGCCCTCCAGGCTCTGCCTTCTCATGCCTCAGGGGCATTTTCTGCTTGGCAGACTGAAGTCCGTTCCCTGCTTGTCAGCACATCTCTGGGTTGCTGCTAGGACTGTGACTGGGATCCACTGTCTGTGACTAACAGTTTTTATCCATTCTACAGCTTTGACAACTATTCTGCCAATGTTATGGTAGATGGAAAACCAGTGAATCTGGGCTTATGGGATACAGCTGGACAAGAAGATTATGACAGATTACGTCCCCTCTCCTATCCGCAAACAGTAAGAATCACAACTGATTTTTTAATGCGTCCCGTAGAGTATGTAACACTTCAGTATTTAATTAATACATATCACCTGTGTACATATTTACTTACGTTGCCATGATTTGGATACATTGAGTAATAGCAAGTAAATTAGTTCAGTAATAAATGTCCCCCAGCCAGATTTTTAAGTATTGATCAATTGATTGTAGTACTGAGAAGTGAACCCAGAGTGTTGCTTATGCTTGGCAAGTGATTTGTCCAGTCCTTTTAAAATTTTGAACAGGGTTTCACTGGGCTTGAATCCGGTGTCAGCCTCTTATTAGCTAGGGTTCCAGGCATGTGCTACCAGGCCCGTCAGTTCTGAACTTTTATATACAGGTTTTCCCCTCCAGTCATCTTGTACATTTTGTTTCCTCCTGGAAGTATTGCCAAATATAGTCTTACTTGAGCTGTAGATTTTTGTAGATTTAATTGTCCTTTAGCTGAATTTTAGTTAATAGTGCTACATAAAGACCAGTAATAGAATGTAGAAGTTTTGAATTGGATGGTTTCTCACAAAAATCTATAGAAAGATACTTAACTATGGTTAAGGATTAAAAATCAGCTCATAATCATCAAATGAGTCAAATTCTTCAGTGTCTTGGGAAATTATTTTATATTCAGTGGGCTTTGAATTTGAAAAGTCCAGAATTTGGGGTTTTTTTGGGGGGGGGTTGGGTTTTTTTGGTACTGGGGATCGAACTCAGGACCTCATGCTTGCCAGGCAGGCGCTATGCTGCTGGGCTAAATCCGGGCCCTGAAAAGTCCAGATTTTTAAGTGTGCTTAAAAACTCAATGAGTGGTAGAGTAGGAGTCTCTACCCCCTGGATATATCTGGAAGGGTGTGGCATCACTTTGGAGAAATGAGAACCAACCCTCTGTGACTCAAGAGGTATGGTAGATGATAGGGCGAGGCCTTTTCTTCTACGGGAATTACTTCTAGCCAGTCAAAGGACACTTGGCAAGAGTCCCACTCTGCCTTGAGGAACCCAGATAAGGAAAGTGGACTCTTCTCAGGCTGAATAAAGCTGTAGTTTGTGAGGGCTGAAATCAAAGTGGGTGTCGTCCTTTTGGGGCTAAGATTTAAACTATGTCCCATCTTTGTATAGAGGTATATGGTTTCCCTATTAAATACTTGAGCAGCAAAAGGAAGTAAGCCATTCTTTCTCTCCAGTAGTGTAGAAAGTAAACTAATTGCTACATAACCCACCACCTGGAAGCATGGCTGGTGGTGAGTGGGGTGCTTAAGGGGCAGAATGCACCCCACCCACGGGCTCCTTGGAGAATGCACCTGTCTCCCTGGGCTCCTTGGAGACGAGGAGACAGTCTTGACCACTAGGAGCAGGCCTGGGATGCTCACACACTGGTGCCTGGCAGGGCTCATTTCTCAGGCCACTTTGTCTTTCTGAGGGGAAGGCTTGGGAGCTACAGGCTGGCACCTCAGTCTCTCGTTGATAAAGGGGAACCTCTAACCTTTGTGATGAATGAATCTGGTGTCCAGTTTTGGCTCTTTGGGCTGCAGTCCTTTGTGGCTCACCGCAGGCTGCTCAGATTCACTGCTGAAGGATCAGGTGGAAGATTTCTTACTTAAGGGAGTCTTGAGAAGAGATTTATGCTTCCTGTGGTCATTTAGTGTTGCTTATGTTGGGCAGTCCTGTGTAACTAAGTTAAATCTCTTTAAACTACTAGTTTCTGATTTGTTCTCCAAAAGATATTGAGAACAGGCAGTATCATTTTCAGGTGAAATTCCCTTCCAGTTTTTATTTTTCCAAATTAAGCAATCCCTACAGCTTTTCTATTCTTCAGTAAGTTAGCTTTACTTTCTCTTAACTCTTTTGTCAATTCAGCATGCTCATCTTCAGTTGGTATGCTAGAATCTCCACATCTCATATGGTGTCAGTCATATATGTTTCCCTACATGCACCAGAATTTAGTGATGTGAGTGGGAACAGGAGGGTGTGTCAGTGTCACAGGGCTGTTCCCTGTGGGTGTCTCACTCAGGCATGTGGCCTGTTTGCTGAGATGCTGGGACTCTGTTCCTTCAGTGGGGTGTTTGCAGTTTCTTTGTGTGCTCTGCTTTGAGGAAGGCTTTTTAGTGCTGGGCTCAACTGCTGTAATGTTGATTAAAAAGAAAAACCACACTGGCTGGGCAGTTTTGATTTTCAAAGGCCTGATTTTCAAAGCTTTTGTTAAGTTGGCTGTTACAGGTGTCCAAGTCCTCCAGCCAAAGGTCATTAGGAACACATGGAATGGGATTTCTTACTGTTTGCCCCAGGGGCCACACTTAGGGGCTGTGGGGTGGAGTCTGGATCTGGATCTGGGTTGTGTGACCAAGGGGAGCAGGGCTTCAGAAAGGAGGCATTTGCTCTGGCTGAAAGCTGTCAGTTGCAGAGTAATTCAGGTCATGTATTTTAATAAATCTTTAGAAGGTGGGGAATAAAGCAAGGCTAAAGCTGTGATTGGTAAAGTAGATCGATCCTCAGGGTGGCATGGCTCTGTAGTTTACCCAGTGGCTGTGGGTCTGTCTGCCCTTAGTCAAGGTTATGAGTGGTCTTTTGGGTTCTGGTTAGTTTGGGTGTCATCTCACCACAGTCACTTCTGCAGTGGGTGTTCTGGAGGGTACCTTGGCTGTGGTGAAGCTGTGGGGCCAGGCTGCTTCCCGTGTGTCGGGCTGCTGTTCTTTTTCTGAGCTGGTTTTTTTTTTTTTAGAAAATCCTCACTGATGACACATGTCCACCTTTTTTTTAGTTCTGCCATTTCTCTGCCATGTGTATATATCCGGGTCCTTTTTTGTGTGCATAAAAGTGCCTATATTTAAAACAAACTAATTTAGTCTGGTGTGATACACATGCCTGTAATCCCAGCACTTGGGAGGCTGAGGCAGGAGGATCAAGAGCGCAAGGCCAGCTACATAGCAAGTTCAGTGCCAGCTTAGGCTACATAGCAAGACCCTGTCTTTAAAAAAGAAAAATTCCATGCCTAAAAGCAAAGTCCAGGTGGAAAGTATTTGCAAGAAACTAAAATGAAGGAAATGATACTGCTTTTGGCTTAGTGAGATTTCAGCTCATCCAAATATTCGCCCCAGTTTCCTACTGCCATGAGCTGAGCTAGCCTGTCTTGGGGGGATTGCAGCTCTGTGGCAGAGGGGCCAAGGTAGTTTTTGACCTGTGAGGGAGAAGGAAGTAATGAAACCACTGACTATGCATGTGGCATAGTCAGAAGTGTTCTGGTGATTTGAGGAAAGCAGCTTTCAAGTGCACAGGAAGGTAGGCCAGTGACTAGTGTCACTGTGACAGAAGTCACCTGTGAGGAAGCACAGGGAGAGACTGAAAGCAAGAGGTGCTCCTGAGGCTGCTCCGTGAGTGTGACCGGGACAGGGAAGAAGAGACGCGGCCAAGGTCAGTTAGCATAATTTCTGTGTTGCAGCAGCAAGAAACCCCAGTTGGAAGGAACCAGTGGTAGAAAGTCAGTATCAGAAGCAGCAGATGGGTTTTCTAAAAGCTATATTTAGGTGGAGGGAAGAAGGAACAAGGGAGGAACAGGCAGATGGCGCCGACGTTCACATGGGTGGGAAGTGGAACTGCTAGGCTCCTGTTCTGCATGTCTCTTCTTCATTGAAAAATGTGTTCTTAACAATTGAAAAGGGCAAAAAAATAAATAAATAAAAATTGAAAAGGGCACAAGTGCAGTTAGAGGATATTTTGGAACTTCTGTTTCTGTGACTGATTCTCATGAGTCTGTCACGGTAAAGATTTGGTATCATGCAAAGTCCTTGCAGGGGGGATCTTCAAAAATAGCCCACAGATTAAAGTGGAATAGTTACAGAAGTATTCTGTTTGAATTATAAATCAAGGCTTAGTGAGATGAAATTAAAACAGTTCTCTTGTGTGCTCTTTTCTTAGTAGAGTTCCAAGGTTCTGTGTTGAAAGCGTTGTCTGTTGAGTTTTATTGGAACAAAGAAATGAATTTGAAAGCATTGTGATAAAGACAAGCTGGGCATGGTGGTGCATGGCTGTGGCTGTAATCCAGCAGTGGGAGGCTGAGGTGGGGGGATCGCCTAGAGCTCAAGGCCAGCCTGGGCTACATAGTGAGTTCAAGGACAGCCACATCTATATAGCCAGACCCTGTATCAAACAAACGCAAACCACAAGATGATACATTTCTAAAACTTCTGCAAAGGCTTCTGGAATTGAAGGTCTTGGTTTGAGCAACACCATTCATTTCAGTAACACAAGTCCATAAATCCAAACCTTGCTCAGAAGAAGGAGACAGGTACACAGGTTCTGTACGGGAGCCTTGACGTTCAGACAGCATCAGGCTGTCAGCTCCCACAGCCTGTCCTGGGAGAGCCCTTGGTCTGGCTCACAGGCCAGTCCTTTCCTGTTTTCGGAGGCTTTAGCGGGGCTTGGATCTTGAGAACTTGCACGGAGCACCTGTTGCTAGTGGATGCCAGCAACAGACAAAGGCTTTATGCTGAGGGACCTTTTTCACATTTCCAGCTTCATGGGAATGTGACACATTCTGCCGTGAGCTGCTGCAGATAGAAGGAGCACCTTTTCTGCAACCCCAGTGTTTCCCGACTTCCCCACTGTCGCTGCATGTGGGACATACCATCTTTGCCAGGTTTCATGGAGGGATTTGGTGGGGTTTGCCATTAAAGATGTGTTAGGTCATCATATGCTTTTAGATCCCTTGGGAACATTGATACAAAATTCTGATAAAGACAAAAGGTTATATTGATTTTTATTTTCCTCACTTTTCCTGAACTCAAACCAAGTTCTCGTGCATTACTAGGTTGGAGACACGTATGGTAAGGATATAACCTCCAGGGGCAAAGACAAGCCGATTGCCGTATGTAAGACTTTCAATCGACTTCAGTCTCAAGCTTATCTGTTCTCTCATTTCACTTAGTTTTCCTAGGAATTCTTACTGAGCCTCAAGTTCCTTGAGTGTTTTATATTTAATTCACTCAAGGTGGGGTTTGCTTGATGAAATAAGCTGGATTGGAGCTGGATTGAAGCAGTGTGTGAGCTGCTTGCTTCCCTCCTCCCAGATGGAGGAGGGCTTAGGGAGGGGGCCTCTCTAGCTGGGACAACCCACCTGGGCGCTCAAGAGGGTGGCTGAGCGCTGACCCAGAGCAGGACTAACCTTGCTGCCAGGGCCTTTTCTACTGTGTTGTCCTGTTTGGTGGGCTGTCTGGGCAGCTGAGCGGCGCTGGTGAGCTAACCTGCCCATGCTTTGAGATGGTTTGCAATCATCTTGGAGGCCGTGGTGATTCTGGGGCAAGCTTGTGCATGTGCCAGCATTTACACAATGTAATTTATAAAAAGCTGTTGTGGGATGTTTCTTTCCTTTTCAGGTACAAGATAACCAGCTGGGATGGTTTAAAGTGCCAGCTTGGGAATTGTATCATTTCACAAAGTAGCGTAATTGCCTTTTTCTAGGGATGTTTTATAAGCCTAGCATTTTACAAACTCTTAAGCATTTTTTATAAAGGTAAATATTTGAATTTTACTTTATGTAGAATACCCAGTGGGAAGAAAAACTCAGTATTTCATATTTATCTAGAAACACTGTCCAAGCATGTATTCCACACTGCTTTTCCTTTCCATCTCTATTTTAGTCACAGCTCCCTGGGGGCCAGTTCTCCTGAGCCCCAGGTTGAGCCTCAGAAGCTGTGACATGTGAGGGTGGCTGTCAGCAGGGAGGATGTCACTTCTGAAACTCTTCCCCAGGGAGGGAAGGGCCCAGGCAGCAGCTGTCCCAGGGACTGTGACAAGCGGTTAATTGGAGCTAGTGATGATCTAAAAATGTTTGTACTTCACATGCAAATGGAGAGCTTAATGAACACATACTTTTGTAAATAATTTTCTTTTATATTGACTCTGCTTTTGGGAAACAAATCACATTTGGTATAGTTCCATCCCAATTTTTTTGTCTATTTATAACAGATAATTAGATGCCCAATCAAGAGTTGGGAGTGGTAGAAGAGGCCTCCCATGGGTCTGGCTTGGCTGGCATATTTCTACCTTTACTTCTTCTCCCTTTCTCCCAGGTCATTGGTTGCTTGAGGTGCTGGTTCTGGTCTTGGAGCTGACATTACAGGGGTGCACGGGGAGCGGGTGTCTGACCTTAGCTGCTGGTACCAGTAGGCATGCACCATGTCCCATGATCAGTTAGTTCAGCAGCATTTTGAAAGCAAAGTGCAATCATCATTTTAAGATTGTTTTCTGAAAGTTTACCTGTGTTTCCTTTTTATAGGATGTGTTCTTAATTTGCTTTTCTCTTGTGAGTCCTGCATCATTTGAAAATGTCCGTGCAAAGGTAAGTGGGGGTTTTTTAAAATAAATTTTTAGAAGGATGGGGATGTAGCTCAGTGGTAGTGGCCCTGGGCTTGAGCCCCAGCACCACAAAAATTTTTAAAATTACAAATATCACTTTCGAGAAGAATAGTATTTAAAAGTAAAATGTCAGGGCCGGGGATTTAGCTCAGTGGTTTCGCCACCCTGCTGCGCAAGCACAAGGACCCGAGTTCGATCACCGGTACCAAAAAGAAAAAAAAGTAAAATGTCATTTACTGTTAGGAATTCTCATTATTTAGATTAGTTCTTAGGTACATCATCAGTTTTGAAGCATATGGCTTTAGGATACAGCTTTCTTAAAGCTTTAGGTATTATTCAGAAGGTAGGAGTCCCTCAATAAAGTAACAAAGAACTTTGGAGTTGTGCTAACACCATTTCTTTCTACTCAGACATCTTTTACCAAGTGAAAGATGCTTTTGTTACAGCAGTCAGGAGTATTTTTCAGTGAAGACAGTGGAGCAGAGATGCACACTCCCCTGGGTAGTTTGTGTTTTCTCTGAAGAGATGATGATTCTTTTTTTTTTTTTTGAGATGGCTCTAAGAATTGACTTGTTTCCCCCAAAACAGAGTGCTTTCCTTTTAGGGTACCTTCCTTTCTCTCCTTTCTGCTATTCCCTTTTCTTCCTTCAGTCCCTTGACAGGCAGTGCCTGTTCTCCAGATCCTAAATCTGGGGCGTCCTGGCTGGATCTTCCTTTGCGCTCTTTAGGGACTGTGGGGAAGCTGTGAAGTACAAGGAGACTGGAGCAGTGGTGGCTGAGCTGGGATGCTTGGCCCAGTTGGGCATCTGTTGAATGTGGTCTTGGTGAAGGTCATCTGTAAAGGAGGACAGTAGTACAGCTTTTGTTCTTTCTTCCCATACAGTGGTACCCGGAAGTGCGACACCATTGTCCCAACACTCCCATCATCTTAGTGGGAACAAAACTTGATCTTAGGGATGATAAAGACACAATTGAGAAACTGAAGGAGAAGAAGCTGACTCCCATCACCTATCCGCAGGGCTTGGCCATGGCTAAGGAGATAGGTATGAAATCCTGCCTTTTTTGTCCCTGCTTTTGTCTGTTGATAGATGAGACTCCAGTTTGGGAAAGCAGAGAGTGTTTCTCCTTCTCAGGGTCTGGTTTACTTTTGGGGAAACAGCTAAACAAGGCCATCTGGTCCTTGGGGTACTGGGGGGCAATATAGGGGTAGTGGTTGGTCCTGCCACACTATGCCAAGCCTGGCCCCAGGTGAGCTGCCTCACTGCTGGGCTGCTCAGAAGTCGTGTCCTGTGGTACAGTACCATCTGGCCGTGTTTCTTGCAGGTGCTGTAAAATACCTGGAGTGCTCAGCTCTCACCCAACGGGGCCTCAAGACAGTGTTTGACGAAGCTATCCGAGCAGTTCTCTGCCCACCTCCTGTCAAGAAGAGGAAGAGAAAATGCCTGCTGTTGTAAATGTCCGAGTCTAGTTCTTGGTCCTGTCCCTTGGAACCTTTGTACGCTTTGCTCAAAAAAACGGTGGAGCCTTCGCACTCAATGCCAAGTTTTTGTTACAGATTAATTTTACCATAAAACCATTTTGAACCAATCAGTAATTTTAAGGTTTTGTTTTAAATGTAAGAGTTCAAACTCACGTCATATTAAAATTTAGCCCTAAAATGACAAGCCTTCTTAAAGCCTTATTTTTCAAAAGCCCCTATCCTTGCTCAGATTAAAAGTTGCCAAAATACCTTCTGAACTAAGTTGTGGTGTTGTGCTAAGAACCCTAAGCACTAAACTTGAAAGACCTTGTAAGAAGACTGCAGCTTCTGAAATCAGGAGGCGCAGATACTGTCCAAGTAGCTTTCAGATCGAGTGAAGCAGAACAGCCTCCTTAATGACATGTTGCTGTGTAATGCGTCAGTAACTTCTCAGCCCATGTTCATTCTGTACCTCTGTACTGTATGTCATAATGGGATGGGTGTAACATCTCACTCTTTGGATCAATCTTTTTGGTTTCATAGTGAGGTTTTTCTTTTTAAATCAGTTTACTAGATTTTGCTGAGACTTGGAACAGAACTCTCATTCCTGTGTTTGCTCTAATGAAGTATTCTGTTCCTAGTCATGGGTGTGATGGGTGGAGTGTGTGAAACACGACGAGATCAAAGGATGAAGACAGTATTTTGACAAAATATGAAGTGGAGATTAATTTACACTACATTGTACATGGAATAACTCAACTGAATAGAAAGTGTCACAGGTGAAGATTTTAAGGTTAATTTCTGTCAAGTGCAGTAGATGAAGAAAGGTTGGTATTACAGCGTGTCTTAAGCTTTTTCTTTTTCCTACACTTGCCATCCTTCCCAGAATTGGGTGTTTAATTCATCTTTGAACTGGTCATTCCCATAGTTGCTAACTTAGTAAGTGCTTTTCTAATAGAACCCCTTCTTAATGAGCAATATACCTATTTGTACTATAAAATCTTTCTGATAATGCATTAGAAGTTTTTTTGTAGATTAATAAAAGTGCATTCCTGTTTTCATGTTACTTTATTCAAAGCTAATTAAGTGCTTGCTTTAGTCTTCTAGTAACTAGGTGTAAAAATCATGTGTTGCTGCTTTACAATTTTTAAAATATTTTAGATATTCTTGAACCTGAACCTTCTTAACATCACTGTCTTGCCAGATTACCAACACTGTCACGTGACTAACACTGACTGGACCCTCTTTACCTCACCCACACGGACACACACTTCCTGTTGTGGCTTTGCCTAATGATGCTCCTTTGGGTTTGTGAGGTTCTGTAAACTGCTAGTGCTAACGATGTTCTGTACAACTTAACTCACTGGCGACACAATGTCAGACCTTTCAACCACTAGAACAGAATTTTTTAATTGACGGTTGCGGAATTGTGGAGTGTTTTTACATTGATCTTTTGCTAATGCAATTAGCAGTATATTTTGCATGTATGACTTAATAAATCCTTGAATCATATGACTGGTAATACTTGAATTTTTGAGAACTTGATGAACAAGCTTTCGGTGTGTGTCTTTAAGATCCAGGATTGCTGGATGTGTTCATTTCACACTGGAGGGACGCAGGGAGTGCCACCTCCAGGGGAAGAGGTGAGCAAGTCCACAGCTGAAGAACGCAGCGGGGGTGGCAGGTGGGATTTGCTAGATCGTGCTGTGGAAAGACCCATGTGGGGCAGGCGGGCAGGCTTATGTGCACATACCATGGGCCAGAGCTGAAGGCTGAGATTCCCCATGGTGAGTCAGGCAAAGCTTATCCTGGATGCTGGGTGGACTACACAAACGGGATCTTTGCCAGAGCCTGAACTTAGACCACAAGGTTTATAATCAGTTTTTACTGAAAGCTTTTCTTTTTTAACCAGAGCTAAATAAGGAGTTTAAAAGCATAAACTCTTAGTTCTAAAACTTGCAGGATCTGGGGAATGTGTAGCTCACCAGTACGGTGCCTAACACCATAAAAACAAAACACTCAAGTCTTGTTGCAAAAGCAGTCTTACCCCTTTGTACCCTTGCCAGAGGCAATACTAAGCTGTAGTTTTTGATATTTACTCCGTATGTCTAAATTACCTGCTTTTCCTGCTAACTGAACCTCAGATTTAGCCCTTGCTGTTGACATTCCTGTCACGGAAAGCTAAAGGCCTGCTTTACCCTCCAACAGCTATCCTATTCTCAGTACCATGACTTATTGCATGATTTATTGTGTGATTATTACCTCATAAGCTGCTTATAGCCTTATCATTAGTAACAGCTGAACTTTGCCTTTCCTAATTAGTGCTTAGTTTTCTGTGCTCAGTAATTCAACTGTGAGCTTGCATCTGTTTAATTGCTCAAGATGTATTATATTTTTCCTAAATCTCAGTCATCTGACCACCTCTTGTCCATGTCAGCTCCACCTTTTACTTCTTCATCCTAATGAAAAGCTTCTCCAAGAGCTTCCTGAGGAAATATGTATTATTGAGTCCTGGCATCTTTGAAAAATGGCCATTCCACTGATACTGTACTTTGGGCCACATCTACAATTCTAGGTTAGTGATAGCTAGTTTTGGGGGTTTTTGTGGAACCTGGGATCAAACTCACAACCTTGCACTTGCAAGGCAGGCGCAGTGCTACTAAGCTCTTACACTTTTTTTTTTTCCATTTCCATTACACTGGGATATACTGTTATATGGATATTGTGAGAATTCCTTTGTCTTCTTTGTCCTATGGTTATTGTCCCCTGTGCTTGATGAGCTTTATCCATTTGGAAACACCTGTTTTGGTTTTCTACTCTTCTAGAACTATTACCTTCTAGAATGCTTCCTTTCATTTCCACTTTGTTTTCCAGTGTTCTTGCTCACCTTCTGAATACCTACTTTTAAGCCTCCTGGGTCAGTTTGGTGGTTCCAGCACTTTCTCTGTCCCCAGCTGCAGCTGGAGTTGTTTGGAGCAGCTGCCTGCACTGTTACTTTTGGTCTCCTGTCCCTTTGTCCTATCTTGGTGCTCTTTGGCTTATGCTTTAGGTTGGTGGTAAATGGAGCAGACTGGGTGGCACCTCTAGTGCAAGTCGCCTTAGCCTTATCTTTCTGCGTCTAGGGAGAGGCAGGTCTGGGCTGTACCATGATACTGCAACTGAAGTTTTTAAAAACGGCCCTTTGCAGGTTTTCCAAAGCTCTGAGGTGTAGCTGCTGCAGCTGAGGGCTCCAAGCAAGGCTTCCTGAGGTCAGATTTCTCTGGAGACTTCTCCCTGAAGGTTGCAGGAGTGGGGGTCTGAGGAAGGTCATTCCCTTTCCTCCAGTGCTGGTGTCCAGTCCCCACCCTCCAGAGCAGAGGACCTGGTTTCTCCCAGCTCCCCAACAGACCCTTCCCAGTAGGCCTCCCAGTCCTGTGGTGATCTTGGGAGCTCCTGGCTTTCCTTCCCCCTTGGGATTCATTCTCAAGCCACCGTTTGGACAGGAATCCTCAACTCCTTTTATTAGGCTCCTGGTGGGTAATTCTGATGCTTGTGCCATCTTAAGTCATTAGCCAGAACACCAGACTTCATTTTTGTTGTTCAGTACAAAGAAAACACCACATGATGGCTGTGAAACCACTCAGTAAAGGGACCTACCTGAAACGTTACTGTGTAGACACTCTTAAGTTATGAATATGCTTTATTTTTTTAACTCACTCTGAACCCACTGGCAGGCCCCAGAGGCAGAATGACACACAAGAATTAGTATTCAACTCTTGTGGTTTGAAACACCTAGACAGTAACTGGGGAGCCGTAGGGAGCAGGGTATAGTCTTCCAAGTAAACCACACACCTGCCATCCAAGTTCAGACTTCTAAGCTGTGGTAGGACAAGACCCTGACAAGAGAGGATACAGGTCAGTTAGGGTCTCCAGACACTCTTCATTCTCTCTGAGGCAGCTCTCAAGTGGCCATTGTGGGGAGGGGTTCCTCCACACTGTACAGGAATCCCATGTCTTGGCGCTCTTCGCTCCTGATCCCACTAATACTGTGATCAAAAGTAGCTCCCACTGGCCCAGGGATTTAGCTCAGTGGTTCTCCCGCCTGCCTTGCAAGTGCAAGGTCCTGAGTTCAATCCTCGGTACCAAAAATAAAAAATAAAAAAAGGTAGCTCCCATTTATTGCAGTCATTCCACAGCCTATTGAATTGAAGGCCAATCAGATTCCTGTCCACAGACATCCAGGTACTGGCCTCATGGAAGTCACTCAGTCAGTTCAAGAGCAAATGTGTGTGCATTGTTCTGGGGCAGTTTCCAGTAGGCCTGGTCATGCCACATCCACGTTAGAGATACCTTGCCCTGGACAGGAGAGACAGGCTGCTCTGTTGGCCACCACGCTGTCCAGGGCTCTCATTAGGATGTCCGGCATGTGGTCAGTCAGCATCTTTGGGCCTATGAGAATTCTGCTGAATTCCGCTTCATGTGCCCACCTCGCCCTATACTGAGCAGCAGAACAGCACCCAAACCTTCAACAGAAAAGAGAACAGCACCTAGTGAAGCTCGGCAGGAGCTCAGCTTTTCCCTGGTGGCCAGTGGAGGCCCAGGAGCCCACACACCCTTGCACTCACCTCCCAGAAGCTCCTTCTTCCTCTAGGTGGATGATCCTGCCGGGGGGGTACAAAGGAGGGTACTTGGTGGGAGAGTCCAGTGGGGAGTCACTGGAGAAGCTGTATGCTGGGGACCAATGTGTCAGCAAACTCTGCTCCCCCAGAAGAGGCTGTGTCAGGTGTCCCTGGTCGTCTCCATCCAGTTCAGTGGGAAAGTTATCAGGGCTCCCTCCAAACAGTTCATACCAGCAGCCTTGCAGCAAGATCTTGTACTGAAGGTGAGACCAAGACAACGGGATGTTGGTCTTCGGCAAGTGACCACAGGACCTTGGGTGGGACTGTGCTAGGTGGCAGCAACCCTCAGGACTTTGGTCATCCTCCCACCACAAACAGTGGATCACAAGTGAGGGGTGCCTCTTGGAGATGAAGCCATTATACTTGCAGCCATACTTAAAAACCAAATATGCAGTCTGATGAAAAACTGCCCTTAATTATTGTGTATTGTGGTGCTAGAGATGGAATCCAAGACCTTGCACATGCTAGGCAAACACTACCACTGAGCTACATCCCCAGCCCAAATTACCCTTCTTTTTAGGCAATTTTGCAAATCAGTTTTATCTGTCATTAAGGACATTAGAAACTAAGTACTGTCTTTTTCTTTCTTTTTGGGGGGAAGGAGGTACAGGGGAATCAAGCACGTGCTCTGCCACTAAGCTACATCCCCAGCCACCAGACACCACTTTCTAAGGAGTTCCAGAGGATGGCTGACAAAACAGTTTTAATTTTTTTCCTGATTAGCAACAAAAACAATCAACTCAGATAACAGGTTAAAGAAGTAAAAGTCACTGGTCATCCCATTATCCAAATAAAACTACACTCTGATACACATGTTTTCAGACTTTTTGTCAAGACTCACTGTATATCCATACATACCTGTATCTCTTTCTCCCTCCCTCCTGCCTGGGCTCATATTTTCAAGAACCATTTTTAAACCTACTTATTTTTTTTGTGGCACCAAGGATCAAACTCAGGGCCTCACACACGCTAGGCAATCACTCTACCATGGAGCTGTATCTCCTCCTATCTTTTAAAACTGTTACTAAGGGTTTTGAGACAGGGTCTTGCTAAGTAGCCCAGGGAGAGAACCAGGTCCTTAGGCACGCTAGGCAAGCGCTCTACATTGAGCTATATAGTCCAGGCCACTGGCCTCTGTTAACAACCATTAGATACGGTGTGGATATACTAGTACCTCTTACAATCTGTATTTGGCGGCCTTATTTTCTAAGCTTGGGGAAAGTATAACCAAGGGCATCAGAATACTGTCAGTCACAAGACAGGACTAAGGTCCAGCGGAGGCAGACCATGTAACTGAATGGGAATGCTGGCAGTCTACCCTAATCGTGGCACTTCATGGCTTTGGCCTCTTGCTCTCCGCGCATCATACAGGAGTCTTAGAAACCTGTTCCGAGGCTGCATTCACAAGCTCAACGCTCCACACAGTCTCTTCCTGCAGATGCTCTGAACACAGGCACCCAGATTACCTTCGGCTTATTACACTGGGCGATCACTCGCAATATTCTTTTCTTCAGATCTTTCAAGCTGGTCACACTTAACCTGTTCAGCAGCAAATCAGACTGCGCTCAGTACTTAGTATGTTCACTGGCCCCAACCCCCACAACTACCACCCAACAGACTGACCTGGGAATCACATCCTTTCCTAGGACAAGCGACACGATGAAGCCCTTGGAGTACTCATGTAGAGATTTGCTGAAATTTCAAACAGGAGAAACTAAGTTGTCTGCAGGGAATCGAGCAGCACTGCCAGGTCTGTGGGACATTGGCATCACTGTTCCATACCCTTTCTGGGGAGAAGAAATGGCAGAGATTTCAGCCAGAGCAACTCATTGTTCAGATTTTATGAAGCTGCAACAAAGACACTCAGAAGACTCCACAGCTAACACACCAACTGAACCAGACTCAAACCATGCATGCACATTTACCCGCTGGCCCAGCAGCCCCGCTGGCAGAATCTGCCTGGGATGCAAAAGCACGCTCGGGCAGAGGCAAAGGCCATTTGCAGCGTGTGAGCACAGGCTGGACACACCCCGGCATCTAGGGTTCAGTCTGTAACTGGCCAGTGAAGCTGAAGACAGAGTGAGGATTCTCTGTACTCTTCCAGAGTGCACCGTTATAAAAGTAAAAGCAACAGCGTTACAAAAGCAAAAGTAACAGCAGGAAGAGGCAGAAGAGTCGGTGTGATATACTGCCTCTCATCCAAGAGAATACAGACACATACACACCTATTTATATACGTATATGAAACCAATAAAAAGGTAAGTAAAAAAGATCACCACAAATGGCTATTTCCAGGGAGAAAAGGGTTTTTTTTCTTTTTGGAGTGTGCTGGGGATTAAACCCAGGGCCTTGCACATGACTGCCAAGTGCTCTACCACGGAGTTACATCCCCATCCCTTTTTTATTTTGTTTTAGAGACAAGGTCTCACTAAATTGCTGGCCCCAAACTTGTAACCCTCCTGCCTCAGTCTTCCAAGTGCTAGGAAAACAAGCACGTGTCACCATCCCCAGCTCCTCTTATTTTTTGATTCTTAATTTACTTCATTTTTTTTGTACTGTGGTACAATTTTTTATAATCAGGGCAAAAGGTCACATAGAACAGTATGTTGAATCAACAACATCCATACTTTTCAAAAAAGCCATTACACATTTGTCCAAACCCACCAAAAGTGAACTCTGGTGTAAGCTCTGACTACTGAGTGATACCCACGTGTCAATGCAGGTTCAGTTCTGCCATGGGTGGTAGCAGTGGGTATGTAGGGCAAGTAGCATATGGGAATTCTCTCTATCTTCAGCTGAATTCTGCTCTGAACTTAAAAAGTAAAATTTATTTAAAAAATGAATCTTAGGCTGGGTGTGGTGGTGCACATCTGTAATCCCAGCACTGTGAGAGGCTGAGGCAGGAGAATCCCACATGTGAGTCTTACTGAGAAACTTAGACCCTGTCTCAAAATAAAAAACGAAGGGCTGAAGCTGTAGCTTAGTGTGACGGCCCTGGATTCAATCCCTAGTACTGCAAAACAAAAACCTTAGCAGTAATCATTTAGGAAATTAAAGCTATGGTCAGAGCAATGTATGGAAGGCTATACATAGTCTTTCTTCAACTAAACAGTGCTTCAAAGTGTGAACTTCTCCTGAAAATGATATATTGTAATTAAATTACAAATGAAAGACCAGTGGGCCACATAGCTTGTGAGCAGTCCCCGGTTCCATGCAGGAATGACAGGCTTTACCTTAAGAGCCCCCGGGGCGGGGAGAAGGTGTAGGCTCGGACCTGTGGGTAGGAGCTCCGCAGCATGATGGCCAGCAGGGCGGCAACCCCCGCTCCCAGGCTGTGCCCCACCACAACCAGCCGGTACTCCTGGGGGACAGAGAGCAGAGTGAGCTCCAAGCTAAAAATAACGATGGCCAGTAACAGGACAAGGAAATAAAATGAAAGGCAATCTCACGGGAGCGATGCTGAACGCTTGGCTCAGAATCCCATCATCGACCAGTTGTCGGTAAACGTATCTTGAGGCCTGAGAAATCCCCTAAAAGACAGGTAGGCAGGCATGAGGCTCAGCACAGCTCAGCAGATAAGAACAGGCACACACATGCTTCTGTGGGACTCCAACCCACTCCTAGACAGGGCACCACCTGGGTCAGTGGCCCTGCTGCACAGCTGCTTTCTTGTTCCTGGCCCCGACACTGGCACAAGGCAGGTGTTCACGACATTCATGAATGAGTGGGTGACAACAGGGACATCCCCACCCCCATCGGCAGGTCCCTTTCTGCATCTTTCCTCACGGTACATGCACAGATGGGTGACTGCAAAAACTCAGAGCATACAAGACCAACCTTTCTAAACAATGTGAGAGCGTGCAGTCCTAAATCAAAGACACTGACCAGGCGTCAACTATGGACCCCAAAAAGCAAAATGAGTCTATCAGAAGTGAATTTTACTGAGTACAATACTCGGTACCAGAAAAAAAAAAAAGTGAATTTTAGGGAGGCCAGGTTTTAGTCTGATTTCAAAAAATAAAATTTAAAACTTCTACATAAATGAATACAGCTGTCCTCAGTCATGGGCTCCTTGAAAAGCAAGCAGTTCCAACAGAGGCAAGTCAACCCTGTTGATTGAAGCTCCTCCTGGAACAACTCCTCATGACAGCTCGGCAGCCACTTCCCAGGCCTGATCCCATCCCCTTCGGGCTTATATTCAGAGAGAAGAGGTAGAGGAGATTCGGTATAACACAAGAGACTGTTCTTAATTATCTCTCAAACAGTGCAGCTGGGCACAATGGTGCATGCCGATAATCCCAGCTACTCAAGAAACTGAGGCAGGAAGATCCCAATTTCAAGGCCAGCCAGGGCAACTAGGGATGGGGATGTAGCTTAGTGGTAGAGTGTCCCTAGGTTCAATCCCCAGTACTACAAAAACAAGCAAAATCTAAGATTCATTATTTTGATTATCCTGCACCAGAATACTGAACCTGGCACCATGAGACAGAATACCAAAGGAAGGGCTGTCATTCTGTGCCCGTCTGCACAGCACTTCCTGACAAACACCTAACTTCCTTTCACTGTCCTGCAACTGCAACAGTCACATTTCTTAGGCACCTGTTACGTGGCCAGTGATGCACACTCAGAGTCAGGCAGAACCTGCCCCTGCTGCTGAGAGCCACCCCAGCACTTGCACTCACTGGGGAATGCTGAGGGGGCTCCTGGCTACTCAGACAGCATTGGAGCCAAGAGCTGAGAATAAGCTTTGAGCAGCTGCCTTCCCAGCCCGAGGGACGAGCAGTCAAACCGGGAGCACAGGCACTGGGCTCAAGGGAGGCCACAGCTCCTGGCCACAGAAAGCCCTTTCCTATCAGAACTGGTTAGAAGGTCGCTCTCTCTGTCTCTGTCCCTGTCTCTCTCACACACACAGACACACACAGACAAACAGATAGACACACACACACAGTTGAACTGGGGTCGTCTGTGAACTGAACAAAAAGGCAGCTAAAGGTTAAAGAAAAAGAAATCCTTAGCTCAGTGGTGCCGTGCCTGCCTTGCCAGTGCAAGGTCCTGAGTTCGATCCCTGGTACCAAGAGGAAAAAAAAAAAATCCTGCTGGGGGAGTAGCTTAAGCAGAGCGGTTGGCTAGCACACTCAAGGCCCAGGTCTGGTCCCAACATGGGGCAGGGGATCATTCCTAGCACTGTCAAGCTTCTAACTGGTGACAGCAGAAGCCCTCACTCCATTTCAGTTACCCCGAGAGTCTCTTACTGTAACACTTTTTAAAAAATGAAAATAAACATGTTGGGCCAGTGCAATGGCACATTCCTATTATCACAACTACTCTGGAAGAACCCAAGTTTGAGCCCAGCCTGATCAACTTAATGACTCTGTCTCAAAATAAAAAATAAAAAGGGCTAAGGTGTAGCTCAGAGGCAAAGAGCCTACCTCCCTAGCATGCTCCAGGGCCTGGGTTCAACCCCCAGCACCACAAAAATAAAAAATAAAAGACTATTACAGAAGTAGCACTTCTTTTGGTCATGAAAACACAGGAGGCAAGCTGGGCATGGTGCCACATAACTGTAATCCCAGCACTGGGGAGGCAGAGGCAAGAGGATTGCCGTGAGTTTGAGGCTAGCCTGGGTATATAGTGAGTTCAAGGCCAGCCTGAACCATACAGTGAGACCCTGTCTCAACAAAACAAAACAAAACAAAAACACATAAGGCATACAACAGCCAAGGCAAGCCACTGCCCTCCACTCCAAGTGCCCAAGGCCTCCTCCCTGGGGCAGCCTCTGGAACCTCCAGGAGGCAATCACTCCAGACTCCCTCACTGTTCAAAAACTGCTCGGCAACATCCTGGTCCCCAGGAAAGTGTAGGTCAAAGCCACAGAGAATGAGGCACCCCAGCAATGGCAAGAATGGAAATCACCAAGTGTTGAGAAGGATGTGGGCAAACTGGAACTCTCAGGCGCTGCTGGCAGGTATGTGGAAGTGGGGCAATGGCGTGGCCACAATGGAAATCAGTCCGGTGGTTCCTCAAGCTAAACACAGAATTGCCGTGTGAGTCAGCAGCTCTACTCCGAGGTCCACAACCCAAAGAAGCAAAAGGCGGAACTGGAATGGACATCTGCACACCCATGCTCACAGCGGCCTAGAGCACCAGAGGTGGACACAACCCCAGTGCCAAGCGGGGGATGAGCGGCAGGGGCAGTGAAGCCACCCAGTGCCATACTGGTCACCCTCCAGCAGGAAGGAAACTGATTCAACACACTGGACCCTGAAAACACCACACCAGTCACAGACAGACTGCTTCCGTGACGTCCCTGGAAAAGCCAAATCCTGGGGTTGGAGAGGGGGAGGTATTTATTAGGGACAGAGCTCATGCTGGCAGTGATAAAAATCCTGGATGCAGAGGGAGGTGATGGGCACACAGTGTTTAACAGCCCTGAACTGGACACTGTTTACAGTCAAATGACATTGTTTATCACCATCTTAATAAACCTTTAAAACACTCCAGCTGTGCCAGGGCAGGAGGAGTTCACAGGCTCCACCCTACACCCCAGTAGGAGTGGAGCTGCTGCTACATTGAGCTGTATTACACTAAAGCTTTTCTTTTCGGCTACTGGGCAGTGAACCCTGGACCTTCGCACTGAGCCACATCCCCAGCCCTTTACACTTTTTGAGACAGGGTCTCATGAAGTCACTAAATTACCCAGACTGGGCCCAAACTTTTGGTCTTCCTGTCAGCCTCACAGAGTGCTGGGATTACATGTGTGTGTCACAATCCCTGGCTTGTAGTGAAGTTAATTTTATTTAACAAAGAGGGAAGAAAAGCCACAGCCTGGCTCCAACGCCCAAGCTTAAGTTACTCAGTCACCAGGTGGCCTCAGATGGGTGACTCTCAAACCCACACCTCAAGACTGCTGTGAGAAGCCACATGGCAAGGACAACCACCATCCTCACAGCTGGGCAGCTCGGGCACAGCGACAGCAGCCCCACCGCCCAGAGTACCTTATGTGCCAAACAGTCCTGCAGGTCGGTGTCCAGGTGGAGGCTCTCGCTCTCGGCAGACAGGTCAGTGAGGATGTCCTACAAAGGGACCAAGGGACAAGTGGCATGAGTCAGGGCAGAAGCACTGCTCCCAGGCCTGCTTTGTGGGCAGCAGTGACACCTGATGACCCTGTGATGCCTGACAAGAAATGAGGCCAGGCAGGGAGCTCTGAGGGCTATGAAGAAGGTGTTATGAGCTTGGGGCTGGGCAACCATGTGGCAGGGGCCACTGCAACACAGCTCTACCTGCCCACTGTGGAGGACCCACATGGGGCATCCTCAGAGCCCACGGCCCTAGGCAGAGGGGACCTGTGGGACAAGGCCAGCAGGGTGGCGGCCTTCTGAGAGAGGTGCTGTGCACGGCCTGCAGAAAAGGCTGACTGAGGAGGCAGCAAGCTAAGCACCAGGGCAGCCCTGGGTCTCAGGAGGCCCCAGGCTGGGGGTGGGTTCCAAACCCATACTATTTAGAAACCCCCAGGGGATGGGCGTGGAGGGCACTGTGTGCAGAGTGGGGCCTGGAAAGGCAAAAGGTCATGTGATAGGGCCCACTAGGCTGCAGTGAGAAACATAGATTTCAGCTGGATGTGGTGGTGCAAGCCTGTGATCCCAGCTACTCTGGTGGCTGAGGCAGGAGGATTCCAAGTTTGAGCCCAGCCTGGGCAACTTAGCCAGCCTCAAAATAAAAAATGGAAAAAGGGCTGGGGATGTAGCTTAGTGCAAAGACTCTTGGTTCAAATGCCAGTACTACCAAAAAAGAAAAATGAAAAGTACTGGAGAGTCTGAGAAGGAAGAGCTGACCCCTAAGACAGTCAAGGCACAGCCAGGAGGATGAGAGCCTGGCACAGGAAGAGGCCTGGACAGCAGTTAGGCCATGGCGCTGGGCACTGAGCAGGTGGCCAGAGAGCGTAGGTCCCTGACCTGGTGTGATCACACCTGACAGGGTGTGATCGAACACAGAAAGCAAGGACAGTGTCACTGTCCCTTGAGCAGGCACCTGGGGAAGGCTGGTGGAATGAACAGGAACAGGAGGCCACAGGGAGGAACAGACCTGGGAGGGAGGCCTGGAAGGCTGTGGAAGATGCAGCTACAGGATCTTGAGGTGGAGGCCACCCCAGAACTGGTCTGAAGCAGAAGGCCTAGGCCACAAAAGCCTGGGCCCAATGACATGTTCTGGGTCAGCAGAGAAGTGTGAGGAAGTGAGCAAGCAGCCAGGAAGGACCCACTACACAGAGGCAAAGGAGGCACAGCATCATCTGGGGTCTCCGGGAGGCTGAGAAGTCAGGGATGGGGAAGGTAAAGGGGGTGTTCACCAGCTGCAGAGAAACAAAGGGGTCCACTGCTCCTTGCAGACCAGCAGAAGGGTGGGGTGGCCAGGACCCAGGACAGGAACTCAGCCAACAGCCATGACTTTCCATAGCCAGGCTGAATGTGCTGCTCCACCCGGCTCTGGGGAGGGTCACCTGACCCGGGGAGTCGGCAGGAAGGGACCCTGGGATCTGGCCAAGAGGTAGGACCTGCTGGCCTCTGAGCCCCTGACACTGGTCAGTGAACAGGGAACAAGTTTCCCCGATTTTGCAGAGGGCACATTTCCAAACCTTGGGCTCACTTCTGCCTCCCTACTCTGTGTTTCCCTCCATGTTCCAAGCTGCAGGCTGTGAACATCTTCCCTTCTCCAAGCCGAGGCCCACTCATCCCTGTTCCCTGCTCCCTCCCCAGCTCCCAAGTTACCTGCAGAGACATTGTCCCTCTCACGGCAACCACCACAGATTCCTTCCTGTGATCCAGAGCCACTAAGAAGGGCAGCTCGTATACCTGAAGGAGAGGAAGCATGAGGCCTGAGTACAGGAGACGCCACTTAGGGTCACCGGCGAGAGAGCAGATGGTCACTCCCAAGAAACTCTGATTCCCACGACCTGGAGATGGGGCTATCCACTGCTTGACCTTCCACTCATCTTCACCAGCCAGGGGACAACTGTGACACCATACACAAAAATCTTCCATATAACGTGCTACTGTGAGCTGGGCATGGTGGCACACACCTGTAATCCCAGAGCTCTGGGAGGCCGAGACAGGAGGATCAGAGACAGGAGGATCACAAGTTTGAACCCAGCCTGGGCAACTTAGGGAGAACTTGTCTCAAAATAAAAACTGAAAAAGGGCTGGGAATGTAGCTTAGTGAGAAGGCCCAGGGTCAATCCCCAGCACCACAGAGAAGAAAACCACCCAAACAAAAAGCCATGCTACTGAACACAAACAACTCTGTCATCCCTCCCAGCCTCTCTGGCCTCCCCAAGTCAGATCTCACACCCCGCTGCACAACATATAATCTCACTCACTACCTCTACAGCTAGGCCTGAGCACCCGCGCCTGCTCAGTGGACACACGCAGTTCTGCTGACAACCTGCGGTCCCTCTGGGACGCCAGCATAACAGGCGCTGTTTGCCAGACTCAGGGACCACACTACTGTCATCTACTGGGGTTGGGGCAGGCCTAGCTCAGCAGCCTCCCGCAGCAGTCAACACAAGACCAGCATCCTCTGCTTTAAGGGACTCTGAGCAGGAGCAAAAGGCTTTGGGTCTCGTAAGCATGCACTCTGATTTCGAAGCAAGCAAAGCTAAAGCCACAATTTCGGGCTCCAGCTTTAAGAACCAGGGTCCTGAGAGACACAGAAAGGGTTGAGGTCTGGCAGAAACTCAGCTCAACACCTTCCTGCTGTGTGCTCCCATGCAAGTGGTTCCAGTTCTCTCAGTCTCTTTCTCATTTTTTTTTTTGGTAGTTCTAGGAATTAAACCTAGCTATAGGCTATATAAACTCAGCTCTACACCCAGCCCTTCTTTTATTTTGAGACAAAGTCTCATCAAGTCATTAGGTTGCCCAGATGAACTCAAACTTACAGTCCTTCTGCCTCAGGTTCCCAGAGGGCTGAGATTATAAACAACCAACGCCAGGGTTCACTTTTTTTTTGTAGTACTGGAGCCTGAATCCAGGGATTTGTCCTGAGCTACATCCCCATCCTTTTTTTTTTTTTTTGGTACCGGGGATCGAACTCGGGTCCTTGCACTTGCACAGCAGGCGGCGAAACCACTGAGCTAAATCCCCATCCCTTTTTGAGACAGGGTCTCCCTAAGTGACTCTAAGTTGCCTAGGCTGGGCTTGAACTTGTGATCCTCCTGTCTCAGGCTCCCAGAGTGATGGGATTACAGATATGTGCCACCATGCCCAGCTACAGTGGGGGGCTTTTAAAGCAGGGTCCCACTTTCCAAGACTGACAAAACTGATCCAGAGGTGGTCTTCAGGTTATCTTATGAGCTCCCCAGGAGATCCCATCAGGCAGCAGAAGCTGAGAATCACTTCTCCAAACCACTGGCTCTTGGGTCCTGGGGCCAAGAACAGCCTTAGAGGGCTACTGCCTAACACTGGGCATAGGCGTGGAAGCTGAGGCAAAGCTGGCTTTTGCAGCCTCATCATATTTCCAGAGGACTGCAGTACTTCCAGAACATGAGACCCATTCAAAACCTCACTGCTAACAGAGCCCAAGACCCAAAACAGAAGCCTGCATGGGGATGATTCTGACACAGTTCATTATACCTTGGCAAAGATTGGATTGTGTAAGAAACAGCGTGGTGTCCCCAAGAAAACCTTGTTGCTCCATCTTATGTGAAACCCAAGTTGTTTTTCTTCTTTTTTTTTTGGTTATGTAAGATTGTGAGACAGAGTCTTGCTACACAGTCCAAGCAAGCCTTGAAATCACAATCCTGCCTCGGGGTCCTGAATGCTGAGAGAGATTACAGGTGCATGCCCCCATGCATGGCTCAAAACCTGGATTTTTAACTGGATCCATGGGTGTGGACTTCAAGGGAGTCTGTAAATTCCCGGAAACTGTGCTAAAGATTTGGGGTTAAATATGTGTATCTCTGAATTATATGAAGAATAATTTAGAACTCCCCTCAGAACTGCAAAGGACCCCAGGACCCAAGATTATTTAAGAGCTGCTGTCTGATACTATACCTTGTCGTGAAAGCTTATGTGAATGAAGTCCCTGTACTGCAGGCCTGTCGTATGCAGGATGGAGCCGAAATGGCAGTTGAGCTGATTACCTCCCACCAACTCATATTCTGTGGTCCTGCTTCTACAACTGCAGAAGAGGGAAGGTGTCAGCGCACAGCCCTCACCAGGAACATCAATCCACACCTCCGTGTTTTCCCGGCAAGCAATGGCAAGTACCAGGAAGGGGAAGACAAAAACTTCTCTGTGTATATACCTCTTACCAGGGCTTTGCCTTCCAGCATTGCGCCAGTGCTTTACATATTAAAAAATAAATTAAATCAACAAGGGTGGAGAGAAACTGAAACTACATGCTTACTGAAGGGGGTCAACCAGTGTTCTGAAGAAACAACAATAAAAGGACTAATCTAAGTAACTTGCAAATATAGTACTCTAAATCTAAAAACAAAAAACTCTGAACACTACAAACTATACTCTGGACATTTCTTTTTGGCAGCAGTGCCGAGTCTGACCATGCTCAAGCTACTTTGGGAGTACAGGGGCCCAAGCGTGAGCAACTTGGTACTGATGTTTCGGATGCCAGGGTTCTCTCTAAGGGTGAAAATGGACATAAACAGGATATGGAAGAAGGAAAACTTGTGGCTTTGAAGAAGAATCAAAAGGCATCAATATAAACCCTATTTTTTTTTGGTAGTGCTGGGGACCTAACCCACAGTCTTGGATATGCTAGGCAAGTGTTCTACTGCCAAGCTACATCTCTAGCCCTTTCACTCATGATTTTTACTGTATTTATTTATTTAGAGACAAGGTCTCATTATTCAGTTCAGGCTGGTTTTGAATTCACCATGTAGCCCAGGCTAGCCTCAAACTAGCAGTGATCTTTCTGCCTCAGCCTCCTGAGTGCTGAGATTACAGGCCTGTGCCACCACCATCTTCTCACTGTCATTTTTTTCGAGATGGGGGTCTCACTACATTGCCCAGGTTGGGCTCAACCTCACTCTTCTCCCACCCTGAGTTTCCCCGTAGCAAGTTGTACAGGAGTGCACCATTGTGCCCAACCAAACTTACAATTTTTAAAATAAATATATATTGGGCTGAATCACACGGAATTGCTATTTTCCCCCCAACCCTGTCCTCTGAAAAGGCCAATAACACCCTGGGAATAATACCCACACCTGGACCCTAGTTCTTGCTTTCTAATTACCAATGGCCACACCAAAAGGAGCGGAAGCCCTGCAAATTAAGTCTAGGAAAGGACAAGACGAGGCTGTAGAATCTAAGGTCAGGCTAGGTGTGGTGATCTACACCTGTAATCCCTGTACTTTGAGAGGCTGAGGCAGGAGAATTGCTGCAAGTTTCAGGCCAGCCTAGGCTACACAGTGAGTTCAAGGCCAACCTGAACCACATAGCCAGACAGTGTCTCACCTCCACCCCCTCTAAAAAAACTCTTAACTCAGAAACTCAGGAAATGGGCTGGGCATGGTAGTGACTTCTGTAATCCCAGGACTCAGGAGGCGGAGGCAGGAGGATGGCAGTGAGTTCAAGGCAGCCCCAACTATGTAGCAAGACCCTGTCTCCAAAAACAAAAGGGAAAAAAAAAAAAACCTCAGGACATGCTCAGAAAGTAATAATACATAGCAAAAGGTCCCCAGGAGCCAGCTGCAATGCCTCATCTGAGACACTCTGAACACCAAATACTACACTCATTATAAAATGAACAGTAATATAACCCCAGGAGGAGGCAGGAGGATCAGCACCAGCTGGAGTATAGCTTGGGGTATGTAGTGAGCAGCCCCCACTAAACAAAACAACAACAAAAGAACAGTAATACATTATAACCCATTGAATAAGGTCAGAACCTATATATCCATATTGATAATTAGCAGGGCTGGGGATGTAGCTCAGAGGCACAGTGCCTGCCTGGCAAGCAAGAGGCCCTGAATTCAAATCCCAGCAGCAAAAATAAATAAATAGTAGGGAAGGGAAACTCTGCTTTAAGGCAGAATGACAACTAATACAGAAGAAATAGTGAATTTAGAAAAATCATAATTTTGTAACCATCCTAATAACTGATTCACATGACAATCCATGCACACCAAAAGGACTGGGCGAGTTTGGAGAGGACCAAATGTTTAGGTGGTCTTGGAGGACCTCATTATAAGGAGAAGGAAGGGACTACCTCTGTGCAGAACCTGCTACTGTCACCTCAGCCAAGCGATCATGTTAACAGTGCCAAGAGTGGAACAACCTAGCATTCTCTCACGCTCCTGATGGGACGGACATACCAGGAAGGACACAGCTCCTCACAGAGCACCTCCTGCCAAAAACCCAACACCTGGATCCAGCCACAAGGAAACCTCCAGGTGATGAAAATGGAAGACCTGTCTACAAAATACCTGCGCTGACCTCCTCAAAATGTTAACACTGTGAAAGACAGAGGGGTTGCTAAAGGACTCCAAATTGAAGGATATTAAGGAGCTAGGGCAACCAAATGCAAAGTGTAGCCCTGGGTCAAGGAAAAATTGCTAAAAAGGACTTTACTGGGGCATTGGAAGAATCAGAATATAAGTTACAAATTAGTTAAAGATGCCAGGCCCAGTGGTGCACACCTGTAATCCCAGCAATTTGGGAGGCTGAGGAAGAAGGATCACAAATCCAAGTCTTGCCTGGGCAACTTAGTGAGGCCCTGTGTCAAAAAATGAAAGGGGGGCCAGGGATTTACCTCAGTGGTTTCGGCACCTGCCACGTAAGCGCAAGGTTCCAAGTTTGATCCCCGGTACCAAAACAAAAAAAAGGGGCTGGGGATGTAGCTCAGTGGTAGGGTGCCCCTGGGTTCATGCTCTACACCACCAAAAATAGAAGCAAATTAAAGATTAATGATAAAGTTCCTGAGTTTGACATTTTTACTGGAGTTACGTAAAAGAACATCATGCTTCAGAAATTTAGGCTAAAGTAATTAGAAACAAAGAAGCAAGGAGTCTACAACTAAACTCAAATCCTTCAGGGGGAAAATCTGTCTAGAGTATATGATACTGCACACATGACAAAATGAGTCAGACTCTAGATAAAGGAATCTAGATTAAGAGGACTCCAGATAAAAGATATGGGTTAGACATCTCTGTTCTGTTCCTGCAAGCTTCTGAAATATTTTAAAATAGAATTTTTAAAAAGAGAAATGTAGAGGATCGGTGATTTAGCTCAGTGGCACTGTGCCTGCCTTGCAAGCGCAAGGTCCTGTGTTCGATCCTCAGTACCAAAAAAAAAAAAAAAGAGAGAGACATGTGGGCATGGAAGCCTCACATGGTGCACACCTACCAGTCACCACCAATCTTGCACAGCCCGGTAAATGGGTTTCTATAAATATAGAGAGGCCACCCATAGGCAGCTGCTGCAAACTGCATATAATGACGGCAATTTTCTAATTCTGCATCCAATTCAGCTTCCTGGAAGAGAAAAAAAAAGTTTTTTATTTAAGGGAACTCATTATGGGGAGGATGAACATGCTAAGATCTTAAACCTGAACTCCAACTCCTGATTCTCTCTCTTTTCTCACTGACCAGAATTCTTAGAAAACTGGCCCTTAAACACAAACTCAAGTGGACTCCAGGAATGCAGTGAGAAGGAAATTAATAGCAACAAGACCCTAGTGATTCTTTTTCTTTGCTTCTGCAGCACTGAGGATTGAACCCAGAGCCTCTGCACAGAGCTACATCTCCAGCCCTTTTGTATTTTTCATTTTGAGACAGGGTCTCACTAAATTGCCCAGGATAGGCTCCAACTTATAATCCTCCTGCCTCAGCCCCTCAGAGTGCTGGAATCATAGGCATCTGCCACCACTCCCTGCTTCTGTAATGATTCCTGACTCCTGCTAACATGTGTCTGAAACAGAAGCATTAGCACATTTCCACACTGTAACACAGATGCCGCCAAGAACTCAGTGCTTTTGCAAGAGATAAAAAAACTATGTATCCTGTGTGGAATTTTCTCTTTCAAAAACATAAAAATTGCCAGGTGGTGCATGCCTGTAATCCAAGCACTTGGGAGGCTGAGGCAGCAGGATCACAAGTTCAAGGCCAACCTGGACTACATGGCAAGTTCAAGGTCAGCCTGAACTGCATAGTGAGACCCTGTCTCAAAAAACCAAAACCAAAACAAAACAAAACACAAAAATCTACAGGAGGAAACTTATCATCCAGTGAAGCTTCCCGCTTCCCAGATGGAGAGAAGAGAAAAAAGAAACACACTCAGGGGGCTTGAGGTCCCAACTTAGAAGGAATTTTCCTGGTGTGTAGAACCCAGCAGGAAATTTCCCAAAGGAGAAAGGTCTGAAAATATGATGCACTTGCTGGGAATGGGCTTCTGCTACCAGGGCCCCAAGCATTGAGGATCTGCCTTGCCAGACAGGTGTGTCACAGAGGACAAACCGATTCCAGCCCAACTGTGACCCAAATTGCTCTTGGTGAGTGGTCTAGTTTTGAAGATCTACACCAGTGTAAGCATCAAGACTATACCATCCAAGAGAAATCTGGGATTACCTGGGGGTGCCCTGGGGAGTGGCTGATCACCTCCTGTGGCTCCTGGCTGCTGCTGATGTTGTCCTGCTGCTGATGGAGAAGGGCCAGGCCTACTGCAATGTCACTGGGCACCAGATCTGTGTCCTGTGTGGGGAAGTGTGATGGCCTGGCATGAAACTTAGCAGGAGCTGCCCTGAATGCTTCACGATTCAGTTTCACAGTTTACAGGCGCAGTGCAGTTACACTGGGAACATTTACATGTACAAAGGCAGTTTTAAAGGCATTCTTTACAGGTCTCCTCCTATATTTGAGCTTAGTATTTTCTCAGGTCTTATCCTCAGTCAAATCTACTTAGATGGGTCCCTATTTCAAAATTCCACTTCGAGTTAACTATTTCTAATATACTTCAAATCTTTTGTAAATGTGGAAAACAAATGACTAAATCATCCATATTTTTAGTAATGTACAATTTCAGCTCAAGTTTATACTCTTGATTCTCAAAATGCTGTAACGGTTTTATTAAAACAGACTACACCCGGGATGTATGAGGCTGAATATGTTCCTGGGTACAGCACATGCTCCAAACCTCAAGATGGCAAAGCAGCATTTAGTGTTCTGGAGCTGACCTTACCCTTTTCCTTCAGAAATAGGGAACAGACAGAAGTACCAAAAGGCGGGCCCAGGGGTTTAGCTCAGTGGTTCCGCTGCATGACTCACAAGGCATGACTCACAAGTGCAAAGTCCTGAGTTTGATCCCTGGTACTTCGGCTCACCAGAAAAGACTATGTACCAACCACTGGACCTATGACTAGATTAAGAAATCCTCTCAGCTGGGCGTGGTGGCACACGCCTGTAATCCCAGCAGTTGGGAGGCTGAGGCAGGACACCAATAGTCTCATGCCAGCCTGGGCTACATAGTGAGTTCAAGGACAGCCTGTTAAAACCCTGTCTCAAAAAAAAAAAAAAAAAAAAGAAATGAGAAATGAATTCGGAGAATAGCCAGCTTCTTGTTTTCCTCAGCCCAGGCTGAAGCAGTCTTTTCCAGTTTAGGGGACACATTTCTCTAATCCCTATGTGGAAGCTGGTTCTGTAGCCTGGTGTCAAGCTGTAGGGCTGGCCCAGAACACTACAGAGTCAGACACCACAGAGAAGCAAGAAACTGACAGGAAGGGTTGCAGACTGTCAGAACCAGTCCCCCTTACCTGGCCTCAATATGGAAAATGACACCAGTTTATCAGTTTATCATGAAAAGACAAAAATCACACAGTGAACATGAAAGAAAACGAATATTCCCAAATCGCTTGGGAAACTGCTTTAGAATGATAACACATTTTTACACTCCAATAAGTAGGATTTCCTTCCCTCAAACTGAGGACTGAACCCTTCGCATGCACTTACTTCCTTTTTAAAACTTTTAAATTTTGAGACAGGGACTGACTCACACAAGCTGGGGTCAAACTGTGATCTTCCTGCGGCAGCCTCCCAGAGTTGCTGGGAGTGCATCACCACTCCTGGCTGAAAAAGCTATCATTTCTACCACATAAGTGCTAAGAAACCACTATCTGAGACTACTCTGGATGTACAACACTGCTCACATGTATCTGCTGCATCAACTTGACAGAGAATATAAAGTCTGTGTGTGTGTGTGCGTGTGCGCGCACGTGCGTGTGTGCAGCTGTGTGTGGTAGTCCCCAACTGTAGAGGTTCCACTAGTTCCTTTAAAAAGGGAGTGGGCCAGGGATGTAGCTCAGTGGCACAGTGCCTGCCTGGCAAGCGAAAGGTCCTTAGTTTGATCCCCAGTACCAAAAAAAAAGGATGTGTAATGAACAGGTGTCAATGAAGATGTACCTAAGAGTCAAGACAGGGTCTGAAAAAGAATTGCCCTTGAAGTTAACTGCCCCAAGGCGCTCATCCCAGACACAGTCCGTCCCCAACCCCACACCCAGAGGTTCCAGATTCTCAAAAGCCACTCATGTGAAAAGGGAGATTAGCTCAAAGCGCAGCCAGAGTGCTCAATTTCACATAAGAGGGATTCATGGAAACAGAAAGAGACCAAATCAGATCCCTTCAGCTTACTGAAAAGTAGGTTGAGAAAAGCTCTGCCGTACTCGAAAAAGCAATTCGAGTGTGATCATCTTTCCCCACGCAACAGCACAACAACTTGATTCTCGTTTCCCACACGCTTGTAGCTGCTGTCTTGAGGCCATTAAGTAACTGGCTTGATTCGTGACTATCCAGGTGATCAGGACCAGCAGAGGTATAGGGAGCCATTTCCCCGCCCAGTGGGTCAAAGACAATGATAATGGTGAAAACAGTGGCAGCGATGATGATCCAACTGCAAGAGAGAGGGGAAAGAACTTGGTGACTAGGGGCCTCCATCCAGAGCCTGACACACCTGCTTCATGTTCAGTTCTGTGTCTCTACTGAAGTGCTTGGGACCCAGGAAGAAAGATCTCCCAGAGTCTGGCTGAGGTGACCAAACTGTTCCTTCTAGAAAGTTCTTCATAGTCAACCCAGGCCCTATAAAAAATAAGGGCCACAAAGGAAACATGGAGCTGTGTGGTGGCCTGACTTAGGCCCTTCCTCCTCAGTTCAGTGCCTCAGGGTTCTTCTGGTAAAACTAAAAGAATGCCCAGATTGTGGGATACTCTGATAGGCCTTTTATTCATATCTCTTAAGTATTCCCAGATTTGCCCACATGTACAAGTCCTGTGGGAAGACACTTCCATGAGGCAGTTCTGCTGCTCTCTTACCAGGTGGCTCAGGAAAGCTGGCAATAGCATGAGCCTGTTTCCTTATTCATAACTCTAAGAGAGGCAACTAGATTATCTCTAAGATTTTTATTCCAGAAGATGCAAAAACCTTATTATAAGGCTTATCAGAGCACTATTGCCTGTCATGATACTTGACACTACATTTCTTTTTTTGGGGGTTCCAAGGATTGAAGTCGGGACCTTGCGCTTGCGAGGCAGGTGGCAGCACCACTGAGCTAAATCCTGGGCTCTTTGACACTCCATTTCTTTTCATCTTATCTTTAGCTTTTGACCTTGCTTTAGTCTTTGGTTTTTTTCCTTCTTATAAGAAAGGGAATTCAAGAAACTGAGAACCCAGGAAGAAAGAAAAAACATCAACAAATGGATAATGGATATCAGGCCTAAACAAATGTGTGTAAATTGTCATAAGTGATTCAGTAAGGTCTCATTCTAGCTAATAAGAAAGCTCTCTGGTCACACTCCTCAGAGATATGCATTCACCTACATTTCAAATACAACTGTAATGAGAAGACACTAAAAGAGAAGATAAGACCTCACCTGACAATGACAGTTGCAATGATGCCATTCACAACTGTTCTGTCACATGTGACACCATCTGCTACCCAGGCGGCCCCCAGGGATGCCCAGACCATCTCTGGCAGAAAGAGTGCTAGGCGGAGGTAAAGCAGCTTAGACATAGACTTCCGAGGTCCAGGGTTACAAATGGTTCCTGAAACACAGAAATAATCAGTGGCTTACTCCCCTCCTCAGAGATGAAGAGGCCCCTTTCCCACAAAACACACGTGCTAGCGCATGCTCTGTATGATCCACCCACCCTCTGACTCCGCTGGCTTGCACTTGGTGGCCAGCGCCCGAGTGTGAGAGCCAGTGACAAAGTGAAGGATGGGAAGGAAATAGGACAGAAGCCTCAGATGCACTTCTGAGACTTGCTAAGGATGAACACCACTCCTGGGTTCTGGCTAGACGACCACAAAATCACTGTCCAGGCTGGCTCACTTCTGAGAGCAAAGAAGGCATATTAATAAGTACCTGAAGGGCCGGGGATTTAGCTCAGTGTTTTCGCTGCCTGCTGCGCAAGCACAAGGACCCGAGTTCGATCCCCAGCACCAAAAAAACCCCAAACAAGTAAGTACCTGAACACTGAATGCTGGGTTAGTCACCATTCCATTTTATAAACGAACTGAATGGGGGGGCGGGGGCAGAGGCTGGGTGTTGGTGAACAGATAAACAACGCCTGTAATCCCAGCACACTGGGTGGTCAAGCAAGAGAATCACACAAGTTCAAGCCCAACCTGAACAACTAGTGACTTAGCAAGACCCTGTCTCAAAAATAAAAAAGGGCTGGGGGGGATGTAGCTCAGTGTGAAGGTTCTGGGCTTAAACACAAGTACTGAGCACACACAAGCCCACACAAGAGGAACTGGGCTCAGAGAGCGCAATAGGTACTTTTTAAAATATAACCCAAGTCTGCATGACTCAAGCTCTTTGTCCAGTGGTTCACACTTTGGGGAAGTGAATTTATTTATTTATTTATTTATTTATTTATTTATTTATTTATTTTGGTGCTGGAGATTGAACCTAGTACCTAAGCACATATTCTACCACTGAGCTATACCCCCAAGCCTGGAAATGAACAATTCTGATGGCGAGACCACCTGAAGAAGACTAATACACAAGACTTTTTTTTTTTAATTTAGAATACTGTAGTATATAGTAATTCAAGACATCCTAAACAAATTAAAGTTTAACATATGTGATAGGCATATAAGCATTTCAAAAGCATAATGAAATCCAATTATGTACTGCATAATGTAGTCAACAGTAGACTCTAACATTACGCAGACGTTTGCTAAATAAAAGCTCCCTGTAGGACCATTACATATAAACAAGGGTAAGGGAAGTGCAGATTAATTCTGTGGAATCTTTTTGAAACCGAGAGTCTAAAACTCAATACATTTTTCAGACAGGCACCAAATTACCCTAAAAAATTTTTACAATGGTTGTTTTGACATTTCTTTCATCAGACACTCCACTTAAGTCAACAATACCTGTGATATGCCAGGAAAAGAAATCCCCCAAACCAAAACACAATTATAGATTTGGTACACTTAAATATATCACTCTCACTGGAAGTGGTTATCAGTTACAAAGTCTTTGCAACCAGCCCAAAGCATTTAAGAAGTTTTTATAAATTTTTTGTGATATTCATTATGTTTAATTCTTACACCAAACTTTTCTGGTGAAGACAGCATCGTATTTTATGCAATGGAAACCTCAGAATAATCACCAGAAAGCTTTTAAGACTCATGGGAGGATAAAGTAGGATGGTCCACAGATATGAAGATGAAATCCAGAACATTGGAATTATAAATGTTTAGAGCAGTCCAGACTAGAAGACAAGTCCAGACTACCATCAGGAGAATGAAATGTAATACGGTAAAAGATGTACCCTTAAAGTTTTGTCTCAACCCTGTTTGAACAGTGAAGTTTGATCTTCACTTCAGCCCGGCCAGCAGAAATTGTGCGATTTTCTGTTGTATTTATTGTACAGACTATGTACATTCTAGAATGTTCCTTTAGTGCTACACTGTTGTATTTTTTTGTCCCAGCAATTTGAGGATGTACATACAAATTCCACAAAGTCATCAACGAGAACAGGCCATGCTCCTTCTTCACCATAATTAGATACGTCATTTGCAATTGCTGTACTGAATTCTAAAAGACTCCAAGTATCTTTTGGTACCGATCATTTATGATGTTCTGACAAAAATTTATTCCACTGGTCTAAGAATTTAAATCTTCCATTAAGCACTAAGCTCCAGTGGGCAATGGCCATTTCTAGATCCTAATTCTGTCATGCTGTGCAGGAATTCCTACTTGGAGAACTCAGCGTTGCTGCTCTCTTCCATGCAACAATCAAATACTAATGCTGGCTGGATCAACTGCCAGGTCATCACAGAATTGCTAGACACCACATATTCCAATTTTATTTTCATCCTGCAGATCTCTCCACTTCTTCCCCAGCTCCACAGCAAACGGATGACAGCTGTGGCAGTAGTGGCTCCTCTCACAGACTCGCTGGGCTCCCGCTCATGTACAGTGCCCCATGACATTTTTACTGCATTTGTAAAACAAGTCCAAGTATCAGTAGAAGCCTAGGTGCTTTAATTCTTGGTGTAAAACACTTTATTTCCCTTTCGGAAAAAGCTAAGATAAACACTAATCTAAGCAACATAAAAAATGCTTCATGATTAAAACAATTACCCAGCTGGGCTCTCACTCTCGACCCTCCTGCATCAGCCTTCCAGAGTACTGAGATTACAGGAGTATGCCATTATCCCCCGTTCCAAAATAATTTTTTTTTTGGTACTGGGGATCAAACTCAGGACCTTGCACTTACAAGGCAGGCAAAGTGACACTGAGCTAAATCTCTGGCCCTAAAATATTTTTTAATAAGGCATCTTATGCTAATTATTTTTTAAATTGGCAATTTTGTTGTTGTGGGTTTTTTTGAGACAAGGTCTTGCTGTAGTTCAGGCTGGTCATGAACTCATTATGTAGCCCAGACCGGCCGAAAACTTGTGGCCATCCTTCTGGCTCAGCCTCTCAAGTGCTGGGATTATAGGTATGTGTCACCATGCCTGGCTTTAAATTGGCAATTGACCTACCATATTTCTATAGAATACTTTTCTCAGTTCAGCTAGATACCTCTAACCACAAGTAAATAAAATCCAACACCAACTGGCTGAAAAGCAGGACGGACCTGTACTGACTCAGGGATGGGTGTATAGAGGCTTCTCACAGTGTCACCTCCTTTGTGCCTGCTCATCTTGGGCTTTGAGTGGAGATACAGCATCATCCAGGAGGAAAGTGACATGTGGCTTCTGAAACTTTCTCAGAGCTGCAAGGAAGTACTTTCCCAGCACCTTCCAGCAAAACCCTCCTGGCCCAAATCAGGTCCCACATCCACACCTGAACCAGTGATCTGAGGATCATTCCAGAGCTTCTAGTCAGCTCCTCTGACACATACTTGGTATGTATGGGATGGGGTTCTGTTTGGAGAAAGTTGTGGGACAGGCAGCCCATGACCTGTAGATGACTCCTAGCTCTGAGCATGGGCATGTGCTGGGGCAGGGACGGTGGGAGTATCTGGGATGAATATGAGCATCCCTCACAGGAATGTGAACGTGCCCTGACACCACCAAAAACATACGAAGAAAAGCAACCATTTCAGGGGGGAAAAGTTCACACTTATTGTTACAAATCTGAATTTAATAGTTACAAACTCAGTGGTCCCAACAGAATGCGACATAAAAAAAAGGCAAATAAATTAAGATAATGCTAACACCTGGCTTTTTTCTTTTTCTGTCTTTTTGGGGGGTTGAGACAAAGTTTCGCTATGTAGCTTAGGCTGGTCTTGAACTCACTATATAGCCCAGGCTGGCTTCAAACTTGTGGTGATCCTGCTTCAGCCTCCCAAGTGCTGGGATTACACACATGCATAGCCACACCCAGCCCTCCTAGGTTCCTGAGGGTGGGAATTCACTACACTGTCCTTTCCAGCCTCCAATACACGCACATGAGGTTAACAACCCATCTTATGGAGCCAATGGTCCAGCACACCTTCCAAAGCAAATAATGAAGTATTCTCTTTGAATTATTTTTCCCCAGTGAAGTGGGTGGCTCTGTTGACTCCAATGCTGAGATGCTCCAGAGTGGCTCCAAACCCGGAGTTCTGCCCATCCACATGAGCATGGAGAAGCGATGTCTGTGATCTCCTGGTCCTTTAGTAGTCCAACTATGACCCTGGTTGCTCTGGTACTGAACCAAATGCTGCAAACAGTGCTCCAAGTGCCTGTTGTTCCAGCTCAGCTCTGGCTGGGATTCGCTCAGCTTGTGAGGATTCTCTGGAGCCTGGGAGTCACTAGATTCTGTGGTTTCGGCACCTAGGTGGCCTGCCTCCTGGGCTCCTGTGGTCCTGGAGCCGAACAGCAACATTTGGCAGAGACGGAGCTCCTGGTTTCGTGGCTGACAGGCAGGTCATTTTTTCTGATGACAGAGAAGAGGCCACACTCCTGGACTTCATCACAGGTTTTGTACCAATAGAGCAGCCGGGTTAGTGGGCTGGGGCTCAGATCTGCTGTTCCAAATGCAATTCATGTACTTAACACTAAACATGAAGCACTGAACCTCTGGGAGGGGCAGGGTAGAAACACTGAGGGACCCAGGGGTCATAGAGACCAGGGAAAAATCAGCGAGGGTGATAGAGTCTTCAATTCCACTGGGCATGAGGACTGCCAAGTTCACACCCACTCCTCCCCCACCCCCACTCAGCAGAGGCAGCTCACTTGCTCTCATTCCCTGGGTGTAGTCTGTCTTTAACCATTTCTTTTTTGGGGGGGCGGGTACTGGGAATCAAACTCAGGGCCTTGAACTTGCCAGGCAGGCACTATGCCACTCAGCTACATTCCTGGCCCAAAGCATTTCTTAATTACAGTCACCAGAGTGCTCAGCTAGCTCACTCTATAAACCAGAGCAATAAGGTTTCTAGTATCTCCAGAGAAATGATTCCAGAAAACCATACCATGTAGGGAAAAAATTATCATTAAGACTAGGTATAGGCTGGGGATTTAGCTCAGTGGTTCCGCCGCCTGCCTCGGAAGCCCAAGGACCTGAGTAGGAGCTGGACATGGAGACACACATCTGTAATCCCAGCACTCTGGAGGCTGAGGCAGCAGGACAACAAGTTTGAGCCTAGCCTATGCAATTCACCAATCCCTGTCTCAAAATAAAAAAGGGCTGAGGAGGTAGTACAGTGTGAATGCTCTGGGTTCAAGCCCCAGTACCACAAAAAGAAAAAAAAAAGGAAAAGAAAGAAAGAAAAAGAAGAATAGGGTAGGCCTGGTGGTGTAGCTCAGTGGTAGGGAGCTATCTAGCACATACAAAGCCCTGGGTTCAAGTGCCTACACTGCATTAAAAAAAAGAAAAAAAAAGGACAGGTGTAACTCTTACAAACCACTGATAAAAGGATAATGTAGTTTAAAATTTCAGAGAAGCTGATATTTTTCTTCAAAAATGACATTAAAAAGCCATGAAAAGATAGTCGACTCACTAGTTATCAAGGAAATGCAGATGAAAACCAAAAGATACCATATCATACTCACTAGGAACACTATAATCAAAAACTCAGATAATACTGTGTTGGTGAGAACAGTGGGAGATTAGAACCCTTATAATCTCTTACTGCTGGTAAGAAAGTAAATCGAAGGGCTGGTGGTTTGGCTCAGTGGTTCTGCCGCCTGCCTTGTAAGCGCAGGGTCCTGAGTTCAATCCCCAGTATCAAAAAAAAAAAAGAGATAGAAAGTAAATCGATACAACTTCTTGGAAAAGTCTGACAGTTCCTCAAAAGGAACATATGGCCTAGCAATTCCATTCCCAGGTAAACACACAAGAGAAATGAAGATCTAGGTCTACACAAAACCAAATGCAAATATTCATAGCAGCAGATCTGTAACAGCCAAAAAGTAGAAACAACCCAAATGTTCACCAAATGATATATGAATATGTAAAATATATCCAACCACTGCAATCCTGTTTAGCCATAAGAAACCAATAAAGTACTGACACCTATGTAACATACATGAACCTTGAAAATATTACACTAAGCTTAAGTAAGAAGCCAGACCAATATGCCACAGAACAGGTAATACCACTTATATCATGTTCAGAATAAACAAATCTATAGAAACAGAAAGCAGACTAGTGGATGTCTAGAACTGTGTAAACCAGGGCAAAATGAGGAATGCCACATAATGGGAGCAGATAGGATTTCTTTTGGGGTCAGCTTTCCACTGATGGAACAAAGCACTTGACACCTGCAACTTGAAGGAGAGGTTTACATCAGCTCACGATTTTAGAGGTTTCAATCCAGGGTTAGTTGGCTCCAACGCAGAAACCTTATAGTGGAAGGGAATGACAGAGGAAAGCTGTTCAGCTCAAGGCAGGTAAGAAGCAGAGAGAGATCAAGAGAACAAGATGGAGAAGGGAACAGCTCTATTTCCTTTTTTTTGAGACAGGGTCTGGCTATGTAGTTCAGACTGGCCTTGAACTCACTATGTAGTCAAGGCTAGCCTGGAACTTGTAGTCATTCTCCTGCCTCAGCCTCCTGGGTGCTGGGATTACAGGCATGCGCCACCATGCCTGACTAGCTGTACTTTCTAATAGCCCATTCAGCTCAGAAACAATAGATTAATCCATTAGTGAGGTTAGTGTCTTCACAATCCACTCATCATTCTTGGCCCTACTGCTGAACTCTACTACATTGGGAATTAAGCCATCAATACAGGAATCTTTAGGAGACATGTCATATTTAAGCCAGAACAGTGATGAAAATGTTCTAAAGCTGATTGCGGTAACAGGTGCACAACTCTGGATATACTAAAAACCACTGAATAGTGCACTTTAAATGGGTGCATTGTATGGTATGTAAATTATATCTCAATAAGGCTCTGAAAAAAATTTTTTAAAGATGTCAAATAAAGAAAGGTTAGTGTTTACCTTTCATGCTGACACACACGATGGCTAACACAGTACATATAACAACTGCCAGGAGTACAATGAGAACAATCAAGTAACTGCTGAGCAGGACTCCACCAGCACAGTCCAACTTCCCTCTGTGCATGACATACAAAGTCAGAATGCCAATCCACCTGTGGAGAGACAGGGAGGGTCAGAAATGGAATCCAGGGGCTGGGGTACAGCACAGTGGTAGAGCACTTGCCTAGCATGCATGAAGCCCTGGGTTCAACCCCCAGCATCGTTAAAAAAAAAAAAAAAAAATCCAAGGTGCTGCTTTGTAAAACATGATATAAAGACATAAAGAGAGTTAATATCTTCCAAAATGAGGTAAATATATATATATTCTGGAAAAAAACATGGTTCTTCCTTAATGTTACTAGGGATTGAACCTAGGGCCTTGGCACTAAGCTAAGCACTCAGCCCTTTTTTAAATTTTTTATTTTGAGATGCTGTCACGCTAGATTGCTCAGGCTGGGCTTGAACCTGCAACTCTCCGACCTCAGCCTCCCAGAGTGTTGGGATTACAAGTATGCATCACCATGCCTGGCATGAATGTAATTTTTATATTCTTATATTTGATATAAATGTTTTTATAACTCTTTCAATAAAAGATATACTAAGTCAAGTAAAGAGTATGGTTTTCTTTTTTTAAATGTTTTATACTTTCCATGCTTCTATCATTCTTTTTCTATGCTGGCTATAATCCACCTAAAACTGCAAACAAGCAAATATAATGTGAGTTGCTGGAAAATAGCCCAGTACAACTCAGAAACATGCAACTAACTAGAAAATTTTTACATCTGTAGATTAAAAGAAACTAATAAGCTCACACTGTAATCTGCTGTCTGTAATTAAAAACCAAGAGGGAGGGAAGTGATACACAGATGTTCCATGGTGAGCAGATAAAGTTGAAAGAAGTCCTGTGGCGTTCAAACTACATTTTGCAATTCAGCGCAGACCAATGAAGCACAGTGTCCAACACAAAGCAAAAATGACTGATTCTTCCTTATTTCAGCAGAGGACAGAGTGCTGGATATGGAAAGGTCACCTTATTAAGGATTCAAGCCCGGAAGCTTAAGCAGAGGCACTGGGTCCTGGGGAGTTTAGCTCAGTGGTGGAGCACTTGTGTGCGGCTCTAGGGCTCAAGTCCTAACACCACCGGAAAGGAAAAAATTTTTTGTGAATATTTTTGTCGATTTTGTGATATCAGGACTCTAAGTCTAGAAATAACAGGGAAATGATCTCTAAAATCGTGGCCCTAAAGACAAAGAAAACTCCTAGGAAGCAGCTCAAAACTTTACATTCCTTTCCTAGCAAGAATCTACTTTTGCATAACAAGGATATTATCCCTTGCTCCAGCCCCCAGGGAACTGGCTTCAAACACGATTGTTAGTAAGGGTACTGCTTTCCAACTTTTTTTTTTTGGTACTGGGGATGGAACTTGGGTCCTTGCGCTTGCGCAGCAGGCGGCGAAACCACTGAGCTAAATCCCTGGCCCTAATTCCACATTTTGAAAGACAACAGCGCAGGTATTGAACCCAGCGACTTTGCACTAAGCTACACACCCAGCTATTTATTTCTGAAAGAGGGTCTAGCGCTAAATTACCCAGCAGGGTTGGAACTTCCAATCTTCCTGCCTCAGCCTCCCACAGTACTAAGGATTATAGGCATTTCCCAACTTTTGCTGAGGCAAGTGCTTTGCTCTTCCACGCTGAACACGGCCGGAGGAAGGCGAGCTCGAGGCGACCGCTTTTGGTCTGCAATGAGGTCCTTGCCTCTCGGTGCCAGGCACTGCGGACGTCACAGCCACCGAGTGACCCCAGGCATTCCCTCCCCTCTTCAGGCCTCAGTTTGCCATTTGTAAAATGAAGACAGGAACAGCACCCAACCTCCTGGGTCGGGGGTGAGCACTAAACACGGAAATGTATAGCGAGTGCCAGGACTGCGGCGGCGCTCGGAGGTTGGCAACTTTTGTCAGCGCCTCAGGGGGCAGCAACAGCACCCCACCCCACCTCACCCCCGCCTCGCCTCGGCGCCGTCCAGACCCTCCCCTTACCAAAGCACTCTCAGGAACAGTTCGAAGAACCCCGGGAAGACTAAGTCGTCACTGGCAATGGCCCAGCGCCGGCCGAAGAGCACCATCCCCGGCATCGCGCAAGGCCCGCTGCGGGGCTTCAGGCAGCCCGTTCGCCACTTGCTACCCACACCCTGAAGCCCCCGGACTCCGCCCGTAAACGAAACCGCGACCCCGCGCAGGCGCGCCTGACGGCGGAGCCGCGCGCACGCGCATTCTAAAACCGCGGCCTGCCTAATTGACGCCCTGGTCGCCGCCACCAGCGCCCTGTGCGCCTGCGTAAACAGTCTGATTCCCCGGAAACCGCTGGCTGGCTTTATTTCCTGTTTGTGGCTCTGTAAACTCGGCCCTAGTAATATTTCTATTTTATGGATATTTTATAGAATAATTCATTCTAAAAGCCCAGAAGGAGTGCTATCCCAGAGAACCCCAGCTACTAATGGTGGGTCTGGAACTTATGCCTGGGTTACTGGGACTTCCAAGCATGGGATAATATTCCCACGTTCCCTCCCGCCATCTGTGGTCTCGGCTGTAGGATTCTCGCGTTGGGATCCTCCTCAAGTTAAGGGTCTGAAACTGCACCCCACCCTTGACCGGATAGGGTCCGACCACTTCTCTGCACACCTTAACCGCCCTGATCTGACCCGCTCTCACTTCCTGCCTGAACTGTTCTCCTCCCTGCCTAGGACCTTGCAGGGCTGATCTTCCAGCCCCTCTCAGAAGCCTTTCTCTGACAGTCACACGTTAGAAGCTCGTATTTGCGTGTTTATCTGTCCCGCCGGGTTAGTCACTACTCTCCCTCCACTCCAGTGCCTCCTGTCCCCTTCATCAAGCTCATTCCCACCCCAGGACTTTTACACTGTCTCCTCTTCCAAGGACATTACCCCTTCAGGTATTTCTGTCTCTGCATTCAGGCCTTGGTTCATATCCCTGCCTCAGTCTTTTCCCCACCGCCTTACAGAAAACGCACAGCCAGGTCCGGTCCCTTACATGGCTTTAGTTTTCTGTATTGCACTTAATCACTATATGTGTTGTTGTTGTTGTTATTATTATTATTATTGGTACCGGGGATCAAACTCAGGACCTTGCATTTGTGAGGCAGGCGTCGGCGCCACTGGGGCAAATCCTCCGCCCAGATATATGTGTTAGATGAGCTGTCCACTTGTTTGCTGCAGTGCATGTAATACCGCATATTATAGGCACTTGCTCAACACTTGATGAATGAATAACTATTAAACAAATATCAAAAGTAGGTGGTGGGACTGAGAGGCGAAGGGTTGGATAGAAGTTATGCAGTGTAATGGCAGGAGTTGGGATGGAGAAAAGAGGTTAAGTCCCAGGGAAGCTCACGAAATGAATGTAAAGATTGCAAGGTCTGTTGTGTATTCTTAGGCGAGGGTATCTCATTAGGTGTTGCAAATTCTGGAAATGGAGGACACCTCCCAGGTGTGGGGTGTCTTGGGTGTTTTTCTGCATACACAGAAGTGCATTCTTCCAAACTTCACTTGCACCCAAGTTCAGCCGGTCTTTGGCAAGCAGCCCTTCACTTCCTTTTCAAAATCAGAGCCCTTCTACCAATAAACTCCTCCAAATGTCCTGTCATCATTGAGCTACCATGTAGCATTCTGGCCAGTCCTGATCCTCCAACATGTTCTGATTGTCTGTGAATTAGACTGAGTATTAATTGGACTTCTGGCCAGGCATGGTCCATTATGGGTATACACCTATAATTACAGCTACTTGGGAGGCTGAGGCAGGAGGACCTAAAGTTCGAGGCCAGTCTGAGCAACTTGAGACCTTGTCTATAAATAAAAAGGCCTGGGGATGTAGCTTAGCACTCCCTGGGTTCAATCACCAGTACAGCGTGCACACGTATTTATACACACAACTGGGCTTCTGCCAAGTTTGCCAAGCTTGGGCTGGATGCTGAGAAGCCAGATAATCATCTGATGGACTAACCTTAACACATCTGGCTGTGGGTGAGACTTAAGCTGGTTCTTGAAATACCAATAAGATTTTGAAAGTCAGTGTGATTCTGGAAAGGTACTTTGTACTAAGCCTATTTCCTCATCTATCAAGCGGATATTAAATTAAGGGACTTAAAGGTAGAGTCAGGCACGGTGGTACACACCTGTAATCCCAGTACTTGGGAGGCTGAGACAAGAAGATCCCTGCACACCACCCTGTCTCAAAAAACGCAAAATAATAATAATAATAAAATTAAAAAGTATTTTGTGTAGTTCTAATCACTACCACTATATTCTGCCATTTCCACATAACATTATCCCATTGATTGCATTAGGCTTATTTTAAAACAGTGTATTTTCCATCACGTGGGTATTACACACTAAGCATATTCAATCCTTTGAGTTTTGTTATTAAAATACTCTAAATTAGCTATTTTAGAATGTTTAAAAAAAGGATTTCCAAAATGAACTGAGGTCCAAGTATGTATAGCTCTTGAGAAGCTAAATGACCCATCATAACTTTTGTTAACTGATGGAAATATCCCACATATAGAGAAGTTGGGTGACACCTAAGGACCCACCATGCAGATTTGACAACAGATAATGTCCTATCATATTTGCTTCATCATGAATTTTGGAAAAATATGAGCTCTTTGATAACCTTTGCTTGTTCTTTTAGGTTAACATCATTACCTGAAAATTATAGTAAGTATTCTTCAGACTTTCTTGGCATTTCATCCTATCTTCATACTGAGAAGCTGATCATTAATCTTCCATTTTTACAATTAAATTCATACTTTCCTCTATTTTTCCATTTAGGACTTGATTCTCTATGATCTGAGTGAATATCTTATTCTCTAGATAAAACTAATATCCTTGATTTATTATTTGCCTTTGTTGCCTATACTGGCTGAGTAGGAGCAGTTTTTGCCAGGTGACTGCTCAGGCTGGCCTTGACATGACAATCCTCCTGCCTCAGCCTCCCAAATGTACCACCACACTGACTCTTGATCAGAAATTTGGATAGTTTTTCTAAGCAATTTTTTTTTTGGTACTGGGGATCAAACTCAGGACCTTGCGCTTTCGAGGCAGGCAGCAGAACCAGAGCTAAATCCCTGGCCCTTCTAAGCATTTTTTTAAAATCCTGAGATCTGCTGTTCTCTGACCCTCAAGCAAATAAATCACTTTTTAAATTTCAGGACATACCAGTTTCCTTATTACAGACTCATCACTGTTATGGAAATGTTATTACAGGAATAAAAAAAGGTTTTGTTTTGTTTTTCGGTTTTGATTCTTCTTTTCTTTTTTTTTTTTTGAGACAGGTCTCACTGTGTAGTCCAGAGTGACCTCAAATTCACAATCCTCCTGCCTCAGCCTCCTAAGTGCTGAAATGACAGGAATGTGGTACAATGTCTGACAGTAAATAGGTTTTATATTTCCATTGTATTTTGGCAGTAGATTTAAAATGTAGTGTGAGTCTTTAGACAAAGACTCACACCTTTTAAGTATTCTAGGTGAAAGCAGGACAGAGATTTGGAGTGTTATACTTTAGTATTGTAAAGAAGTATTTTGGTGTCATTGTTTAAAAGGACTACCACTGTTATGCTGCAGCTTGTCTTTTAAACTGCAGATTAAAAAGCAGGAATTATTTCTGACCTGGAGGAGAAACACATACACAAGACTCCACACAAGGGTTAAAACCCAGACACTGCATCCTACCGGGAGCTTGGGTTCCATGAAAATTCCACAGCTGGCCACTAGAGGGAGAAAGCACACAGTAAAAACCCAAGAGGATCCCCAATCCACCATCACCATTCATTCATCAAACCTCTGAGGAGAGGCTCCTGTCAGTACCAATTCACTGCCAGCTTTACAGGCAGCTGTCTAGAACAGGAGGGAGGCCTCAGTGGTACACACAAGTGTGCACACACACTCAGGAAAGTGGATGTGGGTGATTAATGTGTGCTGAGCTCTCGGTTGTCGAGCTTCATTAACAGGCGCTCATTTAAGGCTCATAAATACCTGCAGACGGAGTTTCTTCGTATCACTGAGGGGCACAAAGCTCCTATCAAATCCAAGGCCAGGCAGCTGCAAGTGCAGCGACCAAGACAACACAACTGTGAGCCCAAAGCCTGCACACTTTTCTTTGGGTCCTATCGTAGAGCACTCTGATTTCTATCAAAACTTTTTCTGTCTACTCCTCTTGACCAGTGAGGCAGTAGGAAACTTGATTCAAACACTGTGACTGGAGTGGACAGGAACGGGTCAGTGTCTGTAAGCACCAAAGGGCCAGCAGCTTTCACAGTTACTGCAGGGCAGATTCATGGACTTTGCTTTATTCTATTACTTTTTGGGTTTTGGTACTGGGGTGTGAACCCTGAACCATCTCACTGAGCTACAGCCCGAGCCCTTTTCTTTTCTTTCTTTATTTTGCAACAGGGTATCACTGAATTGCTGAGTTGCCCAGGCTGTGCTCAAACTTATGGATCCTCCTGCCTCAGCCTCTTAGAGTGCCCAGCTTTTTTTTTGGTACTGGGGATTGAACTTGGGACCTTGCGCTTGCAAGGCAGGCAGCAGAACCACTGCACTACATCCCTGGCCCAAGAGTGCCCAGCTTTAACAATTAGTTTTAGAAATTCACACACAGGCTAGGGGTACAGTGTACTAATACAGTACTTGCCTAGCATGCACATGGCCTTGGGTTCAATGTCCAGCACCATACACAGATATACATACATACAAACTCAGACTCACAAAAGCATCTCAATGAAAATATTAATTACCTGATAATCTTTATTCAGGAAGTAAAAGTAACCATGAAACAGTGCTTCATAAGGCATTGTCACACAAGGCAAGGCCTTTTATGCGTGAGGACACTGCCCAGTCCCAACTCCAAGTCAGGAATCCTCAGCAAGATGCCATCCTCGCTGACTACAAAAAGGTGATCAACATCTTAGCCAATCTTATTCTTACTTACATAGAATGACTACAGAAGGCTTTGACATGCTGAGGTTCCAGATCTTGTTCTGTGCATTGTGCTCTGCAGTGAGGGACCCCAGCTTGTGTCTGATTTACATGAAGAAAGGCAGGTATGAACCCTCCCCCCACCCCAGTATGGACAGCAGGCAACCTGCTACACTGTTCTTCTTGACTTCCTGTGACTGATTTCCCCGCCCTTCCTCCACACTCCCAGAATTGTCCAAGGAGGATGAAAACAAGCCAAAGAAACTAAGCCTAGTATGCTGACTGAAAAGTACTCTGATACACAAAGCAAAAACATGAAGCAAGAGGGGAAAAATAAAATGAGGGCAATAACAGAGGTTAAATTACGTAGTTGTACTGCCAATATAAGACCTACACTAAATAAAAATGTACCTCATCCAGCTCCTTCCTCCACAAGACATTTTAATAGAGAAAAAGAAACAAATACTATATCCTCCTTCTATTAAGCACTGTTAGTATTGAACACTTTCACATTTGGAGTGAACTAAATAAAAACAAAGTCATATACTTTTGCATAAATCAAAAAATATAGCAAATCAATACAATAGCATAATCAGGAGGAAAACTCTAGTTAATTTCCATAGAACAAAGTTCTACAGATTAAGTGGACTTTAAATGTCTGCAGCTCCATAGAGCTTTTGCTGCCAAGTGAAAAACAAAATAAAAATCATCCCAATAGGATGTTCAGAAGTCTAATTAAAAAAGACAATTTATTCCATTTAATCAAATGTTTATTTAGGATGGTAACAAGAGATAAGTCATGCAAAAACTCAATTTAAAAAAAAGAATATAAGAAATGGTAATTGATGCTGCCAATTAAGAAAAAATTGTAAATCATTTTACCACCCAAAAGTGATAAGAGAAAACTGTGAATCTAAGCATGGGCATGGTTATAGTTCATCTTTTGGAACTGCATGTGAAAGTCACAGATAGGAACTATGTGTTCCATTCCTCAGAGTGATCTTCTATCCAAAATAATCATTACAGTCCCTCCCATAAAACACTCACATGGCAAGCAGCCCAAAACTCCTCCCCAGGAATTCTTCAGCATCCTTGGGACAGTCTCAAATTGACACTTCTCAGCAGGGGAAGAGGGCAGGCACCTTGGGTGACTTAGCTGACACCCCATCTACACTCAGAACCTTAAAATTTTGATAATGAAAACCATAAGATTTACAAGTCATCTTCACTAACCTTAAATGTAGTGTTGTGAGGTCCAAGGAAGGATTTCCACGGCAGGTGGGAAATTGGACAGATAAACATTGAACATAGTGTCTCAGATTTCAAACAAATATAACTCATATTTTGGCAAAAAATAAATATAGTGGAATGCAAGTTTGATAGACATTAGAATATATAATCTACCAACTGTCAAGGAGTACAATTTCATTGCAGAACAAGGAATCAACAATTTCAAAGAATTTTTAAAATAAAAAAGTTTGCACTTATTCCTCACAAAATTGTCACTTTTGGAACTATCTAATTAAGCTACACACTGAATTAATACAGCATTAAGTTTCTTTGTGTAAAAAAATCTTTGTACATAGTAATAAAAAAAGATAAGGCAAGATGCACTAAACAGAAACCTTGTGGTTCTTTTCCTCTGTTCTTATAGAGCCACTGATGACGATCTGCAACAAAAGAGTTTAAGTTTCTGATTTTCCGCATCAAGCATCTCATGCCTTTGCTGTGGTAAGAATTCTGTCCGAGCACCCTGAAGGACAGAGGCTGCTGATGGTCTTTGGCACTTATGCTGGCAAACTGAGCTTCTTTCCCTTGAGCACTAGAATTTTAAAAGAGAAGAAACGAAACAAGATTACTAATGTTAAGCATACAGCTTCCTTCTAATCTCAGAACTCTGGCACACACAAGATTGTACTTAGTAAAGTATGAGTAAATCACTGCATTTAAAAAACACAAATCTGGGCTGGGGATTTAGCTCAGCAGTTTCGCTGCCTGCTGCGTAAGGACCAGAGTTCGATCCCCGGCACCAAAATAAATAAATAAATAAACAAAAATAAAAATAAATAAATAAATAAACACAAATGTGACGCTGGGCATGGTGACAATACCTGTAATCCCAGCACTGCCTGAGAGGCTGAGGCAGGTGGATCACAATTTCAAGTCTAGTCTGGGCAACTGAGTGAGACCCTGTCTAAATAAATGCGGTGGGCTGGGGATTTAGCTCAGTGGTTCTGCCGCCTACTTTGCAAGCACAAGGTCCTGAGTTCGATCCCTGGTGCCAAAAGGGGGGGGCCCTAATGATATAGCTCCGTGCAAAGGCCCTGTGCAAAAGTAACACCAAAAAGAAAAAAAATTAAAAACACTGCCAAATTCATAGCACCCTCATTGGTATAATTTCTCCCTAACCAATATATATTAAGTATGATTTATGGAGGAGTATCTTAGATATTAAAAAACATACAAGATATATATGCCCTTCACCAAGCAAGTCCAGCATTCGGAATGTAACTGCATACCAGAGATTCTTAACCTGGGCTCTCTAGTTAGGCTTCAGGTGCTTCTGAATTCTCTATACCTGTACATATGAATTTGTTTGCACAATACATATTTGCATTATTTTCTTAGCAGGGTCTAGTTTTTTTATTGGATATTTATAAAGTCCACATGTCATATATTTATACAAATATAAATAGATACACACACATAAAGATGTTGATTTAAACACTGAATTTTACTTTTTTTTTTTTTGGTACTGGGGATCGAACTCAGGACCTCGTGCTTGTGAGGCAGGCACCGGAACCACTGAGCTAAATCCCCGGCCCGACATGTGTCTTTTTTCTGCCTTCAAACAGAGATTCATGCCTTCAGCTTTCCTGATCCACAAGCCTTCTAATTTGGACTAGAACTCACAGCCCTGAATTTTCTGGTTTGGGAACTATAGCACTGGCTTTTCTACATCTCCAGAAAATTCTCAGATGGAAAACTGTGAGACTTGTTGGATTCCATAATTGCATGAGCCAATTCCCTACAGTATCTATCTGTCTGTCTGTCTGTCTGTCTATCTATCATCTATCTACCTATAATCTATCTGTCTATCTGTCTATGTTCTATCCATTCATTCTTTTCATTATAGTTCCTTGTAGAAATCTAAGATAGTATGGATGTATAACAATTTAGTGAACCATTTCTCCATTAATGTATATTGACTTTGTGTTTGTTTTAGCTATGAACAATGCTGCTATAAATACGTCTTTACATATCATGCTGTTATTTCCATGGGATATATTTCCAGGGGTGAACTGCTACATCAAGAATATATAATTTAAACTATAATGGAAGCTGCCAAGCATATGAAAAGATGCTAAATACAGGAATCATCAGGGAAATGCAAATTAACCTAACAACAAAACATTGCACCCATCAGATTGAAAAATGGTAACCAAAAAAAAAAAAAAAAAGGAAAAGAAAGAAAATCCTACACCACCAATATAACTCTGGAGAAAGCATAGTCTCATGCATTGCTGATGGAAATATGACACCCACTAGTCTTCCTCCAAGGCATCTTAAAAGCTTATTTATAGCATCAGAGAAATGAAACAGAAGTTCCTCATCTTTTCATATATCTTTCCACTTCCATCAAATTAATACACACACAATGACACTGTGAACCCACTCCCCTCTTGGATTGTCCCCTCAGCACACAGGGAGTGCATGAGACTGAGGAATTATGAGCCCTGCCTGCCTCCAGCAGCTTTCCCTTGGACTCTCAGAACCTCATCTCCTGGCTGCAGCTGATTTCATCCCTGCACACAGGTTGTGAAATGAAAGTGAAGAGCTATGAAGAATGAATGGAGACCCACAAGTAAGCACTAGGGAAATCCCTTCTTTCCCTGATTTAACACATTTTCTGTTCAGAGGCCCCCCTGTTAGAATGCTCCAAAGTTCCTGTCTGGAAATGCAGAAGCTCATGATTCTTTCCCAGAGGATTCTCCCTAGCAGACTAAGAAATTTCTAGCCACGGTTTAATGGTATCTTATGTTTTCTTTTGGAATCTTGGCAGGAATCTTGACAGTCCCCATTTCAGAGACACTATTGATTTCCAACATGGTTAATAAAACAGAAGTAAAAGGCCCACTTTCTCTTTTTATGATAGATATGACCAATTAGCTATAAATGTCAACTATCCACAACTTAATTAATTCCACTTCATTTAACTACTGTAATTAGATTTTTTCCCAAACAAAGGAACAGTCTGCTTCGAAGGTCATAAACTAGTGCCATGAGGACAGGACGGCAAGTCCCACGCTTTGGATGAAGAGCATCTGATGGCTGATGCCTGTGGAGGAAATGGACCACACAAAATGAGAAATAATTGGCAGGCTGACAAATAGAGTTTTTTTGAAATGTACACATAATACATCTTTGATTAGCACCAACGAGCATTTGAAATTAAAACTTCAAAATTTGTAAAGATTTTTCATGATTACGCAAAGATGAAAAAAATCTGACTAGAGTTTAATCAGACTGACCAACAAGAAGCCAGAATTCCAATTAGTGAAAAAGGTCTGTTTTGTTTACTAAAAATAATTTAAATAAGCATATTCTATTTTATATATCAAGTTCTTAAGGCCTCCTCTCTGGGAGGAGAGATTTAATCAAGGAGGGGTTCCCTTGCTTTTCCTAAAATTGAAAATCTTGAGAAAATTTGAAGAAGCTGGTAGGGACTGCTAGTGGGTGGGAGAAGAGTTTAGGGGGATAGTTGAAGAAAAGGAGAAGAAGGAGAAAGAAGAGGGAGAAGAAGAAGAGGAAGAAGAAGAAGAAGAAGAAGAAGAAGAAGAAGAAGAAGAAGAAGAAGAAGAAGAAGAAGAAGAAGAAGAAGAAGAGGAGGAGGAGGA
>NW_004624740.1:30734166-30828816 GCF_000247695.1 Heterocephalus glaber | reverse complement strand
TTTCTTTTGAGACAGAGTCTCACTACATAGTTCAAGCTGCCCTTGAATTCACTGCATAGCCTGGGCTGGCATTGATCTCACAGCAATCCTCCTGCCTTACCATGCCAATTGCAGGGATTCTAGGTGTGTGCCACCAAACCTGCTCAGGGAGCCACATTTTTGGAAATGACTGCTGATGTTCTGTGGGTGGACTGGGAGGTATGCTGCTGTTTTATTACCTCCACCCCCACTTCATATGTTTATACTACTTCTCAGGTCTCTGTAGACTTTAAATTTTCAACCCTTTTTTAAGAGCTTTGGATATGGCTGAATGTGGTGGCACATGCCTGTAATCTCTAGGAATACTCTAGGAAGCTGAGGCAGGAGGATCACAAATTCAAGTTACCAATTTAGAAAAATTTTTAAAAATTAAAAAGGGAAGGGGAGGGCCAGGGATTTGGCTCAGTGGTTTCACCACCTGCTGCGCAAGCAGAAGGACCCGAGTTCGATCCCCGGCACCAAAAAAAGAGAGAAGGGGACATAGTTGGTACAAAGGCCCTAGGTTCAATTCCCAGTACTGGGTGTGGGCTGGGGATTCAATTACACATTTCCAAAGTATTTTGCAGCTTCCTATCATTTTCTTGAGCAACTTAGTAGCCCTGTACCTTGATGCTATTTTGGTTTGACCTAATTGGCAATTATTGAGTTCTTGCTGTATGCAGAGGCCAGAAGCAGCTGGGCCAATGGAAATGAAGCTGACAGGGTTATCAGAGGGGAGACACCTCCTGGCTGAGCCCTGGGTGTGAATTTGCCAAGGGAGGGTAAACAGTGCCCAAGATTAAAGGTCAGGGGAGATAAGGCCATCAAACTCCCCTTATGGCTTCCTATCCCTGGCCACAGAAGAGAAGTGGAAGGAGACAGCGGCTGCAAAAAACACTGGCTCTGAGGAAGGAGAGGAGGGCAACAGCGAAAGGAGCCTAGAACTGTTCTTAGGAGTGCAGAGAAGAGCCCCAAAGAGCCAATGAGTGCAGTCCTGACCATTGAGAGACAGGTGAATAGCACAGACAGAGAAGTTGCTCAGAATTAGAGCAGGAAGGGCAAGGCCTAAGTACCATCATATTAGGATGAGGCAGATGCATAGAAGCTTGCAGAAGTTGGGAGGAGGGGGGTCCTGCCTAGTAGAATCCTTTCTCCATGAAGCAGCAGGTGATTCAGAGCTCTTTGAGGCCTCCTTGGGACAAGGACAATTATCTCCTTGGCATCCAACAAGGGAGTTTATTGGAGTGAATTGTGTCCCACTCCCTCCAGTTCAGACTGTGAAGCCTAACCTCCTCTATCTCAGACTGTGGGAATATCTGGAGACAGGGTCTTTAAAGAGTACATACGCCATGCCTGGCTGGCAAGTGCAAGGTCCTGAGTTTGATTCCTGGTACAAAAAAAAAAGAAAGGAGGTAAAGAGCCTGGGTGTGGTGGTACATACCTGTAATCCCAGAACTTTGGGAGGCTGAGGCAGGAGAATCCCAAAATCAAACCCAGCCTGGGCAACTTAATGACTTATTGAGACCCTGTCCAAAATTTTTAAAATTAAGGGCTGGGATGTTGTTTTGCATGAAGACCCTGGGTTCAATCCTTAGTACTGCAGAGGGGGCAATTAATGTTAAATGAGGTCATATGGGTAGAGTCCTAACCCAAGAGGACCGGCACTTTACAAGAAATGGAAGAGACATGACGACAGGCACATATCAAGGAAAGACCATGTGAAGACAGGCAGAAGGTGATCCTCTACAGGTCAGGAGATGCTAATACCTTGGTCTTGGACTTCCAGCTTCCAGAACTGTTAGAAAATAACTGCTGCTGTTGAATCTACCTAGGTGGGGTATTCTGTTATGGTGGACTGGGTAGCTAAGAGAGGAAGGAGCCGGGGGAGGTGAGGAAAGAGGGAAGACTTTTAGATGGATATCACCAGCTTCTATTCTACAGCCCTTGGAACACTGATACATGTGAAGAAATAGTTGTGTTAGCAATTTTCACTCAGTGGACAAGCTTTAGATTTAGACGCGAATCTTAGATCCAGAAAGTCACATAACCTTCCTGCGTTTCAGGCTTTTTATTTGTGAAAAGGAGATGATGAACCCTAATTCGAAGGGCAGCTGTGAAGAGAAAACGAAATGAGATATGCAAAAACATTGAGCACACTACCCAGGAAACATCAACTGCTATCACTGTTTGGAAAGAGTCCGCCCAATTAGGCTGCATTACTTAGGGTTAGGGTTATGGACAGATAGATAAGTTCCTGGGAGGGGGAGAGAAGGGAAAGGGAGTGAAAAGAGAATTAAGATGTGCTATGTACGTGTACCAAGTCCCTGCAGCGAATGTGATCATTATGTGCTGCAAACACGTACTAATAAACCTAAAAATGTTTTCAGGGCTGGGGATTTAGCTCCGTGGTGCTGCCGCCTGCCTCGCAAGTGCAAGGTCCTGAGTTCCATCCCCAGTACCAAAAACAAAAAATGTTTTTAGAAATCATCAATTCCTAGGGCCTAAGTGTCTGCATCCACATCTGTCATTTGGTGAAGAACTGAAGGAAGAGGAGACATACTGGTTCTGAAATAAGACTGCATTGACTCTGGGCTAGAACTGCCCTAACATATGGGGACTAAATGTACAGTGGCTAACCCATAACATGTTTGCACCCAGCACTGGGCCTGGCATGCATCAGAGGTACTGGAATGCCAGATATGGTACCACACACCTGTATGTGATCCCAGAACTCTGGGAGGCTGAGCCAGGAGGAGCACAAGTTCAACTGAGCCCAGACAACTGAGCAACATCCTATCTCAAAATAAAAGATAAAAAGGAGCTGAGGATGTAGCTCAATGTAAAGGCCCTAGGTTCAATCTCCAGTAGTAAAAAAAAAAAAAAAAAAAAAAAGATATTGGTGAGTGTACGTATAAATAAAGAGAGATCAATGAATATTAACAAGACCAAAGACCTATAAGCATCTGTTGATGGATGTGTTAAGCAACCTGCTTAGGGCTGCAAGTGACACAAACCAATTCAAACCAGCCTAAACCAAGAAATTAAAACTAATTTTTAAAAATTTAAAATGGAAGCACAAGGACCTGAGTTCGATCCCCGGTACCAAAAAAAAAAAAAAAAAAAATGGAGGGGGAATTTAGCTGCTTGGAAACTGACAAGTCCAGATATCAGCTTCAGGTATGGTTGGATCCAGGAACACAGAGATGTATATGGTAATGTTCTCTCCTCTCTTGGTTTTACACAGAGGCAGCTCCCTCCAGGTTTCTGTCTACACATTAAACAATTCCAGAGAAGAAGGAGCTCTCTTTTCCAACAGTTCAACTTGAGTCTTACATTGACTCTGAGCTGCCCAGCAAGACATAAAATCACCCATATCCAACCACCACACCGCCAGGGTCTGAGAATAGGGGTGGGCTACTTCTCCAAAGGAAAAACAGGGAACCTTTCTCAGGAGGATGAATGGGACTGATCCCTAGGCAGGCACAGCCCACCACGGCCCACTGCAATGTCTCTGGAGAGGAGTTGAGTAACACACAGGTGACTAGGTGAGAGAAGCATGCTACCTGGAGGACACATGGGGATGGGGATCCAAAGCAGTGCTGGGTCTAGGAGGATCAGGGCCATCAGGGATCTGAAGGAGGCAAGGATCTGCACCTGAGTGCCTGGCCAAGGGGCTATATAGTATATTGCTTGCAAAAATGGCTCTGATTCTCCGCTCATCCCTAAAGCCACACCCTGTTCAGTGTGGTTTTTGTAATATCTCCTATTAAGAGTGGCATCTGCTTCTGTTTCCCTGGGATCTGAGCTGTGGGTGTTACTGGTGCTGACAACAGAATGATGGTGAGAGTCCTGACCCTAAGCTCAAGGGATCATCAGTGGGATTATCTCCATATTTGCTTGAATCTTGGCTACTTGTGTGCAGGATGAGAGAGTGCAACTTTCTTAGCCAAGGCTCCAAACATGGGAGAGAGACCCACACTGACTGCAGATGCACGAGTGTGCCACTGAGCCCAGCTCAGACCAGAACTGCCTTGTTGATTCACAGGTTCATGATTCATTTTAAGTCACTAAGTTTGAGGACAGTTTGTTATACAGCACTGCTGGAGGAAATAGGTAACAGATAAAAGGCATATTAGGAAGAATCCTTAGTGAGGGCTCAGGGTGGGTCTCCTGGAGAGGCACATGTTCCTAACTTTCAGGAAAATGCCCCTGGGACCAGCTGGGGGTGGAGATCGTGCCTGGTGGCATCTATACTCTCTACAGATCTCACACAGGCATTTTAACTGACCTGACGTGTTTCCCAGAGACACAGGAATTAGGACCTTCTGGAAACCATCCAGCATGAGCTGCTGAGGAGAAATACACCCTGATATCCAGATTTCTCCTTGAAGTATACATTTTCATTTAGACATTTTTACATGGGATTGTGAGTGGGGAACAAAGAATGTACATACATGGACTCAAAGAGGAGGACTGTAGGAGACGGGAAAGAAACAAATGGGCCCAAAGTTCTTCCCAGAAGCAACACTAGCCATGTGATTGGGATGGGAGGGAAAAAATCCAAGAGAAAACAACTTTGAAAACAAGTCGCTCATGCTCCCTGCTCATTTCTCCACTCACTCCTGGCAACTAGGAAACTCCTTTCTCTACCTCCAGATACACGTAAAGTGGCCTCTGAGATTCTACTCAAGTCCTAGACTGTGTCATCTTCCCCTAAGCCCACCCATTCAGATAAGGAAACACAAGTGGCCAAGTCCTGCTCACCTGCCACCTAAACATCTTGCTCTCTCTGCCACTACCTTAAGGACCCCCACCCTGCTCCAAGCCTCCCCTGATCTGATCACCTGTAAAGTGAATTTGAGTTTATCCACTGGATCAAAACCTCAATTCTGAGGTGCTGGGATCTAGCTCATTGGTACAGTGCTTGCCGGACATATGCAAAGCCCTGAGTTCTATCCCCAGCCCTGCAAAACAAAACCGTGCTTCCATCCTGCAGTCTGATATAATAGGTCTCTCTACTGCAGCTTTCCCTAGATCCCTCACCGATCGCTCTCCTCCTGGCCTCCTCCTCAGCTGCAGCCAACAGCACCTTCCAAGACCCAGGCTTGAAGCCAGGCCTAACGGTGTATGCTTGTAATCCCAGCACTTGGAGGCCGAGGCAGAAGCGTCACTGCCAAATTCGAGGGCAGCCTGAGATACACAGCGGGACCTTGTCTCAAAACAAACAAAACAAACAAAACAAAACAAAACAAAAATGAGTCCCCAAGGCGCCAGACTGCAGGCTTTCCTGCCTGTCCGCTGCCTTCCTCCTGGCCGGGCAAGGGGCCTCCGGGTGCTGGCTTAGTGGGGCCAGCAGGCTCAGAAAGCAGGTCCTAGCCGCCCGGATGCTACAATCCCTTAGCAACCCGCCCGCAGCCCGCCATCCCCGGGGCGCACAGTAGCACTTTATTCCGTTGGCCGGGAGCTGGCGCCGGAAGCCTGCGGAGCACAGCTCGGGGAACAGCCCGGGTGGGGCCGGGGACCCTCGGGGCGGGCACCCCTAGCTCGTGCCTGCACACGCACCCCGGAGTGCGGAGTCGCTGGCGGCTGAGGTATCTGGAGACGCGGGCGGCCACCAGCCCGCGGACAGACCCGTCGCTCCGCCGATCAGCACCCTGGACCTCTGCGGCGTCCCCGCGGCCCTCTCCGGCGTGGGTCTCTTCGCTCAGGCCGCAGAGGACGCGGCGTGGCCGCCGTCACCAGGCCAGGGGCGAAGTCATTCCGGAGCCGCGCGGGCCCTCCCCGGCCTGCAGGTCGCTCAGCGCTCGCTGCAGGCAGGAGCACAAGGAGGGGCGGCAGTCAGGAGCGACCTCGGACCCCTGTCCTGCCTCCTTCTCCCACCCCAGGCCACCAGCACTGAGAACACTTCACTGGGACCCTTTCTTAGTCGGGCTTCAGGGAGGACCCCCTTTTGGGACCTCTGCCCTTGACCTCCCTAGGAGGCTCTGCCCTAGGCCTCCGCCGTGGCTCACCTCGAACTTGCTCATGAACTCCACAAAGATGCCGAAGAAGGCCTCGGAGGTGGTGGCCTTGGAATCCTCCCCGAAGAAAGCCAGTGCTTTGCCCAGCTCCTCCATGGCCTCACGCTGTAGCCCATCCAAGGCACGCAGTGTGGGCTGGGCGGTCTCCAGGAAGGACTGTACGGCCTTGGTTAAGGAAAGGGTCAGCCTGCCCAGTGGCCTCCCGTCCACCCTGTGTGTGCATGTCTGGGGGGAGTAGTGCTGGGGGTCAAACCCATGCCCTTCACACTACATTTCCAGCCCATTTTTCATTCAATTTTGAGATGAGGTCTTGCTAAATTGCCCAGCCTGGGATTGAATCTGGGATCCTTCTGCCTCAGCCTCCCAGAGGGTGGTGTGTAAGGCTTGGTGTGGTGGCATACACCTGTAATTCTAGTACTCAGGAGGCTGAGGCAGGAGGATCGCCACGAGTTCAAGGCCAGCCTGGGATACATAGTGAGTTCAAGGCCTGAACTGCATAGTGAGACCCTGTCTCAAAACAAAACAAAACAAAACCCCCACAAGGTGGTGTGCCCCACCATGGCCAGCCTGAGTCAGGATTTGAACCGAGGCCTGTCTGACTGGTCAGCTCAAGTTCCTCTGCAGATGCTGCCCTTGAATGGCCGTCCATTCCCTCTCTGGGGACCTCCATCCAAACCCATGGAAGCAGGGAGGCCTCCCTGAACTGAGGGGTGCTAGAAAGCAGAAGGTTAACCCTTACCTGAATAGCCTTGGTCTCCACAGCTGTAAAAATCTGGGTGCTATGGGGGAGGGTGATAAGCACCTTGTATAGCCACAGTATTTGCTCAATGATGATCTGTAAGTGATCCCTTTTGGGTCTCTTACTTGACAGGAATGGGGAGGAATCTGATATCAAATTCCTACTTTGGACTGGGGGTGAAGCTCAGTGGTAGAAAAGTTGCCTAGTATGTATAAGACACTGGGTTCCATATATAGCACTGAAAAAAAAACTGCCTGAGTATTCAACCCCTCTATACATTGGTGTCAGGGACACGTGACAGGTGCATTCCAGGGGGAGCACCTGGCCATAGGCACAGTCCTCATTTTTTTCAGACTCCTGGACACATAACAGCCTGTGTCCAGAATCTCTGCTGGAGTCTGCAGCAGGCAATGGAACCACAACCAGCTCTACCCAACCACCCCTGGGCCCAGCATTGGAGCTCAGAGGATACTGCCATGACCACAGCAAACCTGTCCTCACTGGAAGGGGACATGCTCTGGCAGGCAGCCTGTATCTCACTGATGGTACCATGGAGGTCAGCCAGGTCACCGGTCAGGGCACGTTGGTTCACTATAGGGAAGGGGACCAAGGCCTCATGGGCCCATATTCCCAGGCCAGGACAACCTGAGTCTGCCCCCCTGCACATCCACCCAGCTTACCTTTGGCAGCCAAGGGCACCGTGGGTAGGTCCTGAGAAAAGCCCAGGAGTTCGGGAAAGTGCTGGCTCAGTGACTTGGCGAGGATGTGCAGAAAGGTGGACTTTCCATCCACCGTCTTGGTGGAGTTCAGCTGCAAGTGACCCCCAACATACATCCTCATGGACCCCCTCGGACTCCTGGGTACATGTCCCAGATCAGTTCTCACTGAATTTCCCAGTTGCCCAAGCTGGGCTGAAACTCATGATCCTCCTGTCTCAACCTCCCAGACTGTTGGGGTGACAGATGCCACCATGCTTGGCTCAATTCCTGGCCTTTGACACTTTTCCAAATCTCCTCCCCTACTCCACTTTTTCAGATCATGAGGCTTAGCTGAGAAGCCACCTTTGCCATCCCTATCCCCACCCCTGCTGCAGTCACATCCTGGCCTCTGTGCAGCCAACTTTGCCCCCAGAGGAGGGTCCTCCTTAGTCACTTGTTCTCTCCTCCCCTCTGACACAAGTTGAGTTAGGCTTGGCTTCTAAGCCTTAGGTAGACTCAGCTCATAGTTACCCCTGAATGGTTCTCACCTCTGTCAGAAAGTTGATCTTGAAGCCTGTGGTCTTGCTGGTCTTGGGCTGGCTGTCATTGAGATAGTTGCCCATAGCCAACACAAACTGTGGGAAGGAAGGCAGGTGGTGGACGGTGCCCATATGCTCACAGACACCCAGACCCAGGCATCACGATGGGTCTCCAGGCTGGAAACCCCAAGAAAAGGAATGGGTGAGTTGACTGGGGAGGGGATATACCCTGACCTCCAGGATCTTGGCGAGCTTCCGGCTGTTCTTGAGCTCCAGGGACGCCTGTCGCAAGCACTCCAGGCTGCCTCGAATCTCCTCTGTCTTCTCTTGGAGGGTAGCCTGGAAGTGGAGGCTTCGAAGACGCGTCTTGTACTCAGGGACTGACAGCATCTGCCACAAAGGCGGGACCAGGGTTCAACCATCCCTCACCAGCCTGGGGTGAGGCTCTGCTGCGTCCCTGGGCCTGGTGCACCTTTAGGAAGAGTAAGCCCAGTCCCTAGGGGACGCTGTCATAGCATCTACCTTGTCCCGGAATGGAACCGGACATTTAAATTGTTAGACTAGCTGGGCGTGGTGGCAAACATCTGTAATTCCAGCACTCTGGGAAGCAGAGGCAGGAAGATCGAAACTTCTTTCTTTTTCTTTTCTTTTTTTTTTGTACTGGGGATTGAACTTGGGACCTTGCACTTGAGAGGCAGGCGGAGGAAGATCGAAATTTCCAACCCAGACTGGGCAATTTAGCGAGTTAGCAAGACGCTGCCTCAAAATTAAAAATAAAAGTGGGGTGATCTCTGAGGATGTAGCCCAGTGCGAAAGCCCTGGGTTCAGTCCCCAGTACCGAAAAAAACCAAATGTGTTCAACTGGAACTCGGGCCCGAGCGCAGTGGCAGTACCGAGGGAACGCGAAACACAGGCAGCGCGTCCACAGCGGGACCCCCTGACGGGGGCGGGGTCGCGGGCGCAGCACCTGCAGGACGAACTGGTCGGGCTCACTGAGGCGGCCCGGTGCCTCGCGGAAGGCCTGGTAGCGCTGCTCCTCGTCGGCGTCGGGGGCGAAGAGCAGTAGCTGCGCCAGGTGCGCGGGCTCCAGGCGCCGGGGCTCCATACTCATAAGCACCTGCCGCAGCTCTGCGGGGCTCAGCTTCAGGTGCGCCAGGAGGATGGCTGTGGGCGGGACCGAGTGAGCCGGGGCGGGGACGGGAAGGGGGCGTGGCCTCTGGTAGGGCGGGAGTGGGCGGGGTCCGGAGAGAGGGCGGGGCTTCGAGGGCAGGCCTACAGGGTGGAAACAGTGGAGGACGTAAGAGAGGAGGCAGGGCCTGCTAGAGGAGAGGCGGGGGTGGTCCCGGAGCCCTTCTGAGACTGATGTAAGGGTAAATGCGGGGTCCTAGAGAAGCAAGAAACTAGATGGGGCCACAGCGAAGAAGAAGTCATCGAGGCACAGAGGATGTGGCTGGAGGCCGGACCAGAACTGGGGAAGAGCTTGCAGAGGGCGGGGCCAATGCAGGGTGGAGCCAAGGCCCACACCTGTGCCCAGGTGGGATTCGATAGCCATAGGGCCTTGGAGGGGCTTTCAGCCAGCCGGGCGACAGGTGTCCAGGCCTCCACAGCCTAATCTCTGTCATCCACCCAGGTGGGTCCAAGGCTCTGTGGTCCAGAGAGAGGAGGCACCACCTGCCCCTAGAATCCCTGGGATTCTCTGGCCTCTTACAAGTGTTGTAGGCTTTCTTGTGGGACAGGATCTCCACCACTTCCTTCTTCCTGAAGGGCTCAGGCCCGGGCACGGGCTCTAGAAGGGAAACCAGACAGTTGAGTACTCGAGCTTGGGGCTGCCATGGCAGGGGCCAGAAGAGGTGTGCGCTCAGCCTTGGCCAAGGGACCCTCCTCCCCCAAGCACCACCTTGTCTGAAATCAGCTCTGGTGTCCAGACTCCCCTCATTCTTCACCCTCCCACCTGTGGATGCCTAGGTTTAGTCCAACGCACTTAGTGGGAGAAGTGTCCATGACCCCACTGGCGCCTCTTCAAATGCCCTCTCTCCCCTGGGGCCTAGGGACTGAGCTGGTAAAGTAATGAAAACCAACCACTTGATCCTTCAGATGATTCTTTTTTTTTTTTTTTGGTACTGGGGATCGAACTCCGGTCCTTGTGCTTGTGAAGCAGGTGGCGAAACCACTGAGCTAAATCCCCGGCCCCCCTCACATGATTCTTGAATGAACAAGCCTTTCTCCTCCGTGCTGAGACCACCAACCACATGCAATAACCCTGGCTGTTTGGCACCCCACCCAACCACTCCAGAGGGATATTCAGAAGGGGGAGGGGGAGAGGGAGATTGGAAGAAGTATTTGAGGATGCCTTCTCTCCACCCTATTCTGGTTGTGTGACTTTGAGCAAGTTACCCAACCTCTCTGCATTTCCTCATTAGGAAATGGAGGTGATCTTGGAATCTGCGCGTAAAATTGTCACGGGATTGATTTAGAAATGAGAGCATCTGGTGTTTGGTGAGCACACTCAACAACTGCCCGCCACTATTACTATCTCTGCTTTGAAATAGGAAAAGTAAGTGAAGGCTTAAAGGCTTGGAGACATATTAGGTAAATACCAGGCAGGGCAGCCCTTGGGGACTCTAAGCCACAGGATGGCCTGGGCCGTGGTATCTGGACTTTCCCCAGGGCCTGCTCTCAAGCCACTCACTGACAGGCTTCTGGGTGCCGAAGTGGAGCTCCAGGTCGAGGTACTTCACCATGTCACTCAGCTTGTCATAGTCAGAGTCCTCCCCGAGCTGTGGGAGAGTATGGGAAGCTCAGAGTGGGAGGAGCCACCACAGCTAAACTGCCCTCCCCTGCCCAAGACCCCTCTGAGAATTGTCCTGGCTCCATCAAGCCCAGGGATAAAGCCAAGATCAGGAGGAAACTGCAGGGGAAGCTAAGTCATCTGGGTTTTCAGGCGAGGAGCAGATCACCAGTCCTTTAAGAGCCTAAAGAATTAGTCTGGCCTCAAGGATGTGGCATTTCCAGATGTCCTCAGTGTGTCTTTGGCTTAGGGACACAGATTGGCTTCAGTGCCAGCATAGATCATGGGTGGGTGTCTGTTGGGCTGGGCCTCCCCTCCTCTGTGTGGGTGCAGAGGACCAGGGAATGTTCCAGCTGATGCTCTTGTCAGTGCTGCGGCCCAGACCACCCACTTCAGATCAGGGCCCTCAAGGGCCCCCAGTCACTTACCTGCCCCCAAATGGTGCCTTCCGAGTTCTCCACCTGTTCCCACCGCAAGCGCTTGACGCTCATGTGGCTGGTCTCACTGCGCCGGTGACCCCAGCCCCGGGATAGCATGGGGGCCGCGCAGGGCACAGGTGGGGGCAGCGGGGGTGGGGGTGGGGGTGGGACTGGGTGGCTGAGTTGGGTAAGGGGCTTAGCCAGGGCCTGAGGGGGGCCCCGGGGAGTGTCAGAGGCCCGGGAGCTGGGCTTGGGGTCATGGAAAGGCAGGGGTGGGGGGGGAGGGCTGAGTGGCGGCGGTGGGATGTGATCTGAGATGGAGGAGTAGGTCAGGGAGCTGCCCTCTTCGCTGCTGCTGATACACTCGCTAGCGCTGCTCCGCTCATTGGTGACAAAGCTGCCCTGGTCATCATGAAAGCTCATCTAGGGGGAGAGCGAGTCAGGGCAGGGCAGGGCTATGCCCAGAGAGTCCAGCGCAGGCTGGTGGGGTGAGGTGGCAGGGAGGCTGGGGAGGGGAGTGGGAGAGCTTGGGGCAGCAGTAAGACAGTGTGGTGGGCTAACCTGAGGCTACAGATGGGAGAATATGGACGGGTGGAGGATAGCCTGGGACCAGGAACAGTCTGATCAGAGATGGGCTAAGGGGTAGCCTCACGAAAAGGGTGGGATCATTTGGGAAAGGGACAGAAGAGCCTGGCGGCTTCTCCTGAGACTGAGTGGGTAGCCTGGGATGAGGAAGGGGTAACCCGAGACACACTGTATATAGGAAGCTTCAGGCAAAGGGCAGGATGACCTCTAATAGAGAAAGAAGTTAGGAAGGCTTGGGGTAGCTCCAGCCAGGGACTAGGGTAGCCTGAAACAGACTGTAGGCCAAATAGGAGCAGGTGGGGACCTAGCACAGGGGAGATCTGGAGGGAAGAAGGGTTTTTTTCTTGGTACTGGGGATTGTCTCACTAAGTTACCAAGGGGCCCAGGTTGAGCTTGAACGTGCAATCCTCCTGCCTCAGCCTTGGAGAGTGCTGGGATTACAGGTGTGCACCGCCGTGCTCAGGCCTGCAGCAGGCCTCTTATAGAAGCGGCCACACTGCTACCCTAGCAGAGCCCCACCCCTGCGTGTATGCTCACCTCCTCATAGTCATTCTCGGGCGTCAGGAAATCATCCACGATGGTGACCGGGGGGCCTAGCTGCTCACTCAGCACATCCAGAAAGCGATCAGTGTCCCGGCTCCGCACAGGGCGTGAAAAGGTGAAGAGCTTCCTGTGGCTGGGTGGCCGGGCCAGGTCCGGGCTGGGGGGGCTGTCAGGGCAGGCAGGTGCGGGGCCTGGCTGAGGGGAAGGCGCCCTGCTGCTGTCCAGGCTGGCGTAGGGGTGAGATTCAGAGCTGCTGGGGGAGCCCAGGCCCCCTGAGCACAGCGGGTCGTAGCAGGGGGAGGGGAAGAGCTGCTCTCTGGGCCATGAGATGCTGGACAGGGTCCTGGGCGCTGCATGGGGGATGCAGGAGATAGAGCGTGAGGTCCCCTCTTCAGCCAACACCTGGGTTCTTGGAGCAGGCTGGAGGGGAGGGGCTGGAGTGGGTGGGTTCTGTGTATTGGACACCACCCTTTCCCTCCCTGGGCATAGCACAGAAGACCCTGGGTGACCTTCCCATCTTCCCTAAGGGTGACTAGAGGACAGAGCTAGTGGCAGGGAGGGAATAACTTGAACTCAAGTCAGGGCAGACCCCAGATCCTCTGGGAACAGATCCCAGGAGTCTCACCAGAGACCCAACTCAAATGAGGGAGGGGCTTTCTTTAGGCCCCAGGTAAGGGGTAGGAGGCATCTCCCATACCCAGGAAACCATCTTCCCACCGGGGCCATTCATGGAGCACTGCATGCACTTCATAGTTTATCCAAGAGCCACCAGCTAACCCAGGAACTTCCTTGGGGGCAGTTATCTGCTTTTCCAGATAGATAGCTTGGGTAAGGACCACAGGGGACAAGGGGCTGGGACAAGCCTGACCACAGGGAGTCCTACCCATGCATGGAGGCCTCTGGCACCCTCCACAACCTAGTCTCATGGCCACAGAGCAGAGAGAAAGGAAGCTCCAGGGGTGTGCCCAGGGGTGGGGATGACACTCAGATAAACAGCCCTGAGGACAGAGGCCAGCACACCCTGAGGATCCAGAGCTGCCTGAGCTCTTACCTGCTGTGCCCACCAGGCTAGGGACTGCGGGGGAGGCCTGGGATTTGGACACGGTCCCCATCTTCCCCTTGAAGCTGCTGTTCAGTCGAGACTCCAGCTCCGCATAGACAGCTGACATCTGGGGGAGATGGGTGAATCCATCCAACCCAGATTACCCCCATGACTCCCCAGCAGGGCAGCAGAGGCCAGGTCTGGGTGTTTGGCTCAAGCCTGAAGTAGCCCCTAGGATGCCTTGGCATGGGGTGGGGGGTGGGCCCTGCCCCATGGGCCACCCAGTCCCCACCCACACTGACTCCACATAGAAGGCAAGGGAGGTCTCACCATCTTGGGGTTGGGGGTCTCAGGGAGGGATGTGCCGTCACCTGCCTGGCGCTCGCCTGGGATCAGAGGAAGAGGCATCTCAGGGCAGTCGCTGAGACCTGCCAGGAGATTGCCATGGAGATCTAGTTACCACACCTGAGCTTTTTTTTTCTCTCCTTTGTGGTGTCAGGGCTTTGACCCAGGGTCTTGCACTGAGCTACAACTCCCAGCCCACCCTCCTTTTTTAGATAGGGTCACTGAGTTATCCAGGCTGGGACTGAACTTGCAACTTTCCTGCCTCAGCCTCCCAGCACTAGGATTACAGCCATGTGCCACCATGCCCTGCTTCTAAACCTGAGCCCTAAGGCTCAGGCCCAGTCCAGACCCAACAAGCTCTGCAGACCCAGAGAGGCCACTGTCCAGCCTTGCTGGCCCCTAGTCCTGTCAGTTTCTCATCTCACCAAGCCCATTTTGCAGGTGGGAAAATTGAGCCCCAGTCCTACCTCCAACTTGCTGTACTTTCCATCCGGGCCTTACCACAGCTGAGGCTGGCCTCCAGGCCCTGGGATCTGAGGCTGCGCCGGCACATGGAAGAGGCCCTCAGGGAGATCCGAGGCTGGGGCTCTGGTGTGGGCTCGGGTTCCAGCTCAGACTCAGGCTCTAGATCCAGCTCAGGCTCAAGCTCAGGCTCTGCTGTGGGAAGTAGAGGGGAAATGGGACTCTTGTCCTTTACGCCTCCACAAGCAAGGAGGGTGAGGGAGAAGCCATCTGCAGAAATATGGGGCCCTTCCCTGCAGGGCCCCAGGACACCAGGCATCAACCAGGAAGTGCATAGTTTTGTGGGCACGCAGGGGCACACTCTCACTGGAAGGCAGCACGTGTGTGCTGTGTGCTGGAGGCCACCACCCACAATGGCCCGACCACATGCTCAGGATCCAGGTGGCATGGGGCTGGTGTATCTACAAACAGTGATCATGTGAACTTTTCTTTCTCTCTTTCTCTCCTTCTTTCTTTCTTTCTCTCTCTCTCTTTTTTTTTTTTGGTAGCGGGGATCGAACTCAGGACCTCGCACTTGTGAGGCAGGTGGCAGAACCACTGAGCTAAATCCCCAGCCCCTCTCTCTCTTTCTTTTTGAGACAGGGTCTTGGTGTGTAGTTCAGGCTGGGCTTGAACTCACTACGTAGCCCAGGCTGCCTTCAAACTCATGGCAATCCTCATGTCTCAGGCTCCCAAGTGGTGGAATTAAAGGCATGTGTCACCACGCCTGACCCAGTCCTTTTTTAAATTTTTATTTTGAGACAGGGTCTCACTAAGTAATTAAGTTACCCAGGCTTGGCTTGAACTTGCAATCTTCTTGCCTTAGCTTCCCAGAGTGCTGGCATCAATGTGAATTTTTCCATTCTATACCTGCCAGGGTGCACAGCACAGCCACTGAGATTACTCTCATTTTGTGCATGAGACTCCTGAGACCCCAAGAGGTGAGGGGGAGTCTTAAGGCTCAGGTTATGCTGCATGAGGTCAGGCTGTGCAGGCACATCCTCAAGGCCAAGCATGGGGCAAGCCCCAATGTGCTGTGTGTGTATTTGCCTGACACATCTATAGTGGGAGTGGCAGGGTCAGGTTTGAGACCTCATAGGTAAGAACAGGTGTCTGTTTACCTGCCAGGCCGAGCAGCTGGCAGCCACAGGCAGAGAAGGGGCCAGGGGAAAGGGATGCTTACCTGTCATGGCTGTGTATCCCAGGAAGCATGCAATCTTCTCCTGGCACAGCTCCTGCTCCTCATAGGTCAGCAGCTGGTAGATGAACTGCCAAAGCAGTTGCTTGGCAGGTGTGTCCAATACCGGGTAGACATCAATGATGAGGGTGTCGATGTTCCTGGGGAGGGCACAGGAGCAAGGGGCTTCAATCAGGGGTGCCTAGGAGTGTCGGGGTGGGCAAAGTGGCACCTCTAGGCCACAGGATTTAGCCTCTGCTCCAACCTGAAAAGAGCACAGTGGACAGGGTAGGCAGGCTCTGGAAACAGGCTGCTCAGCTTTAAATCCTGACTCTGTTGCTTACCAGATAGCTCAAGGTACTTAACTTCTCTGTGTCTCAGTTTCTTTATCTGTCAAATGGGGATAAAAATAGCGTCTACCACACAGAGCTGTTATGAAGATTAAAACATAAAAAGTGCATTGGGAAAATGGACTCACTGTATCACGGACTAGCAGACAATGGCCCGGGCCCTAAAATCTGGTCCACCACCTGTCTTTTGTTTGCTTGTTTTGAGACAGGTCTCACTATGTAGTCCAGGTTGACCTTGAACTCACTATGTAGCCCAGGCTGGCCTCGAACTCACAGCGATCTTCCAGATCAGCCTCTCAAATACTGGATTATAGGTGTGCGCCACCACACACAACTAGAAAGTTTTACTGAAATGTGGTCACAGCCATTGTTTATATTTTATCTCTGGCTATTTCCTAGCTACTATGGAAGGGTTGAGTAGTTGTGATAGAGGCCCACAAGGACCACAAAGCCTGAAATGTTTACTAGAGTATTTGACCTTTCATAGAAACATATTGCTGACTCCTGAAATCTATGGGAAAATAAAATTGGATTTTTTTGTTTGTTTGTTTGTTTGTTTTTTGGTACCGGGGATTGAACTCGGGTCTTTATGCTTTCAAGGCAGGCGGCAGAACCACTGAGCTAAATCCCCAGCCCTTTTGTTCGGTTTTTGAGACAGGGTCTAGTTATATAGTTCAGGCTGGCACTGAACTCACTATATAGCCCAGGCTGGCTTTGAACTTGAAGCAATCCTCCTGACTCAGCCTCCCAAGTGGTGGGATTACAGGCATGCGCCACTATACCCAGCTTCTGGAACTGGATCTTTACCTAACATCACATATAGAAGTGAACTCTGGTTGGATGAAAGGTAAAATTATAAAATTAAGAGAATATTGTTGATGTAGAAGAAGAAAAATTATAAGACTAAAAGTTATAAGAGCCAAAGTTATAAGACCAAAAAATGCGGTGAGTCTGATTAGACAAACTCAAGGACATTTGTTCAAGGAAGTACAACCTAGACACATTAATAATGGACACACACAGAACAATAATGGGAGTAACAAATGGGATAAGATATTTACAATGATCAAAATCAAGGAGCTGGATGTGGTGGTGCATGCTTATAATCGCAACACTCTTAGGGGCTGAGGCAGGAGGACTGCAAGTACAAGCCCAGCCTGAGTAACTTCGTGAGACCCTGTCTTAAAAATTAAAAGCAAACAAACAAGGCCTGGGGGTGTAGCTCAGTGTGAAGATGCTGGGTTCAATTTCCAGCATCAATTTCCTGACTATCAAAAATAAAAAGGTGCATAGTGCTGCAACTGATGGAAATTTGGCTGCAGTTACAAACAATACATTAAGTGGACACAGACCTACATGTGGACGGAACTAAACACACAGTACTTGGTGGAAAAGTCAGACACAGAAGGCAATGCAACAGGGATAGGGATTTAGCTCAGCAGCACGCCTGCCTTAGCACAAGATCCTGAGTTCAATCCTCAGTACCAGGGGGAAAAAAAGAAAGAAGAAGAAGGGGGGGGGGACGGAGAAGCAGAAGGAGAAGAAGAAGAAGGCAATGCAACAATGATGTAAAAGAAAAATTCATCATATCAAATAGCAATGCACTCTTTAAGAGAATACCTTCAAACAAATCCCCAGTAAACCTGCCAGACTAGTGGATATAAATGGGAGAGAAACTACAGCCAAAAAGGAATGGAGGTTAGAATTACCCAGATGTCCATCACTGGACAAATGGATGGACAAAATGTGGTACAGCTATTCTTATGGGATGTAGAAGAGAATGAAGTACACACTATACCTCATACTTTGAACATATGATGCTAAACAAAAGAAAGAAGAAACAAATAAAAAAGAAAATATGATGCTAAGTGAAAGAATCCAGACATAAAAGTCCACATATTATATGATTCCATTCATGTGAAAGTCCGGAATAGGAAAATCTACAGAGACAGAAAGTAGATTATTGGTTGCTTAAGGTCAGGATGGGCTTTTTTGTGTGTTTGATGAAATTCTACCATCAATTACGGCAATTGCACATTTTTGGTTTTTTTGTGTGTTTGTTTGTTTCTGGTTTTCTGAGACAAAGTCTCACTATGTAGTTCAGCTTGGCCTTGAACTCACTATGTAGCCCAGGCTGGCCTCAAACTCACAGGAATCCTCCTGCCTCTGCCTCCCAAGTGCTGGGATTACAGGCATGTGCCACCATGCCTGGCCCAACGATTGCACATATTTGTGAATTTACAAAAAAAAAAATCTCTGAATTGTACACTTAAATGGGTCAAGTCTATAGTGTGTTTAAACAAAAGAATTGGAACGGGACCGGGGATTTAGCTCAGTGGTTCCGCCGCCTGCTTTGCAAGTGCAAGGACCCGAGTTCAATCCCCACTACCAAAAAAAAAAAAAAAAAGAAAGAAATGGAAAGGCAGGGGCTGTGGCTCAGCAGGAAAGCACTTGCTTAGCATGTCCAAGGCTCTGGAGGTTGGGAGGGGAGGCAAAGGAAAAGGGAATGAAAAGTGAAGGGCTTCTTGGCACAGATCATGATAATGACATGGGATGACAGGAGTGATAAAGGCAGCCTGCTGCAGCTGAGGTGTAGAAAGATTCCCCTACTTTCACCCCAAGGGCCAATCCCACGGGCGAGGCTCCCTGGAGGTCCCACGCGCTGTCCTTGTCTGCCTCACTTCCCAGAGAAGGCTGTGACTTTCCCAAGGTCATATGGCTAGGATGTGTCAGAGTCAGGGTTTGTCCTAGGGCAGCCCAATGCCTCCCCCCCCACCCAGGGGTGTCTGGTACCAGCTGCTCCTGAAACCTCCCCCAAGAGAAAGGGCTAAGAAGGCTCATGCGGGGAGACCGGGATGGTGAGTCTGGGTAGGACCTGGGACACACCCTGGACAGAGCCCCACCACCATCCTGCCCGGCCACCTGTGCTGGAAGAAGCTCTCCAAAGCCCGGCAGACACCATAGCGCTCGGGAGGCCTGAGCAGGTGCTCCAGCTGCTGGCTGAATGTCCTTCCCTGGACACGGATGCTGGACGGCAGGATCTCTGCCACCCACTGCAGGGAGGTGACCGCCGAGGATGGGTTGGGGGAATCCAAAGAATCGGAGTCTGCTGGGACCACAGGCAGAGGAGGCATGTTTGACCAAGTCTCTTGTCCAAGGGAGTTTCCTCGGCAGCTGGGAACAGGATGAAGGGAGAGCCCTGGACATGGTGGCTCTATAGCATCCTCTGGGGGAAGCCCTGGGAAGAGAAGCTGCAGGTCTGGGGGAAGAGCAAAGTGCTCTGCAGACTGGTACATCTCATATTTGTGGGCCGAGGAAGCACGGGAGTCTCACCGCTGGCAAATGGGACGAGCCCTTCCTCCACCACCAGTGTGGGCATCGCGCCACTGCCCTGTAGCATGGACACCACTTTGTCGTGTGAGCAGTTCCTGCCAAGCAGAAATGGCCCAGGAAGGCTTGATGGGTAAGCCCTGTCCACGGCCACCAGCCAGACCTCCCTGTCCTGCGCACAGCGGCCACACAGCAGCTGGGGCAGACTAGCCAGGCCCCTGCCTCTCCTGCTCGGTAATCTCCTGTGCAGGAGAAGCCCCAGGCCTCAGGCAGCCTGGCTTGCTGCTGCTCTGGGCCTCTGGGTATGGAAGGAGCTGTGCCCATGTCATCCCCAGGTGGAACTCCCCTTCCAGAGCATGATGGAGATGGTCCCTTCAATTCCGTGTCCCCAGCACAGAACAGGAGTATTATTTTCTGGATGAACTGGGGTCCTGGCCAGGTGGGAGGGGGTTGGTTCAAGAGTTCCCAGTGGAAGATGACGGATGCTGGGGGTTAAAGGGTCAGAGGAGACTGGGACCCTGGCTTGGCTGTCCCAAGGCCAAGAGTCCTGGGGGATAGTTCCTCACTGGGCTCTGATGTTCCCAGTAGCCTCTGACCTCATGTCCAGTCCATTGAGGAAGAGGATCCGGTCACCAGACTTGAGGGCTGCGCTGTCAGCTGGGCTTCCTGGAAGCGGGAGAAAGGGTGTGCTGGTCAGCTGGGCAGGGCCACGTGCCATTCTCCTGCTGTACAGGTGAGAAAGGAGACTCAGCTGGGGACCATAAAGGATTCCCCTCTAAGTACATCTTTCCAACCTGTGGGTCTCATCATGCCTGAGTAATAGTAACATTTATATTCTAAAACACATGGGAACAGCTGGGCATGATGGCACAGGCCTGCAACTCCAGCACACTGAGAGGCTGAGGCAGGAGGATTATCAGTCCAAGCCCAGCCTGTGTGGCTTAGTGAGATCCTGTCCAGCGCCCCCCCCCCCCCGCCGCCGCAAAAAAAGAAACAGCCGGGGATGCAGCTCAGTATGAAGGCCTTGTGCTCAATCTTCAGTACCTCAAAGATAACAAAATCAAAATTAAAAAACAAGTCAGGTGTGGTGGCGCATGCCTGTAACACCAGCATTTGGGAGGCTGAGGCAGGAGGACTGCTGAAAGTTTGAGGCCAGCTTGGGCTACAAGTGAATCCAAAGCCAGCCTGAACTACATAGAGAGACCCAGTATCCAAAAACTAAAACAATTCAAAACAAAACAAAACACATGGGAACAACTAATTCTCACTCTCTGCTTCAGAGGGAGGCTGGTTGCTATAATTTTTTATTTCTATCTCTTATTGGTCCTCACACTAACTTTGACTTGGAAACATGTAGGGGAAATGATAAATGCTAAATAAAATACACGGTCAGATGGTGAAATGTTCTCTCTTGAGGCTGTGGAGATTGTCTGGAGAGGAAGAGAACAGTCAAGGAAGACTTCCTGGGCGAGGCAGGCCTTGAGATTGGAAGGAGAGAGTGATAGTGCTGGCTAACCCAGTACAGCCTGTCTGGAAGGACTGCAGTTCCTTGGGTCTTCTCCTTGCTCTACTGGCAAAAGTTTAGTGAAGCTCACAGCTGAAAAGAACTGCACCCTGCGAGTTATCAACAGTAGGTCTCAGAATGATGCAAAGGGGCTGTGGTGCTTTCCCACCTCACAAACAAAGTGAGATGCAGAAGGGTATCAATGGGGAGGTACCAAGAGGAGCATCGTGCTCAGGTGACCCAGAGAGGTGACCCAACCTTATGGGGTGGTTGGTTACAAGGAGGGAGAGTTCAATTCAACGTCAGGAGATGTTTCTGCCCCACTGCAACCTCCTGTGATGGAAATGAGTCCCCCTCCACCTCCACTCTGCCGAAGGGGAAGGAAAGGGTTCCTGCATGTGAAAGGCTCTGCTATCTTTAAGATGCCACACTTTCAGGAGCAAACAGGGGTAGGCTGCTTGGAAGGAGACAGGGAATCCAGATTTGGGGAGCATGTTCGAGGGTGGCAAGGCCTGGGGGCCGTGCCATCTCTCTGAGTCTGGCCTGCCAGCAAGTGGCCAGGTCACAGTGGATTCTCTGCCCAGGGCATGCTGTTTGGGGCTCAGCTCGGGAGGCACCAGCTCTATTCTGGCTGCTCCGGTGTCCCAGGAAGTGACCCTAGCCCTTCTGGTGGATAAAGACAGGTCAGGATGAAGAACTTGGCTCACTTCAGTGGCAGTGACAGTGAACTTGGAGCAGAGAGGTCAGAACCCAGACCTCTGGACTCAACCATCTTGGGTAGATGGTTGATTTGGAGATGCTGGCCCTGGGACACTCAGGGGGCACAGGCTACATGAGGTTGGCACCTGATGGAGGGGGTGGGGCATGGGTGAGCAGCAGTCTGCACGGGTAGAATTACCAGGGAGGCCTACCAGAGGGCCTTCACCTCGTCCTGGGCTTTGGGAACTCTTAGGACAAACTGCCCAGTCCTTACCAGGCAGGACAGACTCAATCCAGACAGGCCCGTGGCCACGTAGAGTGAAGCCAAAGCTCTTATTGCCCTTGTAGACTCGGACAGTCCTGGGAAGGAAGAAGGGGCAGGGTGGAAATCGGGAGAGGGGGTCCCGTTTCAGGGATGGTGATGTCCCATAGGCCACTCCTCTTAACCTCCTCTGTTCCCCACCCCACGCCCTCTGCCCACTCCCTCATCCCCAGCCTGTGCCAGAAGGGGGTTGGCGTTCAGTGCCCGCGCGCCCCGGGTACCTGCGCGCGCCCCCCGGGCCGGCGCGGCCACCCAGCAGCGAGGCAGCTTTGCGCGGGGGCGGCTCGTCCGGGCGGCGCGGCGCGGCGCTAGCGCGCGTGGACACCAGGAGGCGCTCGGGCCGCTCCTCGCTGCGGCTCCTGCGCAGCCTCTGCGCGCCCTGGGTTCGGCGGGCGCGGCACAGCTTGCCCAGGAGGCCCTGTGACACGACCTCGTCGAAGCGCGCCCGGTGCTTCTTGGGGATGAAGATCCTGCCGGCGAGGACCGCAGAGTTGGGGCGCGCCTCCGGACCGCGTCCCGCCTGCGGTCCAAAGTCGCCTTTTCATCGGGCTCCACTCTGCCCGAGGGTGGCGGGGGAATCCGCAGCAGGCACCCCGTCTCCCACTCCATGCCCGGATTTGCGCTGGGCCACACCAAGTCCGCGGCGACCTGCTCGCTCCCCCTCGGGAAAGCAGGATCATACTGCCTGGTACTACTCTAGTCTCTGCGGGGCCTCAGTGCCCTCACAGTCAGCCCATGGGCCAGTTCCTCCCCTGGCCTCTGTCTTCCTCCTCTGGCCTCTACCCAACTCACTCTCCTCACGCTTTGCCCCTTCCAGAGCAAGCCCCAGGCATCTCCTGTCTTCCTGCCTGCTTCCTTGGCCAGCACAGCTGCGTACTGGGAATTTGCCAGAAATCCCACATGGTCACCTTCAGTCCAAGCTCTAAAATTTTTGCCCAGGCTGTTGCCCCTACCCGCTCCCCTCTCTGTTCCCTCAGCTAAACAGGGCTGCCCTTTCACACCCAGTACTCCCTTCAGTTTCATCCTGCATGCATTTAGTGAGCCAGACACTGAGGCTCAGCTAAAGGAGCCCCTGGCTCCTCCTCCCCAGGGTCACCTGGAAGTGGTGAGGGAGGAACGCCCCCCCCCCCCCATGGTCACAGCCTGGAGTGAACCCCAGCCAGGGAGCCCGCTGAAGGCTGGGTCTGCAGCTGGGTTGTGAGCTACAGCGCTAATTAACCGGGGCCTGGCACCTGGAAGGAGTGCATCTGCCAGCAGTGCAACTACATCTCTGCATAACAACAGCAGCTAATATCCTGGTGGACTCTGTGATCCAAGGCAGAGGATTCTGAGGCACAGAGGGAATCCATAACCTTCCAGGATTGTACAGCTGGCCCCTGGCACGGCTGGAATGAGAGCCTAGCCTCCTGAGCATCAGCCCTGCACCGGGATTCTGACATTAGCAAGATCTCTCTGGCAGCATCCCAAGGCTCCCTTCCCCATTCTTTGTACTAAGTGCCAGTGCCAAGGGCATGATGGGTAGGGGGAGAGAGAGGAAGCAATGGCCTTGTAGCCAGCTGAAGTACACTCCCTCTGAGGTTGCCCTGTGACCCACACAGTCCCCCCATCACTGAGGGTAGGATAAATAAGGGCAGGCAAGGAGAGCAAGCTGCCTGGTATGGAAGGGGTGTAGATCTTCCCAGAGGGGGTGTGCTGGCCCTGCCCCCTGGCAAGGTTTGCTCCAGGTGACCAGGAGACCAGAATGAATGACCCATTTAGCTGTGCCAGGTGGCCATTCCTACCCACCCGCAACAATTCCCGCAAACTGCAGCCTCAGCTTCCTTCCCTCAGATGGTCACTCAAGGTCTCTAGAGCCTGACATCTTCATCTGCCTGCTTTGCACATTACCCACACCCTCCAAGTCTGCCTGCCTCATGCCCACCAGAGGAGGGATGACAAGCCTGAGATTGTCCGTCCCATATGTGGGGCTCCAGCTGCCAGTTCTGCAAGGTATAGACCCCACGCAGCCAGCCCCAGAGTCCAGCCCAGGCAGGGGTCAGGTGACCAGCCCTGGCAAAGTTGGTGCCCCTGGTGGGAACCAGGCTGAGTCACCAATTGCACAGGTGGAATAAGGTCAGTGGCCCACTCCCTGCTTGGCGTCCTTGGGCCTGGGCCAGAAGCCAAGGCTGCCTGGTGAGCCAGACACCCTGCCTGGCTCCCGTGGATGCTCCATGCAGCTCAGCCTGGCTCAGTCACCCAGCCCCCGACTGCTCCAAATTGGCTGGTCCAGCAGAGCCAGGTGCAGTGGGGCTGAGCTGACTTTTGCAGATGGTTCACTCTCTGTCCCTCTGATTGCCACAGCCCAGCAAGGGGTGTCAGGGCTCCCATGTCCCTCCTATGCCAGCAGGTCTCTCTGAGGCCCCAGGACTCTTTGGGGGACCAGCACAATGACCTTGCACCCTGGGGCTCTCCTAGGGTTCTCTCCACTGCATTCCGTGGCTCTGTCCAGCCTTCTCCATCTTGCCCTTGATCATCCTCCCGCGAACTTGTGGGGGTGGAGGTAGGGGAGGGTGCCCTGTGCCCTGGTTCACCTGGGTAGTTCAGCCTGGGGTGTGCAGCTGTGGAGAGGTTGTGCCTTCTAAACTCGGGACAGGACGATCTGGATTCTCACCCAGAGCACCCGACCCAAGCCTGGTTCCTCGGCACTGTCCCCTCATCCAGCGCAGGAAGGGAAGAGTGCTTTTCAATCTTAGTTCTTCCTTCCGACCCTCAACTCCCCGGGCTGGGCGCGAGTTCCCGGCACCCAGCACTCAAACCTCACCGCCCTTGTACACACCCCGTTTATTTCCAACCTCCCCAGCACCCAGGCTCCGCCTAGGCTCAGGAGGTGCCGACCCAGGCCTGAAAGCCCCTCTATGCCCCCGCCCCACCCCTTTCAGGCTGCCCCGAGGTGAGTCTGCCACGCCCAGGGCGCACAGTTCCCGGGGGCGCGCGGTGGGGAAGCTACCTAAAGTGCCGAGAGAAGCCCTGGTCCTTCCCCATCTGGAGTCGGGACAGCGGCGCGCCAGGTGCCAAAGGGCCGGGGGTGGCCGAGCCGGCGAGCAGAGCGAGGGCGCTGCGACTCCACGCGTCTTTGCCGGGCCAGCGCGCGCAGCCCCACCCGAACGGTCCGGGTCCCCAGCCTTGCCCCGCCCCCTGCCAGAGGCCCCACCCCATCCCTCTCCGCCCACCAGGGAACCCTTAAACTAGTTGGGGGGGGTTGGAGGAGGGGAGTCAGGCTGACACACTCGCTCCTCCTGGCTCCCTGCTTTACCCCCTCCGTGGGTGCCTCGCTTGCGACCTCTTCAGCTGGCTGCAGCGCTCTGGCCTCTCCTCCACATCCAGCTGCTGCGGAGACCCAACAGTTCAGAGCATGCCCTGCCTGGCTTTTGCAGAGCATAGGGAGGGTTTCTGGAGGTGGTGGCCAACTCGCTGGGCTTCCAGGGCTCAGGAGGAGTTAGCCTACAAGAAGAACTCCCCCTGACCTACCCAGGGGAAGCTCCGGTGGAGAAGAGGGTGGAGAGGGGCCCTTCAGGGCCATGGTCAACCGCTGAGATGGCACCCAGAGCCACGGGGGGCCACGCGGAGGTTGACGGAGTCAAGGGGAGATGGAGGACCCCTGAAGGTTTTGATACACCAAGGAAAGGGAATGCTTGAGGGACGCAGGGAAAGACGTTGCATGGGACAAGTCGCTGGAATCTAACCTTAGAGGAGGGAGCTCCAGTCTGGGGCTAGACGTGAGGAGAGGGGCCAGGCTGGGACAACTGCCAGGTGAGTGAGGAGGGGCTGATTGAGGGCCTCTCTAAGACAGACAGTCCTGCAGGGAGAGAAGAAGTGAGGAGCCAACCAGGAGGAGAGAGAGGTGGTAGGAAGACTGGACTCCTCCCCAGCTGCTGGGCCTGCCACTCCCTGGAAGTCACAGCAGGTGCAGAAGCCAAGGCCTGGCTCTGCGAGTCCATTGCCACTGATCCAGAGTCCTGGCTCTGGAGAGGGGCAGGATCTGAGATCTGGGAGCAAATGATGGATTCTGGGGAGCCAGTGCAAGGTATGGGGGCGTGGCTGGTCAGAGGCAGCCTCAATAGGGAACATCAGCATGAAGTTCCCTTTGTAACAGGAGGCATCCACCACCCAGACAGGCCAGCACACAGAGGCCGGAAACCCCAGGACCTGTCTCCCTCATGGGGCCAGTCTTAGGGTTCCTGCAGTCAGTCACAGGAAGGATCCTGCAGGGCTGACCATCAGGCCATGCTGCTCACCACACTGTATCACAGCCCCCAATTCCTGGCCCCAGTGAGACCATCACCTTGCCATGACCTCCTAAGGCTACCTTTCTCCCTGGCAGCAGGAGGAAGCCAGAGCCAATGCACCCTAATGTCATGTCCTCCTCACACTTTGTCCTCAGCCCTACCAGAGAGAGAGAAATGTCTGACAGCCCTCACAGTGAGCACAGCTCCCTGACATCCACAGGGCCATAGATGTTCCACCACGACAGAGACATTTCTGGTTGCTTTGTGCCAGCACTGGCCCAGAACCAGGCATGCCAAGGGCTATGGAAATTGTCCCTCACACTCATCATTTGCAGAGAAGTAAGCATGGTGCAAATGCTCATGATGGAGTCTAGATACACTATCTCCCCTACAGGCACAGGGAAAGGAGGGCCCTGGTGGGGCCTGCAGCTGCCTACATGACCCAAGGCAGCATGGGATGGGCCAGGAAACAGTGAAGCCAGACTTCCCTGATGCTCCTACCTTCACCATAAAGCACTGCCAAAGATCATTCCAGAGCATTAGTTCTCAACCACGGGCAATTTTGCCCCCCAGGGTACATTTGTCTGGAGATATTTTTGGTTGTCACAAGATGAGAGCTAGGAGTGGAGTGTACTAGTGGGTAGAGGCCAGGGCTGCTGCTACTACAAATCCTATAGGCACAGGGGCATTCAAAACAGAGAAATAATGGGCCAGAAATATCAATAATGCCATGCTTTAAAATTTTGCTCTTGGGAAAACGAGACCCTCCCTAAGAGAAACCAATACTAATTGAGCACATACTATATCCCTGCCACTTCTACCCATACTGTCTCATAAAAGTCGCTCAGTAACGCTTTATTGTGCTGTCCCTGACACTTGTCACCAAAATAGAAGAGGCAAAAGGGCCGGGGATTTAGCTCAGTGGTTCTGCCGCCTGCCTTGCAAGCTCAAGGCCCCGAGTTCTATCCCTGGCACCAAAAAAAAAAAAAAAAAAAAACCAAAGGAGGTTCAAGAGGTCCTGACACCCCACCTCCAGATCCTCCCCCCACCCCAGTACCGAGGATTGAACTCAAGACCTTGCGCTTGCAAGGTAGGCGCTGCACCACTGTGCTAAATCCCTGCCTCCTGAGTTAAATCCCTGGCTTCTCCAGATTCTTAACTAATCTCTTTTCTGCTTATGGTTGGGAGAATTCACTTATATATTTTCCTACCAAGAATCCTGCTGGGAACACATAAGGTTTTGGAGGGGGCAGGGGTGTTGAGACAGGATCTTGCTATATAGTTCAAAGTGGCCTAGATCCCACTATATAGCCCAGGCTGGCCTCAGACTCGCTGCAATCCTCCTGTCTCAAGATCCCCAGTGCTGAGATTACAGGTGTGCACCACCACGCCCAGCATGGAACACGTGTTTGACCAACCTGATTTTATAGACAAACTGTAAAGGTCAATACACCCACTTAAGGTTGCACTGTCAGTGAAGGGACTGTAAAGATTCCCAATTCCAGCTTCTTCATGACCTCTGCTGCTTCCTTCCCACCCTCCCCTCAACTGCCCTTTCCCACACACTCCTGCTCCTCAGATTCCCTGAAACTAGCTCACCACGGACTGCTTTCTTGTTCCCTTCTGGCCACGTCACACTTTCCAAACTGCCTGTCCTGTCCTAATTAGAAAGACATTGTACCACTTCATCAGTCTGGAATCCCTTTGGGGACAGACCCAAATTAGACTCTGTGTGGAGCGACAATGTTCACTGCTATTGTAAAGGAAGATGATTCATTCATTTATTTAGGGGATTGAACCCAGGGCTGCTCTCCCACTGAGCTACGTCCCCAGCCCTTTTAAATTTTCACTTTGAGATAGGGTTTTACTAAATTGCCCAGGCTAGGGGTTGAAGGGAGGGTAGGGGAATGGGAAAAAATAAGAATCAAGATATATCGGGTACAGGTATAAATTCCCCAGGATGAATGTGATCATTATGTATATCTAAAATGTACCGATAAACTTAAATTATTAAAATTTTTAATAATCACCCAGGCTGGCCTGGAACTTGTGATCCTCCTGCCTCAATTTCGATCAGTGCTGAGATTATGGACATTGGTACCACACCCAGCTAAGACGATTCCTTTTGCTTCCCTTGGACCCACTCACCTGGCTTACCCGTTGCCTGTGTCGCCCTTGACTGCAGCGCTGGCCAAAGGAACCTGGACATGTTCTTTGTCTGCGAGGCCCAGAGAGTAGGCCACTATTATCCAGCTGTGGCTTTTGAGTGCTTGAAGTGCTGCTTGTGAGGTTAAGCCAAACTTCAAATTGTATCAAATATTAATTAAGTTTTGAATAGCCTCATGTGACTAGAGGCTACTGTGCCAGCTGGTCGAGGAGCATGGTCGCACTGCTCCTTGCCTGCGCTCCTAAGGGGCTTCTGTTTTGGCCACTTGGACCGCTGCTCAGAGAGGCCGCACCTCTGGTTTGGGTGGGTCCAGTTTTCAGCACGCACACACATGTGAGAACATATTTCTTCACCTGCTGCCCTTTGGCTGCTCAACCTCTCCCTGAAGCCCGGTCTCTCCCCCACGTGGGGTCCTTGGAGACAGTGGCTCCAGGTGCCCCACCCACCCTAAACTAAGCACTGCTGGATTCCATGCGCTCGTGTGACACTGCCCTTACCATCTATGGCTCGATACCTGGCCTTGACAAGCTGTCCTTGGGGGCTATCCCAGCCTCTCCACAGGGCAGCATATTGCAAAACCCTTGGAGTCACTGAGCCACGGACATCTGTTACCTCCCCCAGGAGTCCTCCCGATTGTCCCGGGCTGAGCTAGCTATGGGCTGCCTCTTAGCTGCCCCTCAAGCCTCAGAATCACAGCTAGCTGTGCCCGAGTCCCCTCCATGCCCACTTCCAGCTGTGTCTGGAAGGTGCTACGCCCGAAATCCCCACCGGGTCCGTACAGCCCAGTGTGTGGTGAGGCTGCTGGCAACCAGCCAGGCTTCCAGAGCAGGGGTGGGAGGCGTGGGGGATATGCTGGAGTCGGGGGTGCCTAAAGCCCTGGCTGTCAGTGCAACCCTCTCCCTATGGCCCAGCGGGGCGCCACCCCTCCTCCAGCACCATCCTACTTCCCCTGTCTCACTTGACACCGCTGGAAACACAGGCCGCCGCTTCACACACACCCCCTCAGCAGCACCCCAGGGATGCTGTGAGGGGCCAGGCATCTCCAGGTGCTCTGGGTTCCCGCTTTCCAGGATCTAAATCGAGCACCCCCTCTCCGACCCACTGCCTAGCCAGCGGTCGCTGGGGGAGGAGCAGCAGCCAGGAAAGAGCAGGGACTGAAGCCGGGCAGCACCCAGGGGGAATGAGGGGACCCGAGAGGCTTCCAGCTGAGTCTGGAGGCTGGCAGCTGAGAGACAAGCTTGCCAAGTTCCCCGGGGACTGTGGGGCGGACAGGGCTGCTACCCGTCACCTCCCCAGGAATCCCTCAGCACCAGGCAGCATCTCCGCGGAAAATTCAGCTCTAGAAATAACTTTTTTTCCTTCCCCTCGCTGGCTTTGCCCAGTGAGGGGCAGGCCCCTTACTCACCCCAGGCAACTCATGGTGGCCTCCTTCGGTGGCCTCTGCTCGGCTGCAGAGCCGAGATGCGACGCCCAGGCTGGTGGGGGCGGGGGTGGCCAGTCCCGTCCCTGACATTGGTCAGGCCCAGAGGGAGGGGCAGGCTGTGGGGTGAATGGCAGCCAGGGAAGGGAGGGGGCTGAGCCTGGGAGAGGGGAGGGCTGGGGGCAGGCGTAGGCAGGATGGGGGTGGGGTGTCGCTCCATCAAGAAAGAAGCCAAGCAGGCAGAAAGTGGGGTCCGGAGATTTCTGGGTCACCTGGGCTCTCTCCAGGTGAGAACTCAGGGCATTTTTTTTCTTTGTAATAAACAACTTAAAGGGTGAGCTGGAAGCTGAGCAGAAAGTGTCCAGCTGACTGGGTTCATGGTGCTAAGAATGCCACTGATTTGCTGTGTAGCTTTGGGCCAGCTTCTGAACCTCACTGAGCCCCAGTTTGCCTCTGTAAAATGGGGTTATAGCGGCACTGGGAGATTCCATCCAGAGAATGTTCCTCTAGTTGATGAGGTCCTTGGCACACACTCAGTATCATCATCAAAACAATCAAAGATCAGAGAGCGGGTGTTGCCTGTAGGGCAGGGTAGGGAGTGTGATTCCCCATAGCACACCCTGGGCTTCCTGTGGTCAGATTGTACCATTGCCCCCAACAATAAAGAACTAGGAATGTCTTGCCATCCTGTTGGAGATTTTCCCCACATGGATTTGGGATGTGTCAGCAGGTGTGTCCTCTCTGTACGTCTGCCATTGTCACACAAGGTGACTCCCTGGCAGCCTTCCCCTGGCTGCCCTTCAAGTTCTCTAGCCCACCCTTGCTTTTGGCTGCAGGTGTGTTGGTTCAAGATCAGACTCCCAACCGAGGTACCTGAGGTTGTCCAGGAGTGGCCCTCGGGCTTCATGGGGCAGCACCAGGGTGAGAGCCCACACCAAGTCATCCACGCGCTGCTCCGCTGCAAATTGCTTCAGTGCAGCAAACACCTGCTCCTTGGCAGCTGGCTGGTCCCCCAAGATTTCATCCACCTGCACGAAGGGACCCAAAGGGGAACCATGGAGGATCACTCACCACCTTCCCTTCCTCCCTCAATTTACCTACACGGGGTGGCTGACATGAGGACATGCTGACATGCTTCGCCCCATCACATCATTTCAAAGCTCACAGCTGCCCTAGAGATGGACATGGTTAGTATCTTCATTTTACATTTAAGCAAACTGAGCTGATAGAGACAAAATGACTCCCAGGACAGAAATCTGTGGGGGAACAGTTTAAGGAATGGACATAGGTTACAAGGTTAAGGGGTCAGGATTCAAACCCAGAGGGAGCCATTCTAATGAATATTCTAAGGATCAAGGAAATCAATACAAGAGCTTAAAAATGTGCCAGGAACTCACTAATTGCTAGTTACTATTATTATAATACTATGTTCTGTTCTGTGCACTGTTCGTTGAGAGATCCCACACAGAACATTCTGGCTTCATAAAAACGCTGTGGAGTTCGTGTGTATTCCTGAATTTTGACATCTTCTGTTCTCCTACTGGATTTTTGTTTTCTTTTTCTTTGTACATAAACAAGTGGACACTAATCTAGGCATGTCTATTCCAAGGAGTGAGTCTGCAGATGCACACAATGTTTCTGGAAAGTAGCTAAGTGTGTCTTAATCCCATTCTTTTTTTTTTTTTTTTTCCCCAGTACTGGGAATTGAACCTAGGGCCTTTGCACTGAGCTACATCATCTACCTATCTAGCTATCCTTTCATCTATCTATCTATCTATCTATCTATCTATCTGTCTGTCTGTCTGTCTATCTATCTAATCGTCTATCTAGTTAGAGGCTGAGTCTTCTTTTTACATAGTTCGGGCTGGCCTTGAACTCACTATGTAGCACAAGATGGGCTCAAACTTGCAGTGGGCCTCCTGCCTTAGCCTCTCTCATGCTGGGATTACAGATGTGTGTCAACACACCCGGCTTTACTTTTATTTAGTTTTGTAATTTATTATTATTATTTTTTTGGTACTGGGGATTGAACTCAGGACCTTATGGGGAACCACTGAACTAAATCCCTAGCCCTTATTTTTGTTTTTTTGGTACCGGGGATCGAACTCAGGTCCTTGCACTTGTGCAGCCCTAGCCCTTATTTTTGAAATTTTTAAATTTTCTTTTTTTGGGACCAGGTCTCACTATGTAGTTCAGACTGGCCTCAAACTCACTATGTAGTTCAGGCTGGGCTCGAACTCACAGAAATCCTCTTGCCTCAGCCTCCCGAGTGCTGGGATCACAGGCGTGAGCCAACACACCCAGCTTTATTTTTATTTTGAGACAGGGTCACACTAAGTTTCTAAATTCCCAGTCTAGGCTCGAGCTTCTGAGCCCACTGCTTCAGCCTTCCAGGGTGCTGGAATTACAGGCAGTCCTCCATGCCTTGCTCTAAAGTCTATTCTTTTACCCAGTGACCTGCTGTCTAGGAATTTATCCTAGTCATGTCCTGACAAGACAAGGGTACAATGATGCCTTGCAGAAGTTTGCCTCTGTAGTGTTTATAATACTTAGATCTTGGAAGCAAAAAAAAACCACCTGACAATGTTGTCTAAATAACTGCAGCACATCCACATAGAGGATGGAATTTCCTCGTTACTGAGGTGAGAGAGAGGAAAGACTAAACCAAGTGAAAGGCCAGATCCTGATGTAGCTTTGGCCAATTGGAGACTCTGGCTGATCAGAGGCCAACTGAAGGCCAGGACTTTGGCTTCTGAAGGAATGATACAGAAATGCAAAGGCTGTCCAAGGCAGTGACTAAGGCCTGCAATACACTGAGCAGAGTTTTCCTGGAGGATGTTTTGGGATAGCAGTGCTCCTGCACGGCAATCCATTCTTGATTCTAAGCCTGAGTCTCCAGTGATGATTCTGTGAAGTGAAAATTCTTTTCCTGCCTAAGTCAGTGGAGTCAACTTCCATTATTTTGTAACTAAGTACACTCCAGGCTATCAACATTGTATATCACTGATTCTAGGATGAACTTTTTTTTTTTTTTGTACCAGGGATCAAACTCAGGACCTCGGGCTTGCCAGGCAGGAATGGCGCCACTGAGCTACATCTCTGGCCCCAGGATGAACATTTTTTCATATTCCAACAGCTTTGAAATCAGAATGTGTCCTACTGCTGGTTATCATTCTTACGCATATATGTATTTGGTTGTGAGTGTTCATATTGTTATTTCCACTAAGTTATTTGCATTGCTATTACTAAATATGGCTAAGTGAGAGGGCCTCTGACAATTACTAAATTAAGTGACAAGAAGGTGATAAGGAAGTGTGTGTCATGGATTAATCAGGACAGTGTTTCATTTCATCGTACTAAATAAACAACAGTCAGCTTGCAGTGGATGATGTTGTTTTAGATTTGATGCAATGTGCTTTCATTTGCCCAGTGAGAATGATGGAATGATGCTTTCAATCCTTATTTAAAACCATGACTTGGGAGTGATGGCTGAGAGGTGCCAGGTTTCTGTCTAAGGGGTTCATACTGTTCTAAAATTGCTTGTAGCTGGGTGTGGTGGCCCACACCTGTAATCCCAGCACTTGTGAGGCTGAGGGAAGAGGATTTTGAGTTAAACCCAGCCTAGGCAATTTAGCAATTTATGATACTCTGTCAAATAAATGAACGAATGAATGAATGAATGAAAATGAATGGCTGGTCATTCTCTGCTCTCTGTTTATTGCCTCACTTCAGTTTTCATTATCTAGCATTGCTTGTTCATTGATTTTGATCAGGCTCCTTGTCCACCCTGTTGGTCATTTTGACTGGGGAAGAGCCACAAGTCACACAGCACCAGATCCCAAGTATAAGGTCAATGAGGACACACTGCTGTCTTTGTATTTGACAGAAACTGCCATAAACAACTCTGCTCTGGAGGACAAGGATGCCACGTGGTGATTGTCAGAGCTTGATCTTTGGCCCTGAGTGTGCTCTTGAACTTCAGAGCTGTGTATCCCACTGCTTCCTAGATGGTGCCCTGAGGTAAGGCAGGATTAAGTCCAGGGCAGTGACCCCAGAGAGGATGAGTAAGCGTTTGTAGGAGGCTTCAAGGGATTCCAGGCAGTGGCCACTTTTCCTAAATGTCTGAGTCCTAGCACATGGACACATCAAGTCTGCACACATCACTGTCTGTTTCTCCACCTGATATGACAGCCAGCTGTCTGATCCCTCTCCAGTCCCAAGCACAGGACCTGGCATGTGGTAGGCACCAGTGCATGTTTAGGGAACTGAATCAAAGAGCAACATGGAGCTGCATTTCCTGCAGGCCCCCAGCTGACCCCTGCTGTCCTCTGGATGCAGTACCAAGCATCTCCTCTTCCTGAACTTGCTGTGCAGCCGAGGGTGGATAGTTTGCAATCAAAGTCAGCAGCTGCCTTGATTCAAAGGAGAACATGGCTAGCTGCAAAGACATTTTATATAAGAAAGAGGAAAAAATAGTTCCCCCTCCTGGGGCCTGTGGCACAGTGTGGTTTCGGTGTCAGTTATTACCTAGACGTTCTCAACCTACATCTGAGCATGAGGCACCATCACGGGACACTAATGGCTTTTCTATTAAATATTAGCTACTTTAAGGAGGAAAAACTGGGGCAGGCTGAATTCTGGCAAGAACCAGGGGGCTGATTATTGAAATGCAACAAGGGTTCTGCAGAGGCCCTTCATCTTCCAGAGGCAATCTTTTTGGGGGATGCATTTGGCTTTTGCGGGTGCTTGGTGAGCCCTAACCAGAATCCCTCCTTTCACAGTCCCCCTTGCTAGAAAATGCACTAGCTAGCCTGAAAGATTCTATCCTGGACAGCCTTGCCTCCTAGCCAGCTCTGTCATCCTGCTGAGAGCTCTCAGTGTGCCCCTTCCAACTCTGCAGGAATTACATGGCACTGGGGACAGGCCTTTATTTCTCTGCCAAATCATGTGATATTGTAGCTGACATTGCTAATTCCCACCGATATTTCTAGTTCTCTCTCTTCCCAAATGAATGAAAGACCACATTTCCCAGCACCTTTGGGGAGCAGCAGTATGGCCAGTTCTGGCTAATGAGCACTGAGGGGAGGGGCATCCTAAGTGGCACAAAATCAACCATGAATGTGTCATCTTCCATAGGGAACTCTGAAGCTTCAAGTTGAGATGGGGAGGTGGGATACTGAAACATCATGGGGACATCAGACACTCTGGAAAGTCACCTGGACCTCTAGAGGGCTTTGCGCAGTTGAAGAGCACCCTTCCTGGTACAGAGGCCCTAAGGTGCCTGTTGTTTGTTGCTGTTGTTCTAGCAGCACAGCCTATTCTGGGTATCAGCAGAAAGTCACTTTTCCCCCAGTGCTGGGGATTGGACTCAGGGTCTCCCAGACTCTGTGCACATGCTCTCCCACTGAGCTAAGCCCCCACCACAGAAAGTCACAGTTTTTGAGGAGCTGGTCAATGGTGACACAGGGAAGCCTGAACTGAGTCCTGTGTCTATGGGAGGAAGTATGTGCACCTGGTGACAGAGGCCAGCCTGATCAAGGGAATGGGGCTCAGGGCCCAGGCAGGGCTCACCCCAGTGTACTGATGGGGGAGAGGGTCCCAAGGGGTCAGGTTAGGAATGAGGACTGGACTGAGCTTGAGTATTGGAGGAGGATGGGGTGGTACACAGCTGATACTTGGGGAATGGGCCAGGAGCCATTTCTGCAATGACCAAACTCCAACAGAGCTCTTGGGTCTCCAACCCCATGGCCAGGCCCTGCCATGGACAGGTCTGAACAATTTCCCTTTGAGGAAGGACAAATCCCTAAACTCAAATGTCCCATTCAGCAAGTAGAGTTTCTGGATTTACCATCTACATGGGCCCAAGCCTCAGGCAGGGGGCAGAGCATGCAGACTCCAGATTCTTTCCTGGTCACACACAAGTTCACCCTTTGTTCTGCTGCAGTTTCAGCCGAATGAAGATGAGCACACACATTTGAAAGGCCTAGAGGACAGGCATATACGATGGTGGATGGCCTGCTATACTAAGACCCTGCCTATCTGTCTTCCATCGTTCCTCCCCAGCCCTGTGGGTCTGAACTGTGCCTCCATCTCTCTTTGTAGTCAACCCTTGCTTCTGCTATGACTCAGGCCTTGGGCTCCTCTGGTGGCCTCAGGTCTCTGCCATTCCAGGCTCTTGGTCTTCAGGATCCTCCTAAGTTTCTGCAAGTGACCCATCCAAGCCTGTTTATGCCAAAGCCTGGCAGGAAATTCCTTTGGAAGGTTATTGGGCCCCTAATGCCAGCCAGCCAGACTTCTGTGCTAGGCAAGACCAGATTCTGGTTTTGCAGGAGCTTGGAACAGGTGGGGTCTTTTAGAAAATCCCTAACTTAGTAGTAGGAGAAATAGAAAGAAGGATCCCCTGCTACTACACACAGTGTGGGTGGAAGCCAGATACAATGTTGGGCAAAAGAAGCCAGGCATCGGACAGTACATACTGAGTAATTCCATTATATGGAGTTGACAAGCAGGCAAAAATCAGGGGCAAAACAAAAAATCTGGGACAGACATGGATGTCAGAAGAGCAACTACCAAGCAGGAATGGTGGTGCGCACATGTAACCCCAGCACTCTGGCAGGCTGAGGCAGGAGGATGGCAAGTTTCAGCCCAGTGTAGGGAACTTAGCGACTTAGTGAGATCTTGTCTCAAAATTAAAACAAAAAAATTAAAGAAGGCCTTGGGATCTAGCTCATCGTGAAGGCCCCACGTTCAATTCCCAGGACGGGGTGGGGGATCTAGGTAGGGGATAGCAGTTACCTCTTGATGGGGAAAACAGACAGGGAAAGGGGCATGTGGGAACCTTCTGGGGTGAAGGAATTATTCTACAGCCTACATTCGATTATTATCTGTGTTTTATTCTACATCTTGATCAGGATAGCGGTTACAAGGGCGTAAGACTGTGTAAAATTTATTGGGCTGTACATGTGTTGTTGCTGGGTTTATTTTTTTTCTCCTGCTGTGCTGGGAATTGGACCCAGAGCCTCCTGCGTGTTAACCAAATGCCTTACCACTGAGCTACAACCCCAGTATGCCCTTCCCTGCTTTTATTAATTTATTTTGATATAAGGTTTCTTTCTGTTTTCCAGGCTAGTCTGAAACTCCCGGGCTCAAGCAATCTTCCTCCCTCAGCCTCCCCTGTATCTGGGACTATAGGAACCCCTATGAACTGTCTATTTATTTATTTATTTATTTATTTTTGGTTCTGGGGATCGAACTCGGATCCTTGCACTTGCGAGGCAGGCGGTGGAACCACTGAGCTAAATCCCCGGCTCCCTGAGCTGTCTATTTAATGCACTTTACTGTACATTTGGAGTACCTCAGTTTTTTTAAAAAAAAGAAAATTCCTATAGAAGAAGTGAGCAAAACTTTCAAAATTAGGTACAAGGCCCTGAAACTTGAATATCATTCTAACTTTGTTTTTTGGTTGTTTTTTTTTTTTTGGGTACTGGGGATCGAACTCGAGTCCTTGCGCTTGCGCAGCAGCCAGTGAAACCACTGAGCTAAATCCCCAGCCCTATCATTCTAACTTTGTTAAATCTGTCTCCAGAACTTTTCTCAGATCCAGCTGGTGGGAGCACTATGCTCTTCACTCCGCCCCGCTACACCCGCTAACCACGCCCACAAGCCACTCCCATAACCCTAACCACGCCCCCTGGCACGATAGCCCGGCCCTGGTTCACTCGCGTACCTTTCGGCTGAACTCCTGGGCCTTGAGCCTGCGCTCTCTGTGCACGGCGTCCGGGCCCTTGCGGCGAGTCAGGCGCAGTAGCTCGCGGCCCAGTGCGAGGCTGCGACCCGAGCGCGCGGCCCGCAGTGCAGTCGTCAGGGCTGCGGGGCCGCCATCCGGGCCCGGGAGCACGCCGAGGCTGGGGGGCACGCGAGGGCAGCGCCGCGCCAGGCTCACAAGGCGCTCACGGCTCAGCCCGCCCACAGCTAGCCCCTCCACCTCCACGATCTGGTCCCCGGGCCGAAGGCCCCCTGCGTGTGCGCTGCTCCCCTCGGCTACTTCCAGCACAAAGCAGGGACAGGAGCCGCCCAGCTGGAAGCCGAAATCTTCGGGCCAGCCTTGGTTGGTGGTTGGCATGGGTGTGGCTGGAGAGAGCAAGAGACAACGAGGGATTCCTCTGTGAAGCTGCCCTCCCAGACTGGTCTCGGGCCTCCACCTGCTCTGTCTCCTCCCTCTGATGCTTAGCCACCCGCCATCTGTGTGTACCTTCCCCATTCTAGCTGTCTGTGCCCAAACTACCAAGGAAGAATGGCCGAAAAGACGGATCGGAGGGGAAGGGACATGGGACGGGCCTCTGCTGGACTCAGAACAGGCCTCAGACCCCAAGAAGTAGTCCGAGGAAGAGAAGAGAGGCGAGCTGGGGCTGCCACCTCAGTGCCCCCGAGGACACCAAGGACCTGGGTGGAGGTCTCTAAAGATATCTGTCTGCATTGTCCTTAGCTCTGGATTTCATAATTTACAATTTTCTTTGGCTGTAAAAGACAAATGATGTATTTTTAAATCTTTCCTTTGAGTCCCTTGATGTTTAAAGTGCTGAGGCCACACCTTTTCCCGGGGGCTGCATGACTGTCTGGCTTCCATGGTACACCCCACTCCTGTGGCTCCCTCTTTCTTCACTGTTCCCCCCCCCCTGCATCCCTCTTTTCACCCCTTCTCCACCTGCCAAAATCTCCTCTCAGAGTCCTTCGCAAATCATATGTCCTAGAGGCCCAGGATGTTGGAACAGGAAGAGGCCCCAGAAACCATATCAAGAGAGAAGGCTTTGTAAATCTCCCAGAAAATGGAGAATCTACACCTTGAAACAAGAGGGTCTTAACCCACCCCCACGCCCCCTCCGGGGAATGTCAGAGCCTCCCCCATCTCATGTTCCTGCCACTGTGTTTCACTTCCCCACCATCCCGGCAAGGCCCTGGACCTCTGTGTAGAGGTCTCCTACCTGACTTGACAGTGCACACTCAGGGCTCCTCTCTCTTGTAGGGGCCAAGTAGGTTGGCTGCTGGGCCAGCCTCCCTCTTGTGCTTGTCAGAGGCTGCCAGGGGAATAAGCAGTTAGGTGCTGATCTTTGTGGGAAAGGTGGAAGGGGCGTGACCAGGCCCCCCAGTCACTGTATCCCAGCTGGCCTCCCTAGAAGAGCTCCTTAGAGCCCTTCCAGATGCGACATGTTGGCCTGGAGACAGAGAGAGTCCTCCTCTGGGCCTATTAGCTGCAAGCACATTGCAAATTTGGGGTTACTGGCCACATTTTGTCACCATATGGAGGGTCAGTTCTTATAATATCTGAACTCCTGGATCTACTTTCCTGAACTTTACCCAACTTCCATTTGACAGAAGGGCTTACTAGTGTTCAAAAATCGTTTGTTTTTTTTTTTTGGCTGTTGGGTTTCATCTCATGCAACTGATAGAATAATGAGAACTAGAAGGACAATAAATGAATAGGTCTTATGTAGAAACGCTGTCTCCCTTCTTGCCAACTGAGTGGCGGTGTTGCGATTTGTCTTTTGAGTGGGGAGACCCTCCTGCTCCGCTTCCTTGGGAAAGGATGCTGTGGTTAATCTGGGCTCCTGGCTCTAAGTGGGCTCCGCGGAGAGGGTATCTGTCCTCCAAAAGAGCCCTGTTGTTTGAGCTGATGAGGTGTCCTGGGGACAAACCCAGCCTGGGGAAGCAAGGATATACATTGTGGATAGAACAGTCTGTGTGTGTTTCTGTCTGTTTGGGGTAGGGTGTTATGGTTTGGGTAAAAAATGTCATCTGACAGGCTCACATATTCAGAGTAGGGACTTTTAGAAGATGATTAGATCATGGGGACTGACCTCATCAGTTAATTCACTGAAGTGTTCATAGCTGAATATTCTGGTAGGAGGAGTGAGGCCTGCTGGAGAAAGTAGGTCACTAGGGAAGTAACCTGGCCACTTCCACCCTCTCTGTTTCTCCCCTGGTGCTCTGCTTCCTGGCTACCATGAGGTGAGCAGCCTTCCTCCTCCATCACCCCTCTGCTATGGTATTCCTGCTTTGCAGCTAGCTGACCTGAACTGAAATCTCTGAAACTGTGAGCCAAAAATAAACCTCTCCTCATTAAGTTCTTTATGTCAGGTATTTGGTCACAGCAATAAAAAGCTGACAAATACACATTGATTTCTTATAGGAGATCATGGAGGGTTTGTGCCATTATAGGCAGCTTGTGGTGTGAACCTTTTCTGTTCCATTCAGAATGTCTGAGGTGCTCCTGCTGCTGGCTTAGAGGGACCTCTCAGGAGGGCTGGTTTCAACCAGCTTGTTTTCCTTCTCCCCCTTCCTTTCCCCCTCCCCCTCCCCACTTTCTCTTTTTTCAGAGCTGGGGATTGAACTTAAGGCCTCAGGCATCCTAGGCAACCACTCTATCACTAAGCTACATCCCCAGTCCTTTTAAATTTTATTTTGAGACAGGGTCTCACTAAGGCTGCCATGAGAACTTGCACTCCCTGCCTCAGCATTCTGAGGAGCTGGGATTACATGCATGCGCCACCGTGCCTGACTAGGGGTGAGTTTTGAAGGCCCTGGACTCAGATGTCCCTCAGCCCTCTGCAGATGCTTGGAGACCTGTCCATGGGAGTCATCCTCCCAGAGGCTTCCTCTCCCTGAAAGCAGCCTTCCCCAGGAGGTCTGGGGAACACTTCTTGGAAGCTGGGGAGTCCAAGTTGGAGGAGGGACGGAGGGCCAGGGCTCAAACGGCATGATGAACCGGGGGAAATGTCCTTGGGTGGCGTCCAGTGAGAGCCTGTTCTACCCAGCCACCAGGAGGCATGGCATGAGAGCTCCCTGCATGAGAGCCACGTCAGGTGGAGAGTCCATCACACCCTGAGGCTGGGGTTCAGTCCTGAACTCACCCCCAGGCCCTCATCCTCACTGCTAAGTTGTGATGCTGGCCTCTGGGGAAGGGACCTCAGGGTCACTTCTCACTTCCTCTGTCACTCACTGCCAAAGCACTTGGCTCGTGCAGTCCACTGGGCACAGGTAGGGCAGGGATATCACCACATTTGGGGGAGGCTGAGGTCCATTTTGAAGGGAAGATAGGGAGAACTGAGACAGGGTCTCTCCGTGTAGTCTAGGCTGGCACTGAATTTTTAATCCTCCTCCCTCAGCCTTGAAAGCAGCTGGGATTACAGGCAGGTGCCACCACACCTGGTTTTGAGGTCCGATCTTGTACCATAAGAGAAGCAGAGTCCTGCATGAATCATACCCTTCCAGAAGTGCAGAATGTTGGAGCACAAAAAGGCCCCCGAGTCCATTTGTATCGGCAGAAGGAGTTTTGTAAACCTCCCCAGACCAAGTCAGGAGGATTCTAAACCAAGGTCATCCCCCTGGCCAATGAGGGCTCAGCCTGCCCTCAAGGTTAATGCCGCCCTGCCTTCCTACTCCCTGTCTCAGGGAAAGTCCTCAAATGTCTGCTCAGAGGGTTTGATAAAGAAGGCCTGGCTTGAACTGGGTGTAGACACCTGTCACCCTAGCACTTCAGGAGGCAAAGGCAGGAGGACCAAAAGTTTAAGCTCAGTCTGGGCAACTCAGTGACTGAATTCCCTATCTCAGAATAAACAAAAAGGGCTGGGCATGTAGCTCAGTGTGAAGGCCCGGGTTCAAATCCCCAGTACCACAAAAAGGGAGTGCTGACTGGGAACCGAATTCAGGTCTGGACTCACAATCCCCTTCCCATGTTTAACTGTTCTGAACCGCCCACCTAGACAGGGTGGCAAGGCTATCAAAGGCCAGAGCAGGCATCCTGTGACATCTGTACCCAACCTGGGGAGCCCAGTTGGCCGAGGAGGCTGGCGACACTCAGACCCTTGGGGCTTCTGAGCCAGCCCAAGCTCTCTGAAGTGTCCCGAGCACTCTCCCACCACCGAGCCCCCAGTTTGACCTTTCCCTCTGCACCTGCTCCTGGCTGCGGGATCCGGGCTCCTGACGAGGCTGGACCTGGTCAGGGCACAAGTGGGAGACATCTCAAGGCCCATCCCAGGTTGCTATGTGCTGTACTCGCCCCACACTCGCTCACCTTCCGCACCGATGGCTGCAGTGGTCACAGAGGACAAGGTACAGTGTTCTTGGGACACCAGGGACACTTGGTTGCTGCCAACCCTCTGCTGTTCAGGGCCTTGGCATCAGTTACTGATGCGCCTGAGGGGACAGCTGGAGTTTCTAAGGCAAAGTGATCCTCTGGGTAACCTGAGCAGGTCCCCTGTATCCAGGCAGAGCAGCAGGAGGGCTGGACAGCTTGGCCAGGACCCAGGCTGGCCAGCCCCTGCTGCGTGGCCCAGAGGGACAAGCAACCGTCCTCAGGCAGAAGTGGAGACTTGGGCTTGTTCACCCTGGAGGTTACAGGGCTTGCTGGGTGGGTTGGAAGGATTCAACTGCATCATGTGGGGAAGGGCAGTGTCAGCTGAGTGGGACAGGTGAGACCCAGTAGGGCATGGAGTCCAGTTGTCATAGAGAACATCACAGTGGGAGCCCCCCAGGCTGGGTTTATTGGCAGGAGAAGAGACTGAGGTAGGAAACACAGTTTGGATGGGGGAAAAGGTGTTGACCTCCATCATTTTGGAAATGAGTGCAGTCCGTAAAACTAAAGGCAAAAGGAACGGTGATTGTTAAAATGACTTCCCACAGGAGCTCAGGTTAACAATTCTGAAATCACACCATATGTGCAGACTAGAATCAAAGAATTCGGCAAATGGCTGGTGAGAGCAAAGGAGGGAAAGCTAGAATGATCTGTGTGGTACTCGGTGTGAGAGATGGGACATCAGCGCCAACGAGTTTTCAGCTTAATACGGGTACAGACGGACGCATCTAGAAGGCTTTCTAGAGGTGTGGAGATGCATGGACTGACACATGGCACAGTGTGCATGCTCTACATTGAGCAGGCCTACAAGCAACTCACACCCAGTGGCCAGATCTTGATTTCTGGTACCATTTACTGATAAAAGGATCCCAGACACCTTGGAGAGAAGGCTGATTCTGGGGCTGGGACAGGGAATACACAAAGGAGCCTAGAGCATCTTCCAGGACTGGAGAGTAAGGGAATGCTGAACACACTCACACAGAGATCAGACTTGTCAAAGGGACACAGGAGCCACTGAAAGCGTTCCCAATGCCCAAAACTGAGCCAGGATGGTGGTGCACACCTGTAATCGCAGCTCTCTCGGAGGCTGAGGCAGGAGGATTACAAGTTCAAGCCCAGCTGGGGCAATTTAGCACCTTAACAAGACGCTGTCTCAAAATAAAAAATGGGCTGAGGGTGTAGCTCAGTGGTAGAGTGCCTCTAGGTTCAATCCCCAGTAGTACACACACACACACACACACACACACACACACTCTCACACTCCCAAAGCAAAACTGGAATGGTTTGAGCAACGAAATAAATAGCATAGTACAGTCAGCCATCACTATCTGTGGGGGATTGATACCAGGACCCCACGGATATAAAAACCCACAGATGCTCAAGCCCTTTATATAAAATATATATTTGCATATAGCCCCCACACACAAACCTTTAAGTCATCTCTAGATTACTTATAATACCTAATACAATGTAAATGTTCTATGTTTTTCTTATTTAGGGAATAGTAATGAGAAATAAAAACTTGTACATGTTCAGTACACACACAATTTTTAAAAAATATTTTCAAGCAATGTGTGGTGGTGTTGAAATGAAAAAAAACAAAAGACAGAGCAGAGACTGACAGTCTCAAGGCTGACGCTCTAAGCCTTACCCCTCCTGCTAAACTCATGAAGGTCACGGTGTCCGGAAGGTGAACTGCTGAAACACAGCTGCCTACCTCCCTATGTCTTAAAGATAAGCTATAAAAACAACATTTACCTGCACCTCCCTACCCTTTGCTAAGTTCTGCTTCTGTAAAATTCTGCTTGCTCCCACAGCCTGGCTAAACAACAGATAAATATGAGAACAAACTCAGAGATGGGGTTCAGACTCTGGAAGTTGACTTCTGTTGGGCCGGCTAGCTAGTGAATAAACCTGCCTTTCCCTTCAATTCTCTGAGGGCTGCTCTCTTCCTTGGTCTGTCTGTCCTCTGAGTGCCACTTTATTGTGTGCCTATAGACCCAGCACCCTGAGAGGCTGAAGTAGGACGATCCCAAGTTTGAACCCAGCCTGGGAAAATTAGTGATTTAGTGAGACCCTGGCTCAAAACAAAAAATTTAAAAAGGGCTGGGGGCGTACCTCAGTATGAAGGCCCAATCTGACATGGATTCAATCCTCAATACCCCCCAAATATGTTTTTAATATACATTTTAAGAATATTATTTTTGGTACGGGGGATCGAACTTGGGTCCTCGTGCTAATATTTTGAACATATGTTTTTTTAAATCCATGATTGGCTGACCCTGTAGATATGGAGAGCTGACTGTATTGGATTATACCCTAAAGCAACGGTGGCAAGCATGGCCCACATGCCATAGCAGCCTCTTTGTTATCACTGAAAGTTCTAAAAGGTTCACCATCACTGCCGTAAAGTATAAAATAGATACCCACAAGTCCATACTGATATAAACAGGTGACTGAATAGATGAATAACTGAGGAAGAGGCAAATGTAACATGCTGAAGAATTTCAAATAATCTACACAGCTGCACCCACTCCTGGCTGAGGGAGGAGGAGCTTAACTCCCCACTCCAAGGATGACGACTTCCCGCTAGAGAGCAGCGCAAAGGAGTTGGCGCCTAGGCTCAGTGATGCTCCAGTGGAGAAACCTGACAAATGCTACCTTGGGCAGTTGATAAAGTGACAAGCCGCATGTGTAGTGCATGCCGTTGACTCATGTGAGAAGGAAGAGTGGGAGTTTCCATCTTTCCCAGACCCAAAACCAATCTGAGAAAAACTGCAGGGAGCTCCAAATAGAGGGCATTCTACAAAACATTCAACTCTTTCTTTCTTTGGAGACAAGGTCTTGCTATGTAATTCAGGCTGGCCTTGAACTTACTATGTAACCCACGCTGGCTTGAACTCACTGTAATCCTCCTGCCGCAGCCTCCCAGGTGCTGGAATTACAGGCACACACCACCGCACTGGCTTGTTTTTCTTTTAAGACAAAAGAAGTTAATGTATGAGTTGTTTTTTCTAAACTAAAACCTCAGTATTTGGGTTTAACTGCAATGTTGGCACTTTGAGATAAATAGGTGGATTTTGGGTTGCAGGTTGGGCACTCACCTCTAAAAGGTTTTCCCTCACTGGTACAGGAGGACTGCATATCATATTAACGACTTTTCTGTCAAAGTAAAACTGTTCTAAAATTAAAAGTTTATTTTAAAAATCCTCTTCTCTGAGTGTGGGGGAAGGGGCCAGATAGATTAGAAGTTACTTGTAATAGATCACCATGATTGAGCTGATTGTTCTCCAGACCTGATTTACCAAAGGTGCTTTCCAAGTTAGTGTGTTTACCTGTCTGTGAGAGATGGAAAATGAAAGTGTGAGAGAGAACAGACAAAGAAAGAGATGGATTTTTTCCATATGTGTTCTCTCATTTCATATATATAAAACTATATTATAAACTATGCTAGGAAGCTTAAAGTATATCCTCATGAATAAAAAATCAATAACCACAAGTGAATAAAAACAACCCCAGCACTGATGGAAGTGTCTTGTGTTACAATAGAATCCATTGAGCAGCACAGCTCCAAAAGCTTGATAAACTGCTTAATTGTGGTGCTGCATGGTAATTAGACATAAACAGTGACAGTCTCAGGGGTGACTTGGCAAGCTCTTTTGTCTTCTTGTATTAACAATGTTTCTCCAAGATAGTAAAAAATGCTGCTAGTGGCCATGTAAAATGGTGCAACCATTATGGAAATCTGTTTGGCAGTTTCTTTAAAAGTTAAACGTATGGCTGGACACTGTGGCACAATCCTGTCATCCCAGCATTCGGCAGGCTGAGACAGGAGGATCATAGGTTCAAGTCCTGCCTAGGCAACTTAGCAAGACCCTATCTCAAAAAATACATAAATAATAAAGGACTGGGGATGTAGCTCAAGGCAAAGGGCCTGGGCTTAGCCTTAGAACCACTCACACAAAAAGAGTTAAGTACATTACCCACTTGTCTTACTCTGTTCAATATGCTGTAACAAAAATACCATAGACTGGGAAATCAGTTTGTTTGCTTTGTTTTTGTGGGGCTGAATTTAAACCCAGGATATCATGCATGCTAAGCAAGTACTCTACCACTGATCTACATCCCTAGTCCTAGACTGGGTAATTTTGCTTTGTTTTTGTTTTTTGAGACAAGGTCTCACTATGTTGTTCAGGCTGAACTGACTACGTAACCCAGGTTGGCCTCAAACTCATGGCAATTCTACTGCCTCAGCCTCCCAAGTGCTGTGCTTATAGGCATGAACAACCACACCCAGCTTAGTGTAATTTATAAATAATAGAAATTAATTGCTCACAATTCTAGATCCTGGGAAGTCCAAGATTAAAGTGCTTGGGCTCCATAAGGAAATACTATAGACTAAGTGGCTTACATGACAGAGATTTATTTTATCATGGTCCTGGAGGCTGGAAGGTTGCAATCAAGGAGCTGGCCAGTTGAGTTCCTGCTGATCACTCCTTCCTGGTGCGAAGACTGCCATTTTCTCACGTGTCTTCCATGAGTTTCTTTGTGGATAGAGAGAGAGACAGAGAGACAGAGAGAGGCTCCATCTTTGATGTCTTTTCTTATCAAGACACTAACTCTATCAGATCAGGGTCCCACTTTTATGACCTGTTAACCTTAACATATTGGAGTTAGGGTTTTGAGATATGAACTGGGTGGGGGGCACATACAGTAAGTCTATAACACTACTCCAATGTATTTACCAAAGACAAATGAAAATGTATGTCCACACCGACACTTGGACAGGAACGCTACAGCAGCACTATTTACAGTTGCCAAAAACTAGAAACAATCTAAATATCCATCCACTGCTGAATGATACAAATAAATTGTCATGCATCTATACAATGGACAGGACTTGCCACTCGGTAATAAAAAGAAATGAACTATGGATACTCATAAAAACATGGTTGAACCTCATAAACATGATGGTAAGTGAAAGAAGCTGCTAATAAAGCTCTCTCATTCTGTTTATATCAAATTCTACAACACACAAACTTGTTGTAATGCCAGAAGGCAGGTTCATTGTTCCTGGAGCTGAGGTGGAGGGTGGGATAAATCACAAAGGAGCACGAGCACTCTTTGGGGGAGTAAAGTATCCTGTGTTTTAATTATCATGGTAATTTTACAGGAGTACTATTATGGTTTATATCTAGATGTCCCCCCAAAGCCTCATGCTCTAATAGGGAGACTTTGGGGAGGTGAATGGATCAGGGGTGTGTGATGATATTCATCACTGGATTAGTTCATTGATGGGTTTATAGCTGGCTGTGATAGGAGATCAAGCCTGGTGGGTCACTGTGGGAGTGGCCTGGGAGGGGTATATATATCTCTCCTCCTCCTCTTGGTCCTTCTTCCTCCCTTGATCCTGCTTTCCTCTCTACCATGTCATAGATTGTTTCTCCTCTGTGATGGCCCTCTGCTATCCCGCCCTGCCTGGAAGCCAGGCGACTATGGACTGAAGCCTCTACAAACTATGAGGCAAAATAAACCTCTCCTCCTTTACCTTTTGGGCATCAGGTATTGGGTCCTGGTGATGAGAAAGTAACTAAGTCAAATACACAAGTCAAAACTCATTGAACTTTACTTTGTAAATGCCTTCAAGTTATTGTATATTAATCATACTTCCATCATGTTGATTTAAAAAAAATTTTGAATTCCTTGAGGGGAGCATTCAGAACCCTGTAACCTAAGGGAAAGGAGAAATAAGGGATGTTAAGCCAGATCCAGTCTTGTGTGAGGGAATTTTCATACATGTGTTACCTCATTCAGTTCACAACTCTCCCAACAAAGCCACAATTTCTGGTCTCGGTTACAGATGAAAAAACAGCTTCAAGAGATGAAGGGGCTTGTCCAGAGCCACACAAGCTCAGGAGTGCTTGAAGCAGTATTTATACCTGTCTGTAGAACCCACGATCTCTGCAGACCTCTACTGCTGTGAAATAAGAAATATGCAAGTTGGTCCGGTCAAGGTTTCCTGACATGGAGCTTCTAAAACTTCAGTCATTTTCTGAGTAATAGGAGCTTCTGAGCCCAAGCTCCTAAACCCCTTAGGATATCCTGGGGGGGGATAGGAGCATCTCTGGTTCTAACAAGGCGACTCCTGGTGGCTGCTGGATGATTTCAGGAAGGGGCTGGTTACCAGGGAAACCAATCAGAAGATTCAAGGGCAGGAACTCTCAGTCCCACCCCCATGACAATTGTGTGATTGTGTTGATCACCAGTGGCCAATGATGTAATCAGTCATGGCTATAGAATGAGGTCTTCTTTTTGTTTGTTTGTTTTGTTTTGTTTTTTGGTACCGGGGATCGAACTTGGGACTTTGTGCTTTCGAGGCAGGTGGCGTCACCACTGAGCTAAATCCCCGGGCCGTCTTTTTTTTTTTTTTTTTTAAGCAAAACATTTATTGGAACATTTTAGATATACATAATGAGAGCACTCATCATAGGGAATTTACGCCTGTACATATGTATCTTGGCTCTTTTTCCCCTTCCCCACTTCCGTCAAGCCCCTCCCCTCCCCTCCCTGTGTACCAAAGCTTTGTTTCCATTTTTTCCTTCTATATTTTACTTTTTTTTCTTGTCCCTTCCTTCCTTTCTCCTTCCCCTGTCCCTTGTTCCCTTTCCCACTTGAACATTTTCTTCCCGTTTCCCAACATCCTTCACACATTTCGGTCCTTATTTCCACTTTCGGTTTCTCACACCAGAGAAACTATGTGGTATTTACACACGTGTGTCTGATTTATTTCACTTAGGAGTATGGTCTCGAGGTCCATCCATTTAGCTACAGTCTGAAGGTCATCCTTCTTTATGGCAGAGTAGTACGTCATTGTATAAAAAACCACATCTTCTTTATCCATTAATCCATTGTGGGTATTTGAGGTGTTTCCAACTTTAGCTATTACAAACTGCTGCTATAAACATGGGTGTGCATATATCACTGTGGTAGGATGCTTTTAATTCTTTTGGGAAGATACCAAGAAGGAGAATAGCTGGCTCAAATGGGACCTCTAGTCAGGTATCTCCACACTGATTTCCAGTGGCTGCACCAGTCTATGCTCCCACCAGCAGTGGAGCAGGGCTCCTTTTTCCCACAGCCCCTCCAGCATTTGCTATTGGTTGATTTCTTGACAGCAGCCAGAATGAGGTCTTCTTAAAACCCTAACGGCTGAGCCCCAGCAAGCTGGGACAGTCGAGCTCCCACTGTCTTGGGGACAGAAGCTGTTATCCTCGGGACCCTTTCCAGCCATTCTCCGTCCATGTCCTCATCTGACTGTCTGCCCTGTACTCTTTGTTTTTCCTCTGATGTACATATACATATATATGTTTTATTTTTAATTGATGTATAATAATTGCATGAAATTTTAGGCATTTGTATCCTTTAAAGTATCTTGCTGGGTGTGGTGCCTGTAATCCCAGAACTCAGGAGGCTGAGGCAGGAGGATCACCACAAGTTCAAGGCCAGCCTGAACTACTTCGTGAGACCGGGTCTCAAAAAAAACAAACAAACAGTGAGACCCTGGGGCTGGAGATGTAGCTTAATGTGAAAGCCCTGGGTTCAATCCCCAGTACTGCCCCCAAAATCTTTGTGGTAAATGACAATGGTAAGTAAAGAATTTCCCCAAATTCTAGGAGCCACTCTAATAAATTAATTGAACCTAAGGAAGGGATTATAAGGCCCTACAATTTATAGTCAGAAGTGTAGATGGAATTTGCAGTTGGAATCTGAGGTGGGGAGCAGTCTTGTGGGGCTGAGCCCCCCACCTGCAGGACCTGAGTTGAACCCCAAGTAGATATTGTTGGAACTGAACTGAATTCTAGAACATCCAGCTGATGTTTGCTGGAGAATTGCTGGGTGTGGGAAAACCCCTCATGCCTGGTATCCGAGTATCCTGTACTGAGCGCTGTACTGATACTGAAAAGAGGGAAGAGGTTGGTTGTCCCTTCTTACAGCCAACTGTCTGCTCTCAGAGGGACTTTGAGTCTGGTACTCCTGTTGACCACAGAAGAAAGCACTTTGCTGCAATCTTGCTTTCCATCCTTTGAGTACCACCTTCCTGCCAGCAAGCAGAGGGAGAGAGTCCAGGCCAGGGCAGCAGGGTTATCTACAGATATGGGGGAGAAAACTCTGGAGATCACAGAGTAGGGGCTCTGGAGAGGGGTTGGCATCCTTGACCCCTCTCTCCATTTTACATCCTAAAATCAAACAGCAAATCCTCCAAACTCAGCCCTCTGCTTTCAAATTATAAGCAGAACCCACCCACTTCCCTCACTTCTGCTGCCACCACCCTGGTGCCAGCTGCCACCACCCTTGTCCTGGACCCGTGTCTCAGATATTTCACAGCTCTTCCTTTGCCCCCTTGGTCTGTGGCCAATATGGCAGCCAGAAGGAACTGCTCATGGGCAAGTCAGATGGTATTCTCATCAGAGGAAACCCAGGTACAGACACACCGAGAAGGGAAACTGTGTTAAGACGTGGGAAGAAGAGGGATATCTGCAAGCCAAGGAGAGAGGCCTTAGAAGAAACCAATATGCCCACACTTCGATCTCAGACCTGTGGCCGGCAGAACTGCGAGGAATACATGCCTGTTGTTTAAGCAACTCTGTGGCATTCTGTTGTGGCTGTCCCAGCAGACCAATGGCCGGCCATAGCGAAACTGTATCTGGGCATGGCTAAAAGGCTCTTCATTCATGATGTGTTGAGGGCACGAGCATGATGCTGGGCCAAGAGTCCAAACGATGGCAGATAGGGATTGATTGGGAAAACCCAGACAGTGGTTTAAAATTGGCCTGTATCTCCCTCTCTCCCTGCCAAGTCTGCCCCATCATGTCCAGCCATTCTGGACTGAGGACACTGAGTCCAAGCCAGTGATTTAGATCCTGCAGTCATGCATTTCTGCCAAAAACCTCTGTGTATATCTGCATTGGGCCCTGAAGGCCCTGAGTGACAAAGGAATGGGATGGCCATTCCCATGACTGAGCTGAGCTTGACCACTGACCAATGACATAATGCCTCCATTCCCCCAGGACTGGGAATTGAACCCAGGGCCTTTCTACTGAGCTATATCCCCAGCCCTTTTTTATTTTTTATTTTGAGACAGGCTGGGCCTACCCTGGGCTTGAACTTTTGAGCCTCCTGCTTCAGCCTCCCAGAGTGCTGGGATGACAGGTGTGTGCCACCACATTCCTCTTGCAATGGTATTTTGAGGGCAGGTTTGACGGTTGGCATTGGGCCCTGCTATGGCTTTAACAACTGGGTAGTGTATCGGTCTGTGTCACTAATGCTGCCTGTTGTAACAATCAGCTCCCAATCTCAGTGGCCTCACATAACCAAGGTTCATTTGTCACTTACCTCAGTCTGGTGCTGGTCTGTGAGCACCAGTGTTGACCTCCTTCAGCACCTCACTTCTGTCACAGAGTGAGATCAGCCCACCCAGACACTGGCCTCTACCTTTATCTTATATTCATTTTCCCTTCATCTTGTCTGACACCCTAGTCACTTTAAAGTTATTTTCTTTTTTTTTTTTTTTGGTACCAGGGATTGTTGGGGGCAATGCTACATAATTTTAAGGAAAAATCATTTGGTTAGCCTAGTTCTCCTGCCTACAGCCCAGCTATGGCATTCCGAGACATAACTCCATTTTGGCCTCGGGTCACAACTGAGACCTCAGTGATCCGGTGATGCTGTGATTCTCCAGGGCAAGAAACATCCTGGGAGCTGAGAACATCCTGGGAGGAACAAACATCTACTCAGTTCCTCCTTGTTCTTGGATTGTTACATCTTGTTTACGCGGATGTACTGAACTCTCTGCAAGTCATCTGGTACATTTGTTTGTCCCGATGTACTGAATAAAGGTGTGGTAAACTGGGGGCTTTCGTTTTTGCCGCCCAGAGCAGCACTGATCAGACCCAAAACTCAGCTTCTTCTCAGTCTCATTTTTCTACCTTTCCTGTAATTCGCCTTGTGCTCCCGTGGCTCGCAGGAGACCAGGACTTTCTGCAGAGGTTCTAGTAATGCCCTTCCCCTGTTCCCTACAGGGGATCAAACTGGGTTCCTTGCGCTTTCAAGGCAGGTGGCAGAACCACTGAGCTAAACCTCCTAATTCTTTATCTTTGTTTTGATTTTGTTTTCTTTGGTACTGGAGATGGAACCCAGGGTCTTTAAGCCACATCCCAAGTCCTTTTTTAAAAAATTATTTCAATTTGAGACAGAGTCTCGCTAAGTAGCTAAGTTGCCCAGTTACCCAGGCTGCGCTGCAGTCCTCCTGGCTCAGCAGCCCAGAGTGCTAAAATTACAGGCTTGTGCTACCACACCCCACCTAGGCTCTCCTAATTCTTTGACCATCTGAGGTTGGCCTTCTTTGCCAGCTCCTCTTTTTTTGCTGAAAAGCCTCAGCTCCTTCTCTCTTGCTCCTCCTAAGCAATTGCATCCGTTCTGGGTGACCTTGCACCACTGCCTGACTGCAGCTCCGTGGATAAAATTTCTTTCCCCTGCCTTTGGATACACGTTTTCTCGAACTTGCACCAGGAGACAGGTGCCAGGAAGGAATCACATTAATAGACCTGCCTTTGAGTCTGGGAAATGAAGGACATTACCACAAGCTCCTGCTGTGCCCCCAATGCATCTCATATTTTAATTGTTGCACCTTCATCCATTCCCATTTTAATCTTAAATTTGGGGGACTTTTTGAGTTATACCTCACATCGTTCCAGACATCACAACTTATCAGCTTCCCACTTATTGATTGCCAACCCAGCATCCATGCCCTCCTTTAGTATTACCCAGATTACCTTTCTGGAGCATTCCCCTTCCCTGAGCAGCCCATGTGCTGTGGGAGAAACTGATCCCAGCTGAGGCTTCAGCCGGGGACCTTGTTCAACTCTAGCTGGGAGTCACAATCCACTTCTCTGGCCCTGTCATTGGCTCAAGGGTGAACCTATGGCCCAAGGTAGCAATGTGAATCAGGATGGAGCTCAGCATGCCTACTTGGAAGGCGAGGGAAGACCTCTTCTCCCATCTCCCCTCGCTGGATGTGAATGTGGAAGTATGTAGTCCAGCTGTGGCTAGAAGCCTTTCTACCACCAGGAGGAAAACTGGTGGTATTACAAGGCTGATACTCCAAGGCCAGAAGAGGGAACAAAAAGAATCTCTGTCCTTGGTGATGCCATTAAGCTGCTGCCTGAAACCTTTCCTGAAATCAGAATTACCTCTGGATATTCCAATGGCAGAGGCCAATAAATCTTTCTTGTTTAATCCAGTTGGAGTTAGGCTTATGATTACTTGCAATGCAAAGTGTCCTGATACCCCAAACCTCCTGCACCAGAACTACTCCTGCTTTTTCCTTCTCTATTGATCAAATTTATTATTGTTGAGGATTGCATCTATATTATGGCTGATATTTATTGAAATGTTTTAGGGGGGTTATCTCACTTAATCCTCCCAGCAACACTTGGAGGTAGATGCTTTCATCCTGACTCTACAGATGAAGAAACTGAGACTCAGAGAAGTTAAGAAAGTGGCCTACAGTTATTCAGTAGAAAAGGTGGTTCCAAAATAAATAAATAAATGAATAAAATAAAATAAAATAAAATGTGGTTCCTTGACTGGACACCAGGAAGCCTGATTGCCAAGTGCACACTCTTAGCCCCCACCTGACCTCCCAGTCAGCATGTCCATTCCAAGTTTCTTCTCAGAATTATGTTCCTGTCCTTAACAGAGCTCAGTGTCAGCCCTAATGTGCTTGGTGTCAGATGTGTTAATACAAGATGTGATCCACGGGCCGGGGATGTAGCTCAGTGGCACAGCGCCTGCCCGGCAAGCTCGAGGCCCTGGGTTCGATTCCCGGTACCAAAAAAAGAAAAGTGAAAAAAAAAAAAGACCAAAGAAAAGCCCCTTAAAAAAACAAAAAAAGATGTGATCCAAAATTACAGTGAATGTTTAATTAAAAAATTATAACAGTAAAGGACATATTGCTATTAATTCCCCTCAAAATGATTCCTCTTGTTTAGAACACGGTTATCCCATCACTCTTGCCACTTTCTGAAGCAGATCTGGATGTCCTCTTTCATGAGTGTCTTTAATGGCAATATCATGGCTACCTCAATGTCCTGAATTGGTTCAAAATGGTTCCCTTTCATTGTTATTTTGACTTTTGGAAAGAATCAGAAGTCACACGATGGTAGATCTGGTGAATAAGGTGGATGAAGACCACTGTTATGTTTTTATTTGAGAGAAATTTCCATAACATCTTGAATCAATACAGGATATTTTTTTTGTACCGGGGATCGAACTTGGGTCCTTGCGCTTGCGCAGCAGGCAGTGAAACCACTGAGCTAAACCCCTGGCCCTCAATACAGGATATTGAGGGAGCCACAGCAACACTAATGAAGACATGAGAAGAGGATTTTAGAGTTGTTTCAGAAAGTGACAAGAATGATGGGATGAATGTGTTTGATGCAAGAGGAGTATTTAGAAGGGGACTCATGTCTTTTACTGTAATAATTTTTAAAATTTTTAATTTAAACATTCACTGTAGTTTAGATCATGCTGTGTAAGTAAGTCACATGACGCTGGACCCAATCTAGAAATTCCTCTTCATTTTTCCACACAGGTCTCAGCAAAGTGTTTACAATGTTGTGTTTTTCCCTTCTTCTGCCTTCTTCTGAAGGGAGATACCACACCTGCTGGTGAGTAGAAGTGCTGGTGACCCGAGTAACAACACGGCATTTAGAACAAATAAAGCTGCCTGATGCACTAGTTTAAGATCAGTTCAGAGAGCCAGGAAGCAGAGATTCTGCCCCAACTGCTTCCTGGTACGTGGTGTCTGGGCACATTGCTTGCAGGCAAGCAGAAATTCAAAACTGTGACTGGAGAACCCTTGCATTGCGCTCTGAGCCACCCAACAGTGACACACAGTGGCCCGACCCACTGGCCAGAGCAATTTTTGTTTTGGTATTATCTATTCTACCGTATAATTTCCTCCAGGGATAATTTATCCTTTTTTTATTCACTCAACACATTTTTTATTAAGCATCTACTGTAATCTAGGCATTAAAATAGTTGCTGTTGACATAATAATAAGCAAATTATCCAGTCCTTGCCCTCCAAAGAAATACTTTTGTAGCTGAGGATGGTGGTGCATGCCTGTAATTTCAGTTACTTGGAGGCCAAGGCAGGAGAATCATGAATTTTGAGGCCAGCCTGGGCAACAAAGCAAGACTCTGTTACATTCCTGGTCTTTTTTTTTGTTTCTCCATTGCAAAATTCCTCATGACCAACAAATCACTGTAAGCAAACATTCTGTTCTATGTGTCTATTGCAAGAGTAGCAAAAAAAAAAAAAAAGAGTAGCTATGAAGTCCTGTATCCCATTTCCCAAGTATTGCCTCAGTCATTCCCTTGGGGACAAGAGATCATGGTGTAAAAGGTGGTTGATCCTGTCAAATGATCTTGCAGCAGGTAAACAATTGATACCACAGGTTCAGTTTCAGGCTGACAGGAGGGTTTAGGAATGTCCTAAGAGGAATTCTTTGCTACTTGCATCAAAGGTGATACAATCCTTTCTATCATATTTGAATTACATCTTTAGTTTTAAGCTTAACAGTGTTTCCTCCTATAGCAGCTTATAAAATACAGGCATCAGTGTGTGTTTGGACATTTTGAAGAACAGAGGAGAAAACCAAAATGGTAGAAGCGCATGATTTTCAGGAACTGACCAACTGCTAATAAATTCAACATGAAAAGATAATTTTTAAAAAAGCAATGAATAGAGCAGCATAAGGTTCCTTGGAAAAGAAAGCAAAGAGCAGTTTCCGTGACTTCATCCCAGTGTTTCTGAGCACCCGGACACGCAGCCAGTCAGATCTAAAGGGCCGTAAGCAGAAGAATTCCTCCCAAAGTTCGGAGCACCGCCTCAGGAACAGGAACCTTCTCTTGCCCAGCAAAGCCCAGGGGATTTCGGAGTCACCAAATGGTTTCCTTCCAAACAAACTGGAAGGGCCAGCCTGCCTTGAAAATCCTGAAAAGCCATCAGGAAAACGAAAGTGCAAGACCAAGCACATGGCAAACATCTCAGAAGAGGCAAAGGGCGAAGGCCGCTGGAGCCAGCAGAAGACACGGTCCTCCAAATCCCCCACCCCTGCAAAGCTCACAGAACCATGTACACCTTCTAAGTCCCAAAGTGACGGCCCAGAGGAGGCCTCGGAGTCACCTACAGCCCGGCAAATCCCCCCGGAAGCACGGTGGCTCATAGTGAACAAAAATGCCGGTGAGACCCTCTTGCAGTGGGCGGCACGCCTGGGCTATAAGGACGTTGTTCTGTACTGCCTCCAGAAGGATAGTTAGGATGTGAATCACCGCGATAATGCTGGCTGCACAGCCCTGCATGAGGCCTGTTCTCGGGGATGGACCGATATCCTGAACATCCTCCTGCAGCATGGGGCCAACGTGAACTGCAGTGCACAGGATGGCATGAGGCCAGTTCATGATGCAGTGGTCAGTGACAACCTGGAGACCATCTGGCTCTTGCTGTCGTATGGGGCTGATCCCACATTGGCCACCTACTTGGGTCAGACGGCCATGAAGCTGGCCAGCAGTGACGCCGTGAAGTGCTTTCTCAGTGATCACCTCTCGGATCTTCAGGGCCGGGCAGAAGGGGATCCAGGTGTATCCTGGGACTTCTACAGCAGTTCTGTGTTGGAGCAAAAAGATGGATTTACCTGTGACCTCCCACACAATCCTCCTGGGAGCGCTGATCAAGAAGGAGATGATGTGGAAGAGGGTGATTTCATGTCTGAACTCTCAGACAAGCCTCTTCTCCCTTGCTACAACCTCCAAGTGTCAGTGTCCCGAGGGCCCTGCAACTGGTTCCTCTTCACTGATGTCCTCAAACGGCTGAAGCTCTCCTCAAGGATATTTCAGGCCTGTTTCCCGCAATTTGAAATCACCACCCTGCCCAAGGCAGAGTTCTACCGGCAGGTGGCCTCCAGTCAGCTGCTGACCCCTGCTGAGAGACCTGATGGCATGGAGGACAGATCTCCCCCTGGCTCCTCTGAGACTGTGGAGCTGGTTGCTTCCGAGCCCGAGCTCCTTCGGCTCCCAGGGTCTGAGGTGGAATTCCAGTCTTGGAACAGTTGACCAGGAAAACGGCACCCCCTCTTCTTTCTCCTCCCAAGTTCACCCTTCCCCCACCTCCCCTGTCCCCCCACCGAGCACCAGGCTGCAGAATGAGGCAATAATATGGACCAACAAGAAGCTGCCTTATCAATGCCAGCATTAGTGACTGGATTTTTTTTTGTTTTTTGGTTACAGTTAGTTCTCATCTCCCTGTCATCACTGTCATTGTGGTTGGTGATGGGAGTGGAAAGTTGAACTCCATGTCTGACGACAAGAGGTCCCGGGGGTGGTAGGAGGTGGCGCCAGGGTCCCTTGGACTGGAACCTTTGCATGTGACCTAACATGGGCCTGGGTGGCTGTGGCCTGTTCCAAGGAGAAACAAGAAAAGCCTAAACCTGAGCGACCCCTTGTCCCCCTGTGTTCTTTTGTCTGCCATAGTATTTATTAGTATTTAATTGGTATTGTTTCATTGGTTTCTGATAAGTCTGTATCCCTGTGCCGATGTGAGACAACGTGTTGTATTGAGGGACTTTCTTTACCTCTTTTCTGTTTCTTTCTCGTTAAGCTTTGGGGCTGTTCCCTCCCTCTGACAAAGTTATCCCCAGGTTGCCCCCCACCCCCACCCTGGGAGGGGCCCAGGTGGGCAGGGTGGAGAACATGTGACTAATGAAGCTGGCTCAGAGCTGGGGGCCTAGGGGTAAATCCTGAGGCTTTGGTGCTCCCCTTCCCTTGCCAGTTTTTCTCTTCCCTGTCCTTCGAAGAGGACCTGCCATCTTGAGATTAGGTTTACTGGGGAGAGGAGAATTGGGTAAGGGGCTTGTGAGTTACTCCAGTAAAGCAGAGCTGAGAATGGGCCCGAGGGTTCCCTGCTCCCTTCAAGGTGCACAATACAGGGTTCTTCTTCCATCTTTCCCCACATCCCTACCCATTCCACCCTGTCCTGGCCTCCCCCTCTCCAGATACTGAGCCTCTTGCCTCTGAGCCCTTGACTCCCATCTTCACCCCGCCCCCACTGTTCTCTTTTGGAATCTGTGGAGGGCTCTGGGGCTGACAGTCTGGTGTGACATCAGGCGGCGGCGCCAGTGCTTTCCTAGGCGAAGGCAGGAGACCAGTCTCCAGCCCAGGCTCCACTCAGGCTGAGTGGGTGGCCACCCACCAGCAGCCTCCAGGCCAGGAGAGGAGGAGAAGGAGGAGCTCGGGGTGCTTCCCTGTCCCCACCCTGTGGCGTGTTTTTCCCACTCTCTTATTTTTCTACCAATTGCTATTTTTCCGAACAATCCTTGTAGAGGGTCTGTACCATCCAAAGGCAGGAGGGCCTCACTGTGGCTGGCTCTGGTTGGAAATGGTACAGTTTTATTGGACAGGTGCTAAACGTCAACAACAAAAGAAGAAAATGGAAAAAAAAAAGACAAAAAAAGGAAAAAAAAAGCCAGTTTGAGGATGGGACAATCTGTTCTCCAGAGGCTCCTGACCCATTTGGGAGCTTTGGTGGTTATTTTCTTTGTATTGTGTTTGTTCTTTGTTCCCTGGGGGAATTTCTGGGCCCCCTTCTGTAGGACTGCTCCCCAGCTCCATCATCCTGCCCAGTTGGTTTTGAAGTTGTTCTCCCTTTAAAAAAAAACAACAAAATAACTAAATATATATATATATAAATATAAAAAATTTTAAAAAGCAATGAATAGGCTAGTTGCAAAACTATTCATAACAATAAAAAAGTAAGAAATAATGAAAATGTCCAACAAAAAGAGAACATTAAGGTCATTATATTGTATCTCCAAGTAATAATGAAACTATCTCATTAGGTGAAAAACACGTATGATAAACTAAAAAAATGAAAATTGTCTAGATACTATGATTACAGGCATGTAAGCCTTTTAAGTGAATATAAAAATTCACACTTTATGCATATAAAATACATAGTAGTAAAGTAGCAGTCAAGATAGAAAAATAATTTTTTCTTTGCCATTATTTACACATTTTGATAAAATTTAAAATGTGTTTAAACTGGGTGTGGTGATGCACGCCTGTAATCCCATGGGTCCATCCTGGGCCTATTGTTTTATTACTAATGTTGTTGGTGTCTAGAACAGCACCTGGTACACATTAGGCACTCAATATATGCTTTGTTGAATGAATATATATATATATATATATATGCTGAGAAGAGAGTTTTTAGGATACATAGTAATTCTGTCATGGGAATTGGGGATTTGGGAGGGATGGTGGCCAAGGAAAATTTTTTATTTGGTTTTGGATAATTTTACACTTTTACAGAGAACATGTTATTACTTGGATTTATTTCAAAAAATGAAAGCTAACCCAGCACAAAATGCCATAGGTGACCAAACCGAGGTTCAAAGTTAGTTTGAACTGAAACTATCCATAGCAAAATAAAAGAGGATAAAAGTAAAGTTCTACATTTATGAGGAGAAAAAAGTAATTTAAAATATTTAACCCCCATCTCAGTGTCAACCAAGAGTGGTGTCAGCTGGAGACAGTGATATCTAGCCACATTTTGACCATGTGATGGGTTCCATCTACACCCAGTCTTCTCTGATTCTATCACGTCTTCAGATTCTATGTTCATAAGTTCACAAAGGTGAATGATGTACTTGGCCTGCTCGGTAAGGAGCATTAAAAAAAAAAAAAAGGAATCAAGAAGTTGAGGTAGGCAGCAAAGACAAACAGGAAAAGCGAAGGCTTTGAGGCCGCTGTTTAGAGATCAGACATTTTCCCCTCAAAGGGAGGACAGGGTTCGCTCAGGTTTTCAGAGGCATCAAGAATAGAACTTTCTGAGCGGATTTGGAGGCGTTCAATGCAAAGGAACACCCCGCAGAGGGCTTTCTCATTGTTATGTTTGGAAGCAGCTTTATCACCCCAAGTCTGGCTATCATCAAAACAGCCTTCTCTTTTACCCAAGAGGTTTATGGTCATGCACTTGTCACTGCCCCCATGGGGAGATGTTCGGGACTGTGTAAAAAAGCTGGGGCAAGAACATGTGTGGAGCGGATTCTGACTTAGATGGGTATATATTGTGCCTTCTGCGGTGGAAGATGCTGGAACGGGTCGAACAGACTCCAACGACGTGGCCAGCTGGGAGCAACACGTACGCTATGCAGACACGGTATATGAGCTTCCTAAGTGAGACCGGCCCAGACCTCCCCCGTGAGCGCAACACAGCTGGGCTCCTCCAAGGCTGCGCCTGTTTCACAGCCCTGTCGTCCTGCCGTATCAGGCGCAGGACAGTACTCTTACCAAGTCTACTTGGAAACAGGGCACCGAAACTCCACTATCGGGTGGGACTAGAGCCACCAATCCCACAGCACCCAGCCGACCGCCCCACTTCCGCCGGAAGTCACCCTGGCCGCGGGCGCCGCGATGACGTCACCAGCCCACCGGAAGTTTCAGGGCTTGCCTGGGAGGCTGTAGATCGGTGCAGCAGGCGGTTGGCCCCACCCCTGGGGTAAGGAGGCCTTAGCGGGGTTTGGGGCCGTCCGTCTCCCATTCTGAACCTCCTCCCTAGTGCTTGCTACCTTCACCCTGCCCGGGGCTCTGGCGCTCCTGCCTGCTACACCCCTTTGCCTGTGACCGCTCCGAGTCGGGCAACCCTTGCCCGCACTCTGGGGCTCTGGAACCCAGAGGGTTCTCCGGGCTGCTACAGACCCGCTCCTGTCTCCGGGCCTGCTGCAAGCCAGGCTCTGTCTCCCCTTGGAGGCTGCTGCATCCCTACCTAGGGGCTCAGGACAGGTCCACTCATGGGGGTCGTAGAGAGTAGGCTCCGGGAGGCCCTCTGTCCGGTCTCCAGTGTGGGTGCCTCCCCGATACAGGTAGTAATAGTGATAGGGAGGGATATTCGGGGCGTGGTAGCGTATGCCTGTGATCCCAGCACGCTGAGGTCAGAGGATCACAAGTCCGAGCTCAACCTGGGTGATTTAGCGAGACCCTGTCTTAAAAAAAAAAAAGCTGGGGATGCAGTTCAGTGCAAAGGTCCTGGGTCCAATTCCCCGGACCTCCCATATACACACAAGGAGAAAAAAATAGAGGGATAAGAAGGGATAAACCCAAGACTAATGGCCTATTTCTTCCCAGTTAGCTGTTTCTTCAGAAGTCCTGTAACTCATTCACGCCTTGGGGTTCAGCATCCCTCACTTCCAAACCTTTACACAATGCATTCTGCCGCGGACTCCCAGTCTTTGTTGGGTGAGGGCTGAACTGATCTGTCTCTGCAATCACATCCAGCTTCCCGAGGAACCATGTCTCCCGCTGCTGTGGGTGCCGCCTGGAGTGCCATTCACACACCGCTGCCCAAGAGGCGTTGCTAGAGAGGAGCTGCTGACTTCTGTGTGAATACTGGGAATGCCAGAGTTGTGGCTGCAAAAGTATCCAATCAGGAGAAAGATGTAGGCTGGAGACCGAATTACCTGGTGAGAATTGCTGCCCTATGTTTCCTCTTTTATGTAATGAATAGTTTCTGGTTTGATTATCTTGATTGGAATTTCTGGCCCAGAATCATATCCACTAAGGCCAAAAGTAAATCACTCTGAGTTTATTAACACATGCTGATGTATGGTCTCTGGTTCCCATAAGTCCCTGGCAGTTGTAGGCAGTGACTTGGAGTGTGTCAAAGGACAAGGACATCTGATCCTGGGTGCTGAATTCCTGATTGCCTCTAGGAGATGTTTGTTCTGGTCGTGTTGTCAGCAGATTCTTTTGGGTACTTCCTACAGTAGCATGTATGTGAATATTTAGGGAAGTAAAAGGAGGATTTGTTGCTGGAGGGAAGGAAGATAGATACATTCTTCTTCACTTTATCTTAGAACTTAGAGGAAGGAGATGCCCCAAAGGCAGAAGACAGTGTTCATCTTGAAGGGGAGCACTCAGAAACAGATAAAAGGCCCACTAAAAGGCCATAGCACTCTGTGGTATGTACTTGAGGGCCAATGAATTCTGTTTTCGGACCCGTTTAGAGAGTCTGAGAATATATGCCATGGAATAGATCTTTCAGTAGTAGCTAGTTATATTCTTTCTGTTCCTTGGCAGCCTCAAGGATGGACTTCCTGGTTCTCTTTTTATTGTACCTGGCTTTTGGGCTGACCAGTGTTATTATGATCTGCATCTGCTCAAAAAGTCATCATTTGAGTAGCTTGTTCCAGGGTGGAACACAGGTAATAATGATCCTTGAATACCACTGAAGTTTGACTATTGCACTAGTGTAAAAGACTCACCAGTTTCCTGATGGGGCAAGAAGAGTCCATTTAAATTCATTGGTTCATTTAGTCTTTCATTTATGGCAGTTGTATGTTTTTGTTTTCATTACTGCCGAAGGTAACCTTGTGGCTGTTTAGCTCTGATGCGGTGCCCCTTACTGGGGATGGATGTGAGCAGTGTCTGCCTGAAGGTGCTTGATGGGTGAAACTGGGGATTGGATGAACAGAAAGCCAAACATGGGGCTGCTCATCCTCCTTCTGGGTTGAAAGGGAGCAGAACTGAGGACAAAACTAAGCAATAAAGTGGTTGACTTGGGATGGACCTGAGCCAATGCCAGTAATCTGGAGGTGGAACTTGAACTGGGATTGAACCCAGAAAGGGAAAGAGCAGCCTTCATATCAACATTCCCTTAGTTTCTGCTCACCTCTTTCTCTGAAGACCCTGACAAGTGCCACCTTTGGGGTCAGGGTAGAAGTGGAGGAGTTGGCATCAAAGGAAGCCATTCACTTTCTTCATTCTTTTGTATTGGCTTCTCTACCTTTATGCAGAAACAAAACTTAGTATCTCTGGTAGTGCTGGCTATGTTTGGAGCATCTGATTTGAGAGTGAGGAGAATGAGAGATGAAATTGAGCTTTTTTCTTTTCTTTTATTTCAGCTATGTTCCTGTATAATTCCACAGTGCTTTCAGAGAGCCATACAGAGATGCCTTCATTACTTCTTCCACACACGGTATATATAGTTCTATATAATTCGGAGTTTAAATATGATCCTCTTTCTGTCTTGATTACTTGTTGCTGCCCTAGCTTCAGGAAACCCTTGTGGTTTCCAGCATAGTAACAGTGCTGGGGAAGGATGCTAGAAGGATGGAGAGTTCTGTGTTCAGAACTTCTACTCACAAATAACCTGCCGTTTGTCTTTAGGGTCTTGATGTGTCTACTTTTAAATAAAGATATTTAAAGAGTGGGGAAAGATTGACATGTGTTTCTGCATATTACATGGCTATGTTTCACCTGGTTTCTTATTTAATTTTGAAAAGGAAATGGTTGCCCTTGTAACATTTGTTAGTTTTGTATGATTTCTTCACAGCGCATCCCTGCGAATAAAGCACAGGCCTCTTTCCTTTCAGCAACCACACCTTCATTGTCCTGCACCTGGTCTTGCAAGGGCTGGTTTATATTGAGTATACCTGGGAAATATTTGGCTACTGTCAAGAGCTGGAGTTCTCATTGTGTTACCTTCTTCTGCCCTATCTATGGCTGATTATAAACCTGGTTTTCTTCGCCCTAACTTGTGTAACCAATCCTGGTAAGTTGAGGCTCTTAGCATACAAATTGGGGACAGCTCAACTGTCTTACGGATAGTACAGGTACAGTAAAAACAGATAGTAGTCCCTTGAAAAAGATTGAAAGGTGGATGTGGTGGCCCATGCCTGTGATCCCAGCACTTGAGAAGTTGAGGCAGGAGGATCACCGTGAGTTCCAGGCCAGCCTGGGCTACATAGCAAGTTCAAGGCCAGTCTGAATGCATAGCAAAACCCTGTCTCAAAAAAGCCAAAAACAAAAAAAAGATAGCAAAACTATTGTGTTTTCTTTATTTTTTGTCTTTGACCAGTGGGTTATTTAGAACTGTTTAAAATTTTTCAATATGCTCTTTGTGTTTTAGTTTATCTTTCTGATGCCTGGGCTACATAATGAGTTCAAGGCCAGCCTGAAAGCCATGGTAATCACGGCTACTCAGGAGGCTGAGGCAAGAGACTGGGAGTTCAAGGCCAGCCTGGGAAATTGAGTGAAACTGTCTGAAAATTTTTAAAAAATGTTTAAAGGGAAGAGAGTGGGCTAGGGTCGTAGCTCAGTGGCTGAACACTTGCTTAGCATGGTTGAGGCCCTGGGTTCAATCCTCAGTGCTGGAAAAAAATTTTTTTTGAGACATGCATTGCACTTGGACATGTGTTCAGTTTTTTGTGTTTTTGCTTTTGTTAGCGGGGATCAAACTCGGGAACTTGTGCTTGTGAGGCTGGCAGTGGAACCAACTGAGCTAAATCCCCGGCCCTGTGGTCAATTTTTATAAATGATCCATGTGCTTGAAAAGAGTTTGTATTTTTTAATTCTTGAGTACAGAGAACCAAAAGTCCCTTATATCAAGTTTATTAATTATGTTCAAGTCTTTTAGATCCATACTATTTTTTTTTAATTTGTTAGCCAGTTAAACCAGTTACGGAGAGTGGTGGTTATCTCATTTTGATGATGGATTTCTCCATCATCAGACTTCTCCTTGTAGTTTGTCAATTTTTGCTTCCTATTTTTTTGTTTGTGTGTTTGTTTGTTTTAGTACCAGGGATTGAACTTGGGACCTTGTGCTTGCAAGGCAGGTGGCAGCACCACTGAGCTAAATCCCCAGCCCTGCTTTCTATATTTTGAAGCTACTGTGTGTATATGTGTATTCTTGTTAAATGCATTCAAGTTTAGGGTTAGTATTATCTTTTCCTGGTAAACGGAGTCTTTTCACAATATAGTAAGCCTCTATCACAACTAATGCTCTTTGCACCCACATCTCTTTTGTCTGATACTAATTTTATTATATTGTTTTTCTTTTGATTGGCATGTACTTGGGATGTTTTTCTATACTTTTACATTTAAACTTTTCTGTCCTTAAAATACCAACTATTCATCAACTGATGAATGGATAAATAAAATATGAGAAATCCATTTAGTGGACTATTACTCAGCCATAAAAAGATTAGAGTCTGTGGGTGTAGCTCAGTGTTAGAGCACTTGCCTAGCATATGGGAGGCCCTGGGTTCCACCCCTCGCATACAGAACAGAGTAAGACAAAATAAGAATGAAGTATAGATTCATGCTACAACTTGGATGAACCATGAAAACTTGCTGAGTTAAAAAAAAACAAAAACGGACACAGGGCTGAGGATTTAGCTCAGTGGCACCGTGCCTGCCTTGCAGTCACAAGTTCCTGAGTTCGATCGTTGGTACCAAAAAAAAGGAAAGAAACCAGACACAAAAAGCCATAAATTATGTGGTTCCATTGATGTGAAATGTCCAAAAAAGGCAGATGCATAGAGACACAAAGTAAATTAGTAGATTCCAGGGCCTGGGGTCATTAGAGAGAAACGAGAGTGGGTGCCAACAGGTTTCTTTTTGGAGCAACAATAGTGTTCTAAAATTGATTGTGATGAAGGCTGCACAACTGCATTGAATTGCATTTGTGGATTGTGTCTCACTAAAGCAGTTGTAAAAATGAACTGCTTAACATATTAAATATAGCAGTTTCAGTTGTGTTGTTTCGGAATGGATTTCATGAATATCCAGTCCACCATATTCCTTAAGCTGACATTTGTCCTTACTTTTTCAGGCACTATAACAAAAACAAATGAATTATTATTTCTTCAAGTTTATGAGTTTGATGACGTGATGTTTCCAAAGAACGTGAGGTGCTCTACGTGTGGTTTAAAGAAACCAGCTCGATCCAAGCACTGCAGTAAGTGTGGCTGTGCTGGCACCAGCAGCACCCTCCCTAGTGGTGATGTGGGCTTTGCTGGGCGGGAGTGTTTCATGAATCTCAGCGCAGACCCCTCTGATCCCCAGCCATGGGGTGACCACTTGGTAGAGGCCAGATGGTGGTTCTTTTTGCGGGACTGACAGGAAGGTCGTGTGTTCTGTCTAGAGGCCGACCCTGTGCCCTTCCTTTGCCACGCGGTAGGGTGTGTTCTGCAAAAGATGTGTCTGTGGACTGCTGGGTCTGCTCAGGCTCAGTTTTCTGGAGAATGCCCAAGATTCTACAGTAGCACTGTGTGACAAAAATACCACTTATGTGATTTAGAATTTTCTAGTAGCTACATTGCAAAAGAAACAGTTACTTAATTTTAATCATATGTTTTATTGAAACCAGCATGCTTAAAATATCTTTTATTCTCCCCTTGCAGTGCTGGGGATTGAACCTAGGGCCTCGTGCCTGCTAGGCAAGCACTCTGCCATTGAGCTACATCCCCAGCCCTTTTTATGTTTGAGACAGGGTCCCACTGAATGGCCCAGGCTGGGCCCATACTTGTCTCAGCACTCCTCCACCTCCGGAGCAGCTGGATTACAGCCATGGACCATCACACCTGGCCCTAAAGTATCATTTTTACATGTAATCAGTGTAAAGGTATTACAAGATAGTTCATGTTCTCTGTATCCCACTAAGTCTTTGAAGTCTGGCATACATTTTACACTTACAGTACATCTCAATTTGGATACTAAATTCTCATTGGAAATTCCTGATCTATATTTAGAGTACATAAAATTCACAGTTGGAAGAGAGTAGACTCTCATACCCAGGCTACATCCAGACATTCTTAAGTTTTCCAATAACTGAACCAAGTACCATGATGTTTTTTTTGATTATGCACATCTGCATTGACATAATGATACATCTTTATCAGAACGGACTTGACTTTAAAGCAAAACCATCAGTTTTTTAAAAATCTGTTTTGTTTTTCTGCTTTTTGGGGACGGAGTTTCACTATGTAGTTTAGGCTCTGGCCTTAAACTCACTATGTAGCCCGGGTTAGCCTCAAACTCACAGCAATCCTCTTGCCTCAGCCTCCCAAGTACTAGGATAAATAAGTTCACAACTCTTATGTCACCTCTGTATTACTCACATTAATTCAGAAGAGAATTACATAAATTGAAAAACTGTAAATTTGCGAATATCAACAGAGTACTCAGGGCCGGGGATTTAGCTCAGTGGTGCCGCCACCTGCCTTGAAAGCGCAAGGTCCTGAGTTCAATCCCCATTACCAAAAAAAACCACCCAGAATACGCTCAGATTTTTCTTGTAGCCATATGTCAATGTGCAATACCCAAACATGGCTGGTGGCTACTAGGCAACCAGTGGCTACTACTGTATTGGACAGTGCAGTTCTAAAAGCCTGGTGGCAGCACCGCCCTGCCACTTCTCCCCGCACTGTCAGTGTTCAATTTGTAAAAACTGTAGGTGTGCATGGTATCACTGTGTTGTCAAGGACAAACATAGTCCATGGCTCCCTCCTGTGCAGGTGTGTGTAACCACTGTGTGCACCGTTTTGACCATCACTGTGTGTGGGTAAACAATTGCATTGGGGCCTGGAACATCAGGTACTTCCTCATCTACCTCCTGACCTTGACTTCGTCAGCCACCACCATGGCCGTCCTGAGCACAGCGTTTCTGGTCCACCTGGTGGTGGTGTCAGATCTGTACCAGGAAATGTATATTGATGACTTTGGACACTTCCAGGCTGTGGACACAGTCTTTCTCATTCAGGTAATTATGCAGTGCGCGGTAGTTTTCTGAATTCAAGTTGGAAAAGTCATATTCTCCCAGTAAAAAGTGAAGCTGTTCCTGTTTTTTTAAATTGATATTAAATTTACATACTGTAAAATACAACCTTTAAATGTGTACAACTCAGTGGTTTTAGTAGGCACGCACCCCTCACCACTGTTTCATTACCCGAAAGAGAAACACTCCCTGTTCCCTCTTCCCCTAGGCCCTGGCACCATTAATCTTACTGTCTTTATGAATTTGCGTTTTCTGGACAATTCATAATAAATGGAACCATATAATGTCTGACTTTTTAGACTGGCTTCTTTCACGTAGAATAATGGCTTCAAATTTCATGGGCGTGGTGACGCATGCCTGTAATCTTAGCCCCGGGAGGCTGAGGCAGGAGGATTGCTGTGAGTTCAAAGCCAGCCTGAGTTATATAGTGAGTCCAAGGCCAGTCTGGAGTACATAGTGAGATCTTGTCTTAAAAAAGACTAAAAAAAAAAACCAAAAAAATCACATTTCAGTCATAATTGGAGCATGAATATATATTTCATTCTTTTTGGGGTTTTTTTTGAGCCAGTGCTAAGTTGCTAAGTTGCCCAGCCTGAGTTTCAACTTGCAATCCTCCTGCCTCACCTCTCAGTATTTGTATTACAGGGTTGTGCCTCCATGTCTGATTTCATGGCTTTACTTAGTCTGAAAGCCAGTATCTTCTTTGTTTTTTCCTTTTTAGTTTTTGTGGGGGGGGTTCGTTTTGTTTTGTTTTAGTTTCTTTTTGAGATGGGGGTCTCACCATGTAGCTCAGATTGGCTTCTAGCCTATGTTCCTCCTGCCTCAGCCTCCAGGGTGCTAGAATTACAGGTGTGTGCCACCTTAAGCCAGTACCTTTTTTTAAATTCTTACTTTGAAATAGATTTAAGGTATGTTGTAGAGAAGCATACAGGAAGTCCCATGCACTCCCAGCACCCCTCCTCCTGTTCCAGTGTCCTATACAACCACAGTACCAGACCAAACTGAAAAACATGTTGGCACAGCCCAGAGAGCTGAGTTCACTGGTCATATGTGCACACTTGCTCATGTATGCAGCTCTGTGCAGTCTTGTCCCAGGAGCAGCTTCATGGAACCACCAGGACCATCACGTTGCTCAAACATGCTGTCACTAGACTCCCTTCTGCCACCACTTTGTAGCCACACTTACCTCTTCTCCACTCCTAACACCTGGCCACAATTAGCCTGTTTCCCTTCTCTGTGATTATGTTATTTTACAAATGTTTCATAAATACTAGGCAGTACATAGCCTTTTATGATTGGCTTTTTGCACACAGCATAATTCCCTTGAAACCCATCCAAGTCATCTTGTGTATCAGTGGTTCATTCCTTTTTGTTGCTGTACAGGATTCCGTGCTTTGGATATACCAGTGAAACCATCTACCTTCTCAAGGATATTTGGGTAGTGTCCAGTTTGGGGCTATTAGCAAACAAGGTTGCCATGAACATTTGTTTACAAGTTCTTATGTGAAAATGAGTCTTTAGGGTCATTCTTGGGTTCATAAAAATCCATTTTAGGTTTCGAAAAGGACTCCCATACTATTTTCCAGAGTAGTTGAGTTATTTTACAATAGCTTCTTATTAATCCAGTATGACTAGCCCAGAGTTTATTTTATTGTTCCTTATGGGTGGATATTTAACTCCTTTCTTTGGGGAAAAAGGCTGTTAAAAGGCAATGCCACTGAATACCCTTGTGAGTGTATTTTTGTGGTTGGATTGTTTTAAGAGAGACATTGACTCCCACCCATTTTATTTTGATACATGAACTCAGATCCGTGTTAATCTATTTTGCAAATAGTTAACTGGCATAGTCCTGTTTCCTGAGTGGCCTCCCCTAGAGGAACACTTCACTTGTCCCACAGTAAGCTCTCACACATACCAAGAAAATCTTGGGGCTCTTTGTAAATTCTGACTTATATTCAATGTGTCAGATTTGGATGCAGGTGGGTGGCTAAGACAGTGACTGGTGTGTCTGTAGATAGGATCAGGGCTGGCACTCTCCACTTCCTAACGTGCATCTTCTTTGCTCCCAGTATCTGTTCCTGACCTTCCCAAGGATTGTCTTCCTGCTGGGCTTTGTCGTGGTGCTGAGCTTCCTCCTGGGGGGCTACTTGTGCTTTGCTGTGTACCTGGCTGCTACCAATCAGACCACGAATGAATGGTACAAAGGGGACTGGGCCCGGTTCCAACACTGCCCCCTGGTGGCCAGGCCCTCATTAGCCGAATCCCAAATCTACCAGAACATTTACTCCCACGGACTTTGGAGCAACCTCCAAGAGATCTTTCTACCTGCAAGCCCATGTTATGAGAGAAAGAAGAAATAAATGAAAAGAGTGTTACTGCTTATCAAATATAATATACATTTATTTATACATATGGATACTTATTTTCTAGGCATTGTTTGGTTTCTACTGTGTGTTTATAAATCAGCTGTTTTGGTTTCTGTTGTGTATAAACCTGCTTTCAGTGGGGAAGGAAGATAGGGAAAACCAGTGTTTACTGAGTGACTAATTTTTGCCAGCTGCCGTGGCAGATCTCCTACTTGTTTGTCCTCTGTTGGAATCCAGCACCACTGAGGTCCTACTGCATGGGGGGGGGGGGAGTTATCACTTGTCCAAGGTTCTAGGTACCTCTGGGACCTTGATCTCACTACTCTGGGCACCTGGACAAGAAGGGGTCTTACAGCTCTGTCCCCTGATGTGCAGCAGGATCTCAGTGACTCAACACCTTGGGGTTGTGCCTGGCTACACCCTTTTTATGCCTTTTCCTAGTCTGTCCCTGTCTCCCAGGGAGGCTTTCAGACCCGCTACCACATGCTCACTGAGGCCTGCCTTTGTGCCAGCCCAGTTACTCCAGGCACTTCCTGTACTTGTGTCACCTGCCTTACTCTCCACTGGCCTCTTCTGGCCATATTCAAATCTTTTCTGCCTTGTTAAAAAATGTCTGAAGTAAGCTACTAGCTTGTTCAGTGGAGAGATGAGTGCTAGAAAAGAAGCTTATATAAAGTGCTGATGGGCTTTAGGAGGGTAGGCGGGTTTTCAGGAGCAGGAAGCAGGTGGATTGGACCTTGAAGGCTACCAAGTTTCCTACAAGCCATCTCAGGCTAGGCGAAGGAACCAGCAGCCAGCAAGGCCAGGACTCTGGAAAGGACTGGGGAACAGAAACCCTGTGGACAGTGGGCGCGGAGGGGAGGCCTTTACGAGGCATCATTCTTCCAAAGAAACTTGGGGGTTCAGAACAGACGCAATTTTTCCCCCCTCGGTACAGGGGATCAAACTCAGGACCTTGCGCTTTCGAGGCAGGCCCAGCGCCACTGAGCTAACTCCCCAGCCCTAGACGCAATTTGAAAACCCTGCTTGGGTTGGTAGGGAACCGAAGTCCGCCTTCTCCCGGCCAACGCCCGGTCCTGGCTGGTGGAAAGAGCGGTGAAGGCAAAAGGCGGAGGCTTTGAACACTGCCCAGAGCAGGCCTGTGAGCCCGGGAAAGCCTCAGCCGGCGCTCGGTAGAGGGCTAGGAGGAGAGGGTCGCTTACTCGCTCGGATCCCGGGGCGGGGCCTACCTGCCCAGCGCGTCGTCGCCAGGGGGCGCCGTCCCGAGAGCGCGGGGCCGCCTCCTGCGCTTGGCCCCTGCGGGCCGCCGTCCTCGCTCTGGCGTTCTGCTGCCGTTCTGCTGCGCGGCGTCCGCTCCCGCAGCTCCGGTTGGCGCCGCAGTCGGACGCTGGGTGCCCGCTGACCCGCAGAAGCGGCGATGGCCCCCTGAGCGGGCCGGCAGCAGGTACCGGGCTGGCAGGTGGGCGCCGCGGCCCGGCCCAGGTCGGCACGGAAGCCGAACTGCGCCTCTTTGTCTCCGCGGGCGGCGGCGCGTCCCCAGCGCCCGGGCGGAAGTGGGGCGCGCGGGACACCTGGGCACCATGAGCGATATCCGCCACTCGCTGCTGCGCCGTGATGCGCTGAGCGCCGCCAAGGAGGTGCTGTACCACCTGGACATCTACTTCAGCAGCCAGCTTCAGAGCGGGCCGCTGCCCATCGTGGACAAGGGTCCTGTGGAGCTGCTGGAGGAGTTCGTGTTCCAGGTGCCCAAGGAGCGCAGCGCTCAGCCCAAGGTGCCTGTCCCGGCCGTGCCCTTCCCCTGGGTGACAGGCGCTCGCCCAGCCTCTCGGTTCTTCCCCTGGGGCTTGCTCTTGCAGCAGTCCCCCAATCCCCTGCCCTGCAGTCCTGAGGCATTGCCCAGCCGAGTGCCTTGTTTTGCAGGCGGTGACAGCTGCGACCCAGTGGTGTTCAAGGAATAGACTTTGGAGGCTGTCCACTTAGCGCATTAAAGCCCTGTTTTCTAGTGTCCTAAACCGTGTGGGGTATTCTGAGTTCTCCAGGATGATACCTAATGAGATATATGAGTTTTTTCCTGAGCTTAACGTCGTCATTCTACTCCCTGAGACCTGGGTTTCTGAAAAGCACCCTGGGGAACTTAGTGTATTCCCTGCCTTCTTACTGCGTGAACGAACAAGTCGCGAAAGCCACATTTCTCACAGCTCTTTCCTGGATTTGTTTTACAGAGACTGAATTCACTGCAGGAGCTTCAGCTTCTTGAAATCATGTGCAGTTATTTCCAGGAGCAAACCAAGGACTCTGTGAGACAGATTATTTTCTCATCGCTTTTCAGCCCTCAAGGGAACAAAGCTGATGACAGCAGGATGAGCTTGTTGGGAAAGCTGGTCTCCATGGCTGTGGCTGTGTGTCGAATCCCGGTGTTGGAGTGTGCAGCCTCCTGGCTCCAGGTACTGCTCTGGAAATAGCCTTCCTTCCCAGAGTCTCTGAAGATGAGTTTACTTCAGAAATTTTCATTTAATTGGATTATTGGAGAGGTGTTTTCCACCTGTACTTCAATATGTCCTTTATCATTGCTGCCCTGTGTACTGATACTGTATTCCAGTCCCATTTTTATGTACAGAGCATTATAATTCTTGAGGGCATTTTTTTTGTTTTGGTTTTGTTGTTGTTGTTGTTGTCGTTGTTGTTACTGGGAATTGAACCCAGGACCTTTACACTGAGCGACATCTCTAGCCTTTTTCTTCTTTTTTGAGAGAGAGGGTCTTGCTAAATCACTAAGTTGTCCAAGTTGGGCTCAAATTTGTGATCCTCCCGCCTCATCTTTCCAGAGTGCTGGGATTACAGATGTGTGCTACCATGCCCACAGAACAAAATGGCCTGTCTTCAGACCAAGTGAAAAATCTAGGGGAAAATAAGGTAGAATTTTGAAAACTGTACGTATGCAGTCTTAAAGGTGAGATTTTAAAAGTCATTATATATTAAATTATAGCAGAGCTTACCTGTTACTAGAAGCTTGTTCTCTATACAGTTAAGTCAGTAAGCATGTGAGTTATTTCATGTAGTTCCAAGGTGACATCATGCAGTTGATAACTTTTAATGGATATAGTGAAGGAAAAATATGTATTTACAGCAGATTTAGTGTTAGGTAGTGTTTTGGAAGACACATTTTGTTTTGTTTTTGTGCTACTCTACTTTTATTTTTTTAATAAATTTTATTTTATCCCACTACCCCCCTCCCAAGTGCTACTCTACTTTTAGAGCGGTTGTTGGCCAAACATTTGGGTGAATGTGTTCCTTAGCCAAACTACTGGAAGGTACTACATTCAGATGAATAAAGCTCCTTTATTCCCACGTACTTGAAATCTTTTTTTCCCCAATTTAATTAAATGTTTTTTTTTTTTAAATAATTTTGCTTATCCATAAAATTTGGCCAGCAAAAACATACTGTTAAGTGTAGTGCGCAGGTAAGTCACAGTGAAACATATACCTTAATTCTTCCCAATCCAGAGTTTGTGTTAGCAGCTGGTGAATGTGGCCTGAGCAGCTGATAGGCAGGCTTATACATGGGAAGAAAAAAAGGCAGGGGAAGGTGAGGATATAGGGTTCAAAAGCATTAGAGGAACCTGTCAAAGAGAATAGGGCTGTGAGAGGAATTTGGAAAGTGCCAAAAACATTTTCCTCAGAATCTCTTCAAAGTAGTAGCAGCTATTAATTTTTATCTGTTAGAGTCTCACCTGGAATCCTGTAGTTACAAAATTGTCATTTTCTCACCTGAAGTCAGAAATATCTTTCCTAAGTAAACTTCAAAGCCAAGATTGGCAGACTCTTTATGTAAACATTTTAGTCTTTGCAAGCCATGGAATCTCTGTTGAAGCTACTCAGATCTGCCCTCAAAGTGCAAGAGCAGCTTTAGACAGTAGGCAAGCAAGTGAGTGCACTGTGTATCCATGAAACTTTATTCCCAGAGGCAGGAGGTGGAGGGGATTTGGTCTGTGGGCTTTAGATTGCTGGCTCCTGCTTCAAAGGAAGCTGTTAACATCCTTCTCCACCCTGGGAAGTAGCTCTGCCAGTCCGAGTGGTCCTCACTGTTTGTCCATAGTTGCTACCTGCTAACTTCCGATGCCTGTAGTTACATGGCCTGTGGCTTCTTTCCAGAGGACGCCTGTGGTCTACTGTGTGCGGCTCGCCAGGGCCTTGGTGGACGACTACTGCTGTTTGGTGCCAGGCTCTGTTCAGACCCTGAAGCAGATATTCAGTGCCAGCCCTCGATTCTGCTGCCAGTTCATAACATCTGTCACTGCGCTCTATGACCTGACATCAGGTAAAAAAATGTGTTATAGCCATCGAAGAAGCATTAGCTGATGGCTGGTCTTATTTCCCAGTGAACGTTTTGGCTCTTTTTTCTTTATTTTGGGGCTAAAGGTAAATGTGTGGGCAGCTGGACCTGTGCAGTTTGCTAAGAGGGAAATTTTCTTAGTGTCCCCAGTTGCCTGAGTTGGAACAGTATAAGTGGCAAATGGTCCAAAAAGCCAGATTGGAGTCTGGTGAGATGTGGCCTTCTCCCCAGAAATCTGACTTGCTTTTTATCTCCCACTTTTTTTTTTTGGTACCAGGGATGGAACTTGGAGCCTTGTGCTTGGGAGGCAGGCGGCGGAACCACTGAGCTAAATCCCTGGCCCTCCCACTTTTTGTTTTGAAAAATCCAGAAAAGTTACAAGAATAGTACAATAAACACTCATCTAATTCTCACCTATATTGAACCTACATACACACTGAGCTACACCCCTAGCCCCCCCCGCCCCTTTTGGTACTGGTGATCGAACTTGGGACCTTGTGCTTTCGAGGCAGGCAGCAGAACCCCTGAGCTAAATCCCTGGCCCCTCTAGCCCTTTTTTTTTAAGCAGTATTTTATTTTAAGACAGGGTCTCACCATGTTATCAAGTTGCCTAGGCTGGGCTCAAGTTTGTGATCCTCCTGCCTGGGCCTCCCAGAGTGCTGAGATTATAGGCATGTTCCACCATGCTCACCTCTGGTGAGCAGCTTTGTGTAGAGTCTGGCTCAAAGCTTGATTTTTTTGTTTGTATTTCACGTTCCTCCCATTTTACCCTCTACTCTTGCTGCCCAGAGGACTGACAAATAATTTAATTCTTCTAGCAGTTTGAGAGCCTGCAATGACATTTCTGTTTCCATTTTCTGTTCAGCCCAGTATTGGTCTCTGCCAGCCCTCTGACTGTATTTCAGCATTCTTTTATTTGTAATCTTTTCTTGCTTTTACATATTTTAGCTCTCAAGAAAGTTTGTGCAGCAATAGTGTGGACATGCAAGCGCATACAATATCCCCACACTAGTCCCACACTCGTGTGGAGCAGTTTGCCACTGGAGTAGTAGTAGCTCTTGTGGAGCAGTGCCACCCTGCTAACGAGGAATCATCCCTGGTCTGTCCTGCAGGGCTTCCTGAGAACGCTTATTAGCTGGGTCCTGTGTTTAGGCCTGTGGTTTTCTTACAGGAAAGATTTAACTAAACCCAGTTCATACCATTATAGTTGCTTTTCAGGTCATCAATTGTTTCAGGCCAACAGGACAGAAGTTGGCATTGGCATTGGGAATGGATGCGTTAGCATGTGGAGCAGGAAGTAATGTTTGGGGTAACCGCTGACATGCAGAGTGTATCTGAAACATTGTGTTTTTCTTGTAAGCTGGTGTGTCAGTTGTCAGTGATTTCCCAGGCCACTGGCACATGGTGGTACCCTGGGAGGGACAGCCCTGAAACCACTGTCAGAAGAGTGAAGGATGAGCCCATGCCTTCATCACGAAAGGAAGACACTCATCTCATCCTGCAGTGCCCGAGTGGTACTGAGAGCTCTGGTCTCACTAAGTGAAGGAGTCACATACTCAGTGCGTGGGCTTAAGGGTGCGCCTGACTTCAGGCTTTTGGAGAGGCCTCTGCTCATACCTGGGGTGTACTCTGGAACTATGGGTTGAGCCTGATGTTACCTAGACAGAAACATCTGGGAGAATTAAGGGGCTGGATGCACAATTGCCAAGTGAGGGTTACAGACGAATGCTGCTACCTGTCGCTGCTGTCACCTCACATCAGCAAGGGCAGTGTTTAAGACCAGATGGTTAGTAGGAACGATCTTGAGGCAAGACCCGCTTCAGGAGAAAGAGCAGCTAGCCAGCTTTCTCCATCATGTGCCTGGCTTCCCACACTCTCCTCTTCCATGCTTGGCTTGGAGAGAGTACTGTCACCTTTAGCTTCCCTGCAAACTGTGGGGTGTACTGTCCCAGAAGTGACTGGAGACACAGCCAACCTGTAAGCATGGCATGCCAACCCCAGGATGGACAGTGTGGCCTGGTGGTCTAAGACCAGGGCTCCTTCAGGTCAGCTTTGAGCTCACCATGTACTTCTGATGTGTCTTAGGAAATTACCTAGCATCATTGTACCTGTTTCCTCATCCTCTGGGAATAATTGATGGAGCTATGTAAGGATTTCATGAGTTTAATTTAATGTGAAAAGGACTGAGACCAGAGTCCAACATAGGAAACTCAGCATCAGTGTCAACATTCATTCTCATTATTATTTTCTCTGTCTAGGCCTTGGAGCTTGCCAGGTCTCAGGAATCAAAGGAGATCAAGCTTTTGCTTAGACCAGGGTTCTGGCTTTGAGGCTGGGATGGTTGTTGGCGGCGGAAAGATGGCTGGCAGGAGATTTTTTCAAAGCATAATAGAGTTCTAAGGAATTATTAACCCAACAAGAACTTTTTTCAGCCTCTACTTTGGGCAGAGGGTCCTGGGCACCAGGGATGTCACACTGACTAATCCTTCATGGGGTGGATGTTCTAGCAAACAAGACAGAACATAGACAGGTGAGGCGGTAGTGACCTGAGTGCCCGGCAGGAAGGCTGTGAGCTTGGGGATCTGTCTTCCCCCGTCCACTTCTCCCTTCTCTCCTCAAGACCGAGAACACTTCTGACTGAATGGTCTTTGTTTGCAGATGATCTCATCCCACCTTTGGACTTGCTTGAAATGATTGTCAGCTGGATTTTTGAGGACCCACGGTTGATTCTCATCACTTTTTTAAATACTCCGATTGCAGCCAATCTCCCAATAGGATTTTTAGAGCTCACCCCGCTCATTGGATTGATCCGCTGGTGTGTGAAGGCCCCCCTGGCTTATAAAAGAAAGAAGAAGCCTTGTTTGTCGAATGGCCATGTCAGTAACAAAGTCACGAAGGACTCGGGTGTCGGGATGGAGAGAGACTCCCATGTCTTGTACTCAAAACTCCACCTCAGTGTCCTGCAGGTTCTCATGACGCTCCAGCTGCACTTGACTGAGAAGAATCTGTATGGGCGCCTGGGGCTGATCCTGTTTGACCACATGGTCCCGCTGGTAGAGGAGATCAACAGACTTTCGGATGAACTGAACCCCCTCAACGCTTCCCAGGAGATAGAGCTCTCACTGGACCGGCTGGCACAGGCTTTGCAGGTAGCCATGGCCTCAGGAGCCCTGCTGTGCACAAGAGGTAGGTACCTCCCCTGCCAGTGGTGGCAACATTGCTTAAGCAGAGGAAAAAAAAAGGGACTCCTAGACAGACATTGGCTTTGATTCTTTTAGGATTTCCTTTCCTCCTTTCCTCCTATAAATGCAGGGGAGGAGGGTGGAGGTCTCAGAATGTCCCCTAGTGGTGCTCCCTCACCCTGCTGTCCCCATCGTGCTCCTCATGTGCCATCAATGTGATGTCTGGACATCACCTGCCTTTTCTGGGCCAAGACGGGACTGGGCATGAGGAATCTTTCCTCCTGCATTCTCTTTTTCTTAAGGCATAATTCACCTACAGTGCAATGCACAGGGTAAGAATACAGTTAGATGTGTTTTGACAGATGTATACATTCATGGAACTGCCACCCAGTCAAGATGTGTTCCAATTGGCTGTTCTGAGGGTTCTGTCATTCTCCTGCATTTCAGTGCTTGAGTCTGTCTGGAAAGTGGTCTGGTGCCCGCGATCCACTCTTGTTTGCTTTTCCACCGTTGACTCAGTCACAAGGGTGGCCCCACTCGATGGCTGCTGGTGATGAGTGTCCAGTCTCGACTCCCGTGCTGGAGTGCTTTGACTGGCTGCTCAGCAGGAGCACTGTCCTCAGGTACTTTTCTGGCCACCTGACCAATTGTCAGTGAGGGTGACCCCTCTGCTCAATGGCTTCTTCTATTTTGGGCCTATTTTTTTTTCTATAATAAAGTTTAATTTATAAATTAGGTATAGTAAGAGATTAGCAACAATAACAATAAAATGGAACAGTTATAACAGTATGCTGTACTGTGCATTATGGTGCACACCTGTAATAGCAGCACTCGGGAGGCTGAGACAGGAAGATTGCTGTGAGTTCAAGGCCAGCCTGGACTACAAAGTGGGACCCTATCAGGAAAAAAAAAATTGTGTGTCTGCGTGTGTGTGTGTGTGTGTGTGTGTGTGTGTGTGTGTGTGTATGGCAAGTTACGTGAACACAAGCATTTTAGTACTGCCACAGTCAGTCACCCTAATGGACCCAGTGACTACTGGGTGCATAAGTATGCTGTGTGGATACACTGGAAAAATGTGGTGATTTGAGACTGATTGAGATTACATCAAAATGCCATGCAATTTTATATTTATGGATTATTTCTGTAATTTTTAATTTACTCTTTTCAGACTACAGAGAACTGAAACCACAAACTGAAACTGGATAAGAGGGGACTGTTCTATTTCTAGATAATTATTGACAACAAATGATATTATTTATGCATGTTCTGATTTTTTTTTTTTTTTGGTATGGGGGATCGAACTCAGGACCTTGCACTTGTGAGGCAGGCGTGGTGCCACTGAGCTAAATCCTGGGCCCTTAGTGTTGGTGCCAGGGATGGAACTCAGGACCTTGTGCTTGAGGTGCAGGTGCAGTGCCACTGAGCTAAATCTCTGGCCCAGTGTTGTTATTTTTGAGTAGCGCTTGAAGCGCTTGTTGTGAAGTCTTATTGTCTTCACCTTTTTTTGGTAGTACAAGGGTAGTACAGGGCCTTTGCACTGAGCCACATCCCCAGCCCTTTTTTATGGTTTTTTTAAATTTTGAGACAGGGTCTCACTAAACCACTAAGCCCAGGGTGGGCTCAAGCCCCCTGGCCTCCTGCCACAGCCTCCGAGTGCTGGGACCACAGGTTACACCACCACATCTGGCTAGTCTTCACTTTTTCTCCTGTTCTTTTTGTGTTGTTTTGTGTATGTGTATGTGTTTTATTTTTTGGTACATTTTAGATAGATGTAATGATAACAGGGAATTTGTACCTGTACATTATATATTTTGCTTCCCATTCCCCTCCCTTTCCTTCCACCCCCTCTTATTTATAAAAGGTTTGTTTCCATTTTTTCCTTCTAGTCTCTCTTTTTTTTCTTTCAGACCTATTTTTTTGTTATGTTTTGTTTTGTTTTATGTATTCATTAAGTACATTGTAGGTCTACATTATGATCACATTTGTCATTGGGAATTTGTACCTGTACATAATCTATCTTGGTTCTTATTTTTTCCCATTCCCCTCCACCCCTCTGTATTTACAAAAGCTTTGTTTCTGTTTTTCCTTCTTTTCTCATTTTTTTCTTTCTCTTCTTTCCTCCCCCCCAGATCCCCTTCCCCTTTGAACATTTTCTTCCTATTTGACAAGGTCTGTTGTACACTTTGGTCCTCATGTACACTTTCAGTTTCTCACACCAGAGAAGCAATTTGGTGTTTGACATGTGTGTCCTGTTTATTTCACTTAAGAGTCAAGGTGCATCCATTTAGCTAGAAATGTCTCTAATTTATGTTTCTTTGTGGCTGAGTAGTACTCCATTTTATAAAAAACCACCTTTATCCATTCACCAGTTGATGGGCATTTGGGCCTTTTCGAAGATTTAGCTATTAGAAACTGTGCTGCTATAAACATGGGTGTACGCGTATTGCTGTGCTATGATTTAGTTTTTTGAGGAATCTCCACACTGATTTCCACAGTGGTTACACCAGTCTATACTCCCACCAACAATGGAGAAGGGTTCCTTTTTCCTCACAGCCTTGCCAGTATTTGTTATTGGCAATGAGGTGGAACAATCCAAAAGTCAACCACCTGGACTCCTTGAAGTGATAACAATGAAAGTAACAAAACAGATGAAAGAAGCTCTGGAAAAATCAAATAAATTATTTCTCAGATAACTACAGAGATGGTGACCTAAGGAAAGACATGCTTAGTAACTCTAGAGCAGATACAGATAAAAAAAATAGAGGAGCTGAAGAAAATGATGAAAACCCAGCATAGGAAAGAAATGGAATACATGAAATACATTCAAGCAGATATCCAAGAAATTAAAAATTCCATCGAAGGTTTTCACAGCAGAATAAGTGAATATGAGGACAGAATTTTGGATACAAAGGACAGGATTGTGGTTAGTGAACACAAAAAGATTTCTTAAAAATAGCAAGGGACCATTAGGAATCAACCCAACAGCTACTAGATGATGCAAAAAAGAATAACTTAAGATTGATTGAAGTCAAGGAAGGAGTAAGAGTGCAAAAGACTATAAATAAACTTCACAGAAGTAATTCCATAAAACTTCCTAAACAGGGAAAAAGAGTTTGACACACAGATGAGTGAAGCATATGGAACTCCAATTAGCTGTGATAAAAAAAACCGTACACCTGGGCTGGGGATTTAGCTCAGTGGTTTCGCTGCTTGCTGCGCAAGCGCAAGGACCTGAGTTTGATCCCCGGTACCAAAAAAAACCAAACAAACAACCCTACACCTAAGCATGTAATAGTCAAGATTCCAACACAAGAACAAAATATTGAAAGCTGTTAAAGAAACAAATCACATACAAAGGAAAGCCCATTAGAATCACAGCAGACTTCTCAACACAAACCCTCAAGACAAGGAGAGCCTGGAGTGAAGTATTTCAAGCCCTAAAAGAACACAACCTCCAACCCAGATTGATGTATCCTGCAAAACTATCTTTCAAAATTGATGGAGAAATAAGATACTTTCACAACAAAGAACACCTGAGGAGCTTCATGAATACCAAACCAGCACTCCAAAATGTTCCCCTGGATCTGTTTTTAAAGCAAAAACTGCAAGAAAGGGGAACCCGGTTTCTAAAAGCATTTCTGGAAATACGTAACATCAGGCACTGTTGCTGACTTGCTAGCATCCTGGAAAAGAACCACCTCAGCAAACAGTTCTCTTTGTCTCCAGTCTGGTCCTAATCACATGTCTCCTTAATTGCAGATGACCTGAGAACCCTGTGCTCCAGGCTGCCTCATAACAAGTAGGTACCTTCTTTGCTGGGACGGGGTGTCGGGAGGCAAAACACAGCAGACCCCTTTGATCCTGGGTTCCTTAGGGTGAGTTGGGCTGCAGGGTTCAGAGGTTCTCTTTGTAAGGACCTGATGGTAAGTGGGGAGCAGAAACGACAGCTTCACCCACATAAGAAGAACCCTAAGTAGAGCATCAACGTGGGCCAAGAGTCATGGGAAAACCAGAGCCTACCCCAAGCTCACTCAGCCCGGATCTGTTTGATGGGAGGGCAGTATGCTGGCACTGAGGTGACACTGAGTTACACTCTTGGGGAAAGACTGCAGAGCCACCAGCCCAGAGCACAGGGTGTCAGTTACATGGAGGCTTGGGCTCCTGGCAGGAGGGACTTGGTTTCTGAGTGATGCTGTGTGGTTTGCGGTGACCTTAGGTGATCTCTTCAGCTGTCTCTGAGCCTCAGTTTCCCCCTTGCAAAAAGGGGGACGGATACTGTTGCTCGCTCCCAAGTGGTGGTGAAGATGAAAGAGGTGGTGTTTGTAAACTTGGCATCATCATCCCTGCCACGTGGAATCTCCTCCATAGCCTCAGTTGTGCTCTGGAAAGCAGGGATAGGGTCGCACACTGCTTCTTCCTGTCCTTGTAACCTTGGGCAGGTTCCCTGTCTCCTGTCACCTGTTTTCTCATCTGAAAAAATCATAGTCACTGCCTCAGGTTCCCCTTGCCTTGCCCCACTGTAGGGCTTTCTGGGGACTGACCGAGTGAGAACTTGGAAAGCACTTGGAACAGCACTTGGGTGTGGTATCTAGCAAGTGTTAGCTGCTGTCACTGTTGCTGCTCCTGTAATAACAAGATTTTCACTTCTGTGAATCTATTCTTGGCAAAGAAGCCAGAAAGTATGTGCACAAAAATGTCTCATACAAGTACAGTTTTGTAAGTGGTAGGCACCTGGAAGCAGCCTAACCAGGGCATAGGGAGACTTGGTGAATTAGCCACCGTGATTCCTGCAAGGGTCGAACATTATGTATCCGCTGAAAAGTCATTGAGGCAGCTGTGCAAGGACGTTTATAGTTGAAGGCAGAACTGGGCCAGGGTTTATAGAATTGAAAACAACTGAGTTAAATTGCTCGGATTTTTAATGTTCTTTCCCATCTCAGGTTGGTCCTTAACAAGGAGGCACAGGGCTTGAGGACTGGCTTTTGAAAGATAGTGTGAGGGCCAGGAATTTAGCTCAGTGGTTCCACCTCCTTCCTCATAAGCGAAAGGTCCTGAGTTTGATCCCCGGTACCAAAAAAAAAAAATAGTGTGGAGCAGGGAGTAGGGCAGTGTGGCTGGACTGTGGATGTCATCGTCCCCAGGGCCTGGTCCCCTTCTGTCAAGCCAGTGAATCTGAGCAGGAGCTGATGGAGACAGAAGTGTGCAAAACTGGAGCCCGGGGCTGGGCTAGATGTGGAGGAAGGGCGGGCTTATTCCATGTTCAGGGACCCTGTCATCCAGCCTGTATGATTTAGACTCTGTCTCAAAAATTTAAAAGGGCTACAATAATAATAATAATAATAATAATAATAATAATAATAATAAAGGGCTGAGATTATATCTTGCTGTGAAACCTGTGGGTTCAATCCCCAGGACTACCAAAAAAAAGGAGGGGAAGGTCCAGGCAGCTGGGCAGGATGGTTGCAGATGGTAGGGTCGGTCTGATAGTGGGGCAGGTGGTTGTTGAGGGAGACCCGGGGCCAGGCATGGTGGGGAAGCTACAGTCCTGGTGTAGGGGAGCTTGGGAGCCAGATGGGCTCCAGCTGTGCAGGTTGCGGGGAGTGGGCCCCATAGTCAGGGCTGGGGTGAAGGTGTAAACTGTCCAGGGAGTGCTGTGCTGGACCCTTAATTTCAGGTTTATTTGAAAGGCTGGCTTTAAAGGCGCTGATGATGCTTGAATTTACTTGAGACGCAGTTATGAAGAATGACTTTGAGGGCCGGGATGTGGCTCAGTGGCGCTGTGCCTGCCTGGCAAGTGCAAGGTCCTGAGTTCGATCCCCAGGACCAAGGAGAGAATGACTCAGAGCTGGGCGTGGTGCTGTGATTCTGTAACCCCAGCGCTCAAGAGGCTGACGAGCTCCCATGTGGCCCACGACCTGCAGGTAGACCCCCCTCCATAAGCCATTGCTGGGTTCCTGGCGTTCCCCTGCCGGTTCCTCCTCTGGCTAAATGTTGCCACCCAGGGTCACCTGCTGCTCCGTTCCCCACCCCACCCCCTCCTTCCTCTTGTGCTCAGTGTCCAGCTACCTGGAAGCCCATGTGACGAGGCATCTCCGTGTCCTGCTGACAGATGAGAGGGACAGAGCAACCCCAAGGCGCGTGTGCTGCAGGGTGAGGTTGGCCTCGGTGACCCTAATGCTTCTCCTTGTTTCTGCAGCCTGCTCCAGCTCGTGGTCTCGGGCCCAGTGCAGCAGTCGCCACACACAGCACTCCCCCCAGGATTCTACCCTCACATCCACACGCCCCCGCTGGGCTATGGGGCCGTGCCAGCCCACCCCGCTGCCCACCCTGCCCTGCCCACGCACCCGGGGCACACCTTCATCCCCGGTGTGGCCTTCCCGTTCAGGCCGATCCGCTAGGCCAGCCTCTAGTGAGCCGCCTCGAGGCCATGTGCCCTCTGCAGTGGGTGGAGGGAGCCTTCTGGAGAGAAGGGTGCTGGCCCCAGAAGAGGACCCTAGGGAGGCAGCAGGCGGCCCCTCCTGGCTGGCAGAATCGTCTTCGTTTGAAGTACCTGCCTGGTCACAGTCTTAAAAATCCAGATTGGATGGATGGAAGGAAAGCACACAGCCCTCTGCAGAGTGCGCTGTAAGTGTTTTTAACACGCTGGTTCTGCGGGCCCTGGCTCACTTGGCGTCATTCAGATGAACCCTTGGAGCCTGTGCCCGGAGGAGCACTGAGGAGAAGCCTGAGCTGTGTGTCCGTCTGCCGGGCCTCTCCCCTGTGAATGTGACACAGCCCTGCCCCGGACACGGGCTCCTTCTGCAGCTGCGTGAGTGCAGAGTGTGAGTGCTGCAGCCCAGGCCTGGGCAGCGCTGGGCACCGCTCGGGGATGCCTGTCAGGGTTTCCCGTCACCTTGCAAAGGAACTTCTGTTTTATTGGGCGTCTCTAAATTTTCCTTTCATATGTTCCAATAAATTTTTCTAAACAGTTTTATAGACTTTATGGGAAAAAAATATTTTTTTTTCAGGAGGGGGAGTTGAACCTTACACCAAGCAAGTGCTGTGCCGCTGAGCCACAGCCCAGCCCTGCAGGATGTATTTTAACAATGAAATAAATGTGAACTTCGGGGTTTCCTTCCCCGTCCACAAGGATCACGTTAAGAAGGTTGAATGTAAGTTTTTAAGCTACTTCTGACAGAAGCACTGCAGTGTCCCCACCCTGGCCCCCACTCAGCCTCTGGGCCCTGCTGGCTTCTGGTCCATGTGCTTTCTGTATACAAAATACAGCCCTTGGGATTTTTTTTTTCTTTGAGACAGAGTTGCTATATAGTTCTGGCTGCTCTTGAATTTAGCCCAGCCTGGCTTGAACTCACAGGGACTCCTTCCTCTGCTTCCCAAGTGCTGGGATTACAGGCAGCACACCACACCTGGCTTCAGGTATTTTTTTTTCCTAGTTTGCTGTTGGAAGCTGTCTGCTTTGGGTCTCATTAATTTGAGGAGGAAGGAAAGCTCATTGACCATGTCACTATGGCTTCCCTAGCCGAAAGTGAGAAGTGGCAGATGGTAACAGAAAACAGTGGAGCATGAGACGGTTAAGATTACCTTGTAGGGAAGAAATATAACCTTGTCATTTATTTACCCTTCTATTGCTGGTTAAAGGCCATGGCCTGGAGCACCAGACCAAACCCAGTAGCCTAGCAGAGTCCCGGGAGAGCGTGCGCGCGCACACACGTGTGTGTGTGTGTGTGTGTGTGTGTGTGTGTGTGTGTTTAAATCTGGAGTTTAAGGCATCCCTGAGGTTGAGAGGGGGAGCTGAAGCCTTGTATGTAAGGCCGTCTGCTTGGCAGGGATCGTGTGTTCTTGCTCAGGGACAGGAGCCTTCCTAGTCTCTGGAGTGGCAGCCACAGTCAGGGCAAAGGAACCAGCCTGCAAGGTGAAGCTCTTCAGGAATCTGTTTTTAAATTGCATTAAAGGGCCATGGACATAAAGGACATTTTGAGTTTGATTTGATTATCTCTGATTAGACCTGCTTAAGTATAAACCTGCTAATGTCAGACACTGAACTGCAGGAGATTGTGTGTGTCTGTTTCGGTGGCACACATTGAAGAGGCTGAAAAGATCACCACCGGCCCGTTCTCTGTACTTCACTCCTGTATGAAGTGTTTCAGAAAAGAACTGCAAATCAACTCAATGTTACTTTCTTTTTCCTGCGGATCTCTGAGCAGTGTAGCCTCCACCAAATGTTTCTAGGGGCTGGATGTATCTTAATTCCTCTCAGATCTGGGATGGTTCTTGTCAAAATGAAAAATGGAAAGAAAGCCACTAGCCAGGCGAGGTGGCGCCCACCTGTGATCTCAGGGCTGGGACAGTGAGGCGGGAGGGTCACGAGTTCAAAGCCAGCCTGGGTTATATAGCAAGATTTTGCCTCAAAAAACCAAAAATAAAACAAAATACTGGAACCACAGACTTCCTTTGGTGGTATTCTTACCAGTCATTAAATCAACCTACTGAAAATGGAGGTAAAGGCTGACTTTCACATATTCACCATCTTGTCCTCCTTATTAATGAAAATGCTACTTCCTATCTAGTAATTATTACATGCTAGGCACTTAAGGATTTTACCTAACATTAAAAATGAATGAAAAAATATTTGCAATACATAAAATAGTGTAGAACATATGAATAACTACACATTAATCAAAAGGCATTCCAAAAAAAAGATGAAAGAAATGAACAAAATTAATAGGAAGAATAAAAATGGCCAATAAATATGGACAGACTGTGGCAACCAGCGGAGTGTAGGTTTTGGTCAGCTATTTTTCACTCACCCATCAGACTGGCAAAACAAACTAGCTACAGGTATAGAGGAGCAGTGTCACACAGTGGTACAGTAAACGGGTTTAGCCACTCTGGAAAAAATAAAATGGCTTGTGACCCAGCAATTTCAAAAACAAAAAGATATTCAGTGATATTTGCCACAGTGTTTGTTTTTTAAGTAACAATTTTAGTGAGCTTTAATTTACATACCTAGTTGACTGATGACAGGTACAGGTATTCTGGAAGGCTGAGGCAGGAGTTTCACAAGCCCAGCCTGGGCAAGTTAGCAACACTGTGGTACCCTGTCTCAAAAACTTCTTAAAAAGGATGTAGCTCAGTGCAAAGGCCCTGGGTTCAACCCTCAGTACTGCAAAAATAATAAAATGTAAAATTCGGTGGGTTTTAGTGTATTTATGCAGTGGTGTAATCATCACCGCAATATTAGAACATCATCTCCAAAAGAAACCCTGCCTATAAGGAGTCACTACCTCGATTCCTAAGGCTTGGGAAACTATTTGTCTACTTTCAGTCTATGGGTTCATCTTTGTTGGGAATTTCATACAAATAGAATCACACAATACATGTGATTGGCATATTTCAAGTCAGCACGGGTCAGCACTTACTTGTTAGGGCTGAACAATCCATTACTTACTGATACCACATTTTATTTATTCATTCATCAGTTAATGGACGTTTGGGATGTTTCCACCTTTTGGCTTTTTTTGAATATTGTTCATGTACAAGTTTTTGTGTGGAGGTGTTTCCAATTTCCTTGGGAAAAAATATACAAAATTGCTGTGTATTTTTTTTTTTAAATAAGGAAAATCCAAAAATGGCTTAAGTAGCCATTCCCAGGGGCCTGGCCAGCTAGTTGTAAACTCACCGGTCCTTAGGGATCAGGCTGGTGATGTCTGTGGGTGATGCTGCCAGGATTAGACTCCAAGAAGGACTGAGTGCTCAGCTAAACAGGACAAATTGCTGATCTGTGCCATCCACAGGCACCTGGGTCAGGGTGAATGTTGCCAAGTTTTCAAGAGGGGGTGGAAATCAGATTTTTTAATTCTGTATTTTCTTAAAACAACAACAAAAACAAAAATACCTTTGGAACTGTGGTGTTCAAAATCAAGATAGTCAAGCCAGGCATGGTGGCACACTGCCTGTGATCCCAGCACTCTGCAGGCTGAGGCAGGGGAATAGTTCAAGGCCAGCCTGGGCCACATAGTGATCAAGGCCAGCCTGAAAGACTCAAAAAAAACCAGACAAAGAAGTCAAAATGGTGATGGAGAGTGACTCGTAACGTGGATGGCATGCCAAGATTGATTGCTGTGTAAAAAAGAAAAAACAGGGACTGTTGGTCCTGTTTCCTCAACTACAGATTTGTCTTTCCTCTGTCTTCCCTTTCTTCATTCTTTCCTCCCTCCCTCTCTTCCTCCTTTTTATTTTTTATTTTTGGGGTTTTTTTGAGATAAGCTCTTGTTATGTAGTTCAGTCTGGCCTCAAACTTGATGTGAGCCTCCTGCCTCAGCCTCCCAAGTGCTGGGGTTATAGGCATCTGCCACCACGCCTGGCTAAATTTATTTTATTGACTTTGCAGTGCTAGAGATTGACCCAGGGCCTTACCATTGCTAGGCAACTGCACTACACTGAACTATATCCCAGCATTTCCTTCTTTTTAGACACTCTCTCACCAGGTAGCTTAGCCTGGCCTCTAACTTGCTATCCTTCTGCTTCAGCCTCCAACAGTGCTGCACTACCACGCCCAGACATGGTGCACTACAGACATGCACTACCACGCCCAGCTGGAAAAGAGGTTTTCTCTCAGGACTTTAGATCCTGTGCCACCACTGCCATGATAGTATGATTACCTGACGGACCCTGGCACTGAGCAGGACTAACAGAAGAAGGAAAATACAGAGATCTTTCCCCCACTTGCCTGCTTTGGGGGCCACTTGTCCCAGCCTTGTCTGTGAAGACTGGGTCTCTTGGAGTTTTGCAGTCTTTGCCTGCTATATGTTCCCAGCTTCAGGCTACCAAGGCTGTGGCCAGTAAGAAGCAGGAAAGACCCAACAGCCCCAGAGCCACTGCCACCTGGCTTCTCTTTATGCTTTGTCTTTTCTTCCCACCCCGCCTTAGTCTTCAGACATTTGTTCTGTGTTTTTCAAATTTTTCGGTTGTGGTCACCAGAAGAGGCGATGAGTCCCCTCTAACTACTCAGAGATGTTCCCCACAGGCGTCATTTGCTCTTTCCTTGGGCATGGGTCCCTCACACACCCGCTCTGGGATATTTCTGTTGACATAATGTCATAAAACTGAGGTTGAATCAATTTCATTTCTGAGGCCGCAATGATAAACTCACAGTAGCCTGGTTTCTGCAGGTCAGGCCCTTCTTGAGTGTCAGATACCTTGGCACCTCGATGGCATGTGTGTTGACTCCTCGACTTCCAGTGGCTGATTAGATGCTGAGTTCTTTTCCTGGTGGCCTTGGCTCATGGCCTGGATGGGGAGCCCCAGGCTAGGTTGAAAAGGGAAGGGGCTTGGTGTGAATGCTAAGATGGACTGCCCAGGCCCATATCTCCCTGAGGGTCAGGATTTGTTCTGAGCTGCAGAGAGGCTGAGGCAGGTAGTGCTCAGCTCTTTGCCCTCTTCCAGATTCCCTCAGCTAAGAGTGACACCTTGCCAAGGTTATGCCAGGGTGGTCTGTGTCTAATAATGGATACAGGTGTGTGAAGTTGCTGCCAGTTGTCCCAGCTTCTGACAACTCTGAAGAGCCATACTGGATGCTGAGGTCCCCGTGTCCTGGGTGTCTATGTGTGTGACCGAAACTGCATCCCTGTCTAAAGCCTTCCTCTCCCCAGTGCTCCTTCCTTCTCCTTCCCCTTCTGGTTTGCAGAACCCTCCATCATGAAACTCCTGTGTGCTAACTTCCATCCTAGAATCAGCTGCCTAGTATTGCTGGGGAAAAGGACCAACACAGCAACTTAAAGAGGAGAGGTTCAGTGGGGCATGGTGGCGCTCACCTGTAATCCCAACACTCTGGGAGGCTGAGGCAGAGGGATCAAAAGTTTGAGCCAACCTGTCACACACACACACACACAAAATAGAGACAGATACAGAGACGCACATGGGGGGGGGTGCGTAATTTGGCTCATTGTTACACAGGTTTCAGTTCATGCTTAGCTGGCTCCAAGCAGAAACATCACGACAGAAGGGGGTGGGGGAGCACAGCAGCTCAGTGCACAGTAGCTAAGAGGCAGAGCGTAGGGGAAGAGCACCTCCACAGACACACCCCAGTGACTCACCACCAGCTAAGCCCCACTTTCTAACAGCACATTCAACTGTGACATCAGTGGATTAATCCTCTGATGAGTGCACCACCCCCTAAGCCTCTTAATCTAGCCAAGTTGACTGACACACCAGGGGACCAAGCCTGACAGCCCCAGGCATGTCCCTCAAACCAGGTAAATGGGAAGGGCTGGTCCCATGGCAGAGATGAGGCCACATCAGCCAGTGTAGCAGCCTGGGTCAAGCTTCATTTTCTCCAACTGAAAAGGTTTGAGTTACACACATCAAGTATTTCTCTCTGGGCTGCTCTCCGGTTTTGTTGACCACAGAAACCATTCCTTGAGAACTGGTTTCCAGCCCAACAATACATATGGTGCTCCCACCTTGCTGCTGGAGGTTCAGAGCTGCTTCCTGACCTCAGTTGGCTGAACATCCTTCCATCCCACCTCAAACTAAGAAGTCGACTTGAATGGGCTGCTCACAAACACACCTGGCCAAGAACCAGCTCAGTGATCCTGGTGCTTCTGTCACTAACCCATTTCCCAAATCAGGCAGGGGGATGTCCACTGAGCCTTTATGGGAGAGAGAGTTGAGGAGGGAATGGGGGACAGATGTCGAGATCCGTCCAGCCCGGCATTCCTGCCCCAAGTCTCTGGATTTCTCCTCAATCCTGGGCCAAGACCAGTGCTCCTAGGAACAGGCTCATGTGTCATTCAGGTTGGCATTGGCTCCCCCTAGGCTGCTGGCACCATGCCCTCTGCACAAGTTGGTACAAAAACACAGACATAGCACATAGTCCTTGTGTTCAGCTTGACCCACATCACATTCTGCTCTCTGGACTGAGTTCACTACACTTCTTCAACAAGTCTCAGACTTTTGGAGTATAAGTTGATATGTCCTGACCACTTTCTTCCTGGATGTTCCTCTCCTCCCTCCTCAGGTTCTGAGTTTGGTCCTTGGGGATGTACTGAATACAGGTTCTGATTGTTCAGGGACATCTGTGTAGGCAGCCAAGGAGCAGTCAGCCCTCCCCTGCAGGGGCATGGCATTCTGGGGGTAGAGAGGTGTTTCTTTTCTTCTTTTTTTTTTTGTTAAGGTTTCAAAACATTTATTGTTGACTCAGTGTGATCACAGGACAAGATTCCTGATTAAGCACATTCAACTGTCCAGCCAATCGTATTTAAGCTTGATATGGTAATGTAATCTCGACCATGATAAAGAATGTATCATTTTGTGACTCAGGGGAGAGAAATATGCTGCATCTCATGTTCAATTCTTTACAGTCCCAGCTTGGTCCTCCTCCAGTGTCTCCTCTTGGAGTTGTACCTGATTTTATTACCAGTCTTCATCCGAATCCATTGAGGAATGGGACGATTCTGCTTTTGCTTCTTGGCCAGGAATTGCTTGATTCTGAAAGTCTTGTGAGAAGACATGGTTGGGCTCGGAGGCAAGTGCACCCCTGCGATGGCAGACAGAAGCAGAGGAGGAGAGGTGTTTCAAAGGATCTGGAGGATGTCTAGTCCCTGTGTCCTTCCAAGGACACTCCTTCCATGGTCAGCATCCCCAGCCTTCTCGGTAAATGCCCTGAACTCATACAAAGCATCTGATAGGGCTGTGAATCTATTATTGGTTGAATTCTGTTCCCCCACCCAAAAGTTCATATTGTTGAAGTCCTAAACTCCCAGTACCTTATATGGAAACAGGGTCACTGCAGATGTAATTAGTTGGGATAACATGAGTTCATTGGGATGGAGCCTAATCCAATATAATCCTTATAAAAATGGGACACACAAACACCCCTAAAAATGAAGAAAGAGATTGTGATGATGCCTCCACAAGACAAAGGCCAACAAACATTGCCACCAAACTGCCAGAGGCTGGGCAGAGGCCTGGAATGGGTTCGGTCTGCCAGGCCTCACCTCAGAAGTGACCGGCCTTCCTGACCACCTTGCTTTTGGACTTCTAGCCTCAGAACTTGCAGACGATACATTTCTGTTGTTTAAGGCACATAGTTGTCTTATGGCAGCATGAGCAAACAAACTAGAGTCCACGTGGAGCTCCCTTCCAGTGACCCAGGATTCAACTTCAGATCTAGATTTTTACAAGTCTTAGTCTTTGAGATGTTCTCAGAGCAGACCTGGAAGGGCCTGGCTCCATCTGGGCCTTACAAAGGAATGCCGAGGTCTTGCTGGGAAGAAACCAGCATCATCACATAGAACTGCCCTGCACTATGGTCCTGCATCCCTTTGCATTAATCTGAGCTTCAACAGAGGACACATGACCCCAAATGACCCTAGCTGATAGCTTGATCTGTCTTAATGGAGTGCCTTTCCTCATCCTGGAACACACATAGCAAATCTCCTTGCCTTTCCCCAGTGACCAATACCAGATATCCTACCTTTTCCTAGGAAGTCAGTGCCTATATACCATGTCTAGTCAGAGTTTTTACATTTGTTAGAAGTATCTGTTTGCATGCAAGAGAAACCCATCTTGAGTGAATTGGGCAAACAAAATAAGTTTATTGGAAGAATGCAAGACCAGTTCATAGAAGAGAGGGGAGCCAGGAGAACTCTGGGCCTCTCATCACTGGAAACCCAAGAGACCACCTCCCTAAGGTGCCCTAGTAGTCAGTTCAACCCAGACACCTTCGGTTCCGACAGGACTCTGCTCCTGATTACTGGCAGAGAGGGCTGCCTGCCTTTGGTCAGATGCCTCACCGCTGTGGACTGGGGGTGAAAGATTGGCTACTGTGCTGAGTAGTTTTTGCTGCAATAGTAGGTATAACATGGCGTCCCCAATTTGATTCCATCTCACAATTCATCCAACAAACACTTACTGGATGTCTGTCATACTAAGTCCTAGGGAGACAATGGAGACCAACCCAAACTCCTTGACTTGCATAAGTGGCAGTTTTGTGGGTGAGAAAGACCCTAATCAGATTATAAAATCAGAATCATGCCAATGTGTCACAGTCTACTCTGGCTGCTATTTTTAAAATGCCAGAAACTGGGCAGCTTATAAACAACAGAAATTTGTCTCTCACAGTTATGGAGTCTGGGAAGTCTAAGATGAAGGTGTTGCTAGATTCAGTGTCTGGTGAGGGTGTTTGTCTTGATTTACAGAGCACCATCCTCTTGGTGAGTTCTCAGAAAGAGGCTGCAGGTCTCTCTGGGCCTATTTTATGGGGACACTAATCTTATTCAAGAGGGCTCTCCTTCATAACCTAACCATCTCCCCAAAGCTTCACCCCTGAGAAAGCAGTCCCCAACTTCTTTGGCACTGGGGACCAGTTTTGTGGAAGATAGTTTTTCCAAGGACAGGGGCTGGGGGTGGTTTCAGGATGATGTAAAGGAGTGCACAACCGAGGTCCACAGATGAAGCTTCACTCCTTCACCACCACTCATCTCCTGCTCTTCGTCCTGGTTCCTGGCAGCCTGTGCCACTGTGAAGTTTGCCACTGTGTCCCAGTGCTTATTCCAAACCTTCTCCGTTACCTCCAGTGAGAGACGCAACTTCCTGCGACCCCACAGCCACAGTCCAGGGGCAGCTGTAAGTCTAGGACATTCCACTTCCCATGGAGCCCTCCTAGCCCACAGCTTTCCCTTTCACATGACTTCTCCATCAGCCACATTGGAAGCTAAAAGACAAGACTTCAACATTCTAAGGGGAAAGAAGTGCCAATCTATAATCCGTGCAAAGTCAAAGGGAAAGACGTCTTAGAAATGAAGGGTCTCTGGAGAATTGCTCATGCAATGATGGAGGCTGAGAAGTCTCAAGATCTGCATTGATGCAGGAGGGCCAATGTGTAGTTCCACTGTAAATCTGAGGGCCTGAGGACCCGGAGAGGCCATCGGATAGAGTGGAGTCTGAAAACTGGCAAGCTCAAGACCTGGGAAAAGCTGGTTTCAGTCCAAGAAAGATCACTGTCTTCTCCCAGGCAGCAGGAGAAATTCCCTCTTACTCTGTCTTTCTGTGCTACTCTGGTCTGCAGTTGTTGGAATGAGGTCCACCTACATGTAGGAGGGCCATCTGCTTTACTCAATCTCCTGATTAAAATGTCAATCTAATCCAGAAACACCTTCAGAGACACACCCTGAATAATGTTTGGCCAAACGTCTAGACACCTCATGGCCCAATCCAGTTGGCACATAAAATTAACATCATGGAAAGGTTCCCAAAGGTACACTTGCTACGTACATTTTCTCAAGACTGCTAAATAGTCTGCTCCACCAAATGAAAGTCAAGATAGCCGGGTGTGGTGGTGCACTCCTGTGATCCCAGCACTCGGAAGGCTGAGGCAGGAGGATCACCTCCAGTTCGAGGCCAGCCTGGGCTAAATAGTGAGTTCAGGGCCAGCCTGAACTACAAAGGGAGAGACCCTGCCTCAAAAAAAACCCCACAAAAAACCACAAAAAACCAAAAGTCAAGATAATCAGTGCTAGCTGTAGTGTCAGTCTCAGTGGCTTAGCCCTAAAGTGTCTACATTTTCAACATGGGTTGCCAAGGGGTCTGCTGTACAAACTTACTGAATGTGCCAGTTTTGGTCTGTTGCCACTTGGTTTGGTTCTCATTCTTCCATGGTCTCCTCAGTATTACAGGAGGCTGGATGACTACAAACTATACTTCCCAGTCTCCCTGGCTGGTTGGCTTCTGGGTGTATTCTAGGTATGAGTTCTGGGAAGAACTCATGAAATCTCAGGAGTCTGAATGGGATTGAAGGCATTTTCTGCTTCTAGTGGCACCTTAGGTTGTGGCTGGCCAGTCAGGGCTCCTAAGTTCTTGCTTTCTAATCACATTTGCAACAGTGGCTAATGTGGCTCCCATCATATAGCAGCACTTAGAACTGTGTGTCTGTAATTACCTGAGTAGCTGTCTATAATATCACTCTCTCATTTTGCTTCTCTGAAACTAGGGATACTAATCTATGGTATTCTCACCTTCTCCTTAATGATACTGCAGGACTTTTAATATGTTTGTAGCAGTTTTGCTGTACTCAGTATTCTGTTTAATTATGTAAGAATTCTTCTCTTTCCCTGGCTGGAGTTTCCCAGGCTCAGGCAGACAAAAGCTCCATGTGGAATGCATTTGCTCCAACACCACCAGAGCAGGAGAGCAGTGAGATAGAGGTAGAACCCTAGCTCCTACCTACTACGTGCTTTGGCTTAGAAGTAGTATATGTCAGCTGGGCACATGCCTGTAATGGAAGCACACTGGGAGGCTGAGGCAGGAGGATCTCAAGTTTGAGCTCAGCCTGAGCAAATTAGCAACTTTAGCAAAAAAAAAAAAAATTTAGGGGCCGGGGATTTAGCTCAGTGGTTCTGCCACCTGCCTTGCAAGCGCAAGGACCCGAGTTCAATCCCCGGTACCAAAAAAAAAAATTTATAAATAAGGAGATTGTAGTTATTAATAATGTCTT
>NW_004624740.1:30659733-30708940 GCF_000247695.1 Heterocephalus glaber | reverse complement strand
ATTTTTGTTAGAAATAAGCAAATCAAGGGCCGGGGTTTTAGCTCAGTCGTTCCGCTGCATGCGCTGCAAGCGCAAGGACCTGAGTTCGATCCCCGAAAAAAAAAAAAAAAAAAAGAAGTTAAAGAAATAAGCAAATCATTAGTGGTGGAACAATATATAAATGCAAACCAATTTTGAATCATGTGATTTAAAACTGTTCACTAATGATATTTGCCTCTTGCTTCCAGCAGTGTGGCTGGCTTGTCCCCAGGCCACATGACCATGAGGGAACTCAGAGCAGGCATTAGGTTGTCCACAGGTAGGTGAGCTGCCAGACCAGCCCCAGGCCGCCACCCCAGGATACCCCAACACAAGGACAGTGACACTACTGCTTGGCTGGACTTTCCTGATACTGCTGAACTCAGTCGTGACAGATTGTCCCAAATTCACTAGGAGAAGGAAGTGATTTTAAAGCAGTTTCATCAAAATAAGAGGTAAGAAATCTAATGGACAGCAAAGAGGAGAGGACATATTTTTGTTACTAATATAATTCCCATGTCTCAGCTGGATGTGGTGGCACACACCTGTAATCCCAGTACTCTGGGATGAGGCAGGAGGGTGGCATGTCTGCACCCAGCCTGGTCTCAAAGTAAAAAAATTTTTATAGAAAGGGCTGGGGATATAGCTCAGTGTAAAGACACTGGGTCCAATTACCAAAAACCAAACCAAAACAAAACAGTAAAATAATTCCCACGCCTGTGTTATGTATCTCCAAGCAGTTTGTAGGGGATGAGGGAGGGGAATATTCAAATGTGTTCATGAAACAATTCACCAGGGTTGTTGTGGCCCAGGCCCTACCCTAACCTCCTGGAGGAGGCTGGAAGGTCATGTGGCCATGCAGCAGTGGCCAGGAAGCTCCCTTGTGCACCAGCCTTCTGTGGCTCACCTGTGTGCACACAGCAAATAGGGGAAGAAGTACCAGGCTTCTGAACCTGTTTGCAACCTGTGAGGCCCAAGATGTCTCTGTATACACACTTGGGCTTTGGGGTGGCCTTGAGTCCCCATCAGGGTCTGGCCCCTTGGCTGGGCAGAGCTCATTCCAGCTCAGCTCCCAGGACTTGCACAGCAGCTGTCTCCTCCTACAGGAAGCTCTCCTGGCTGCTCCTAGGCTCCCATGGTAGAGCAGCAAAAGAACCTGGAATAGAAGGGTGCTGGCACAGGGCCCCGCCCAGCCTCCACATGCCCAGAGTGGGGAAGTAGCAGTAGTGCCACTCTGAAAAAAAGCCAGAGCTGGCCAGTAGTTAAAGTGCTAAAGACCAATTTAATTCAGGGACTACTGCAAAAAGGGGAAAGAGACCTCAGTATAGAAGTGGGCTTGGATCAGGGATTTAGCTCAGTGGCACCAATCCTGCCTCAAAAGCTCAAGGTCCTGAGTTTGATCCCCAGTACAAAAAAAAAAAAAAAAAAGAAGCAGGCTCTGCACATGAGGGTTTATAGTCAAGGAGCCAGGGTGCAGGGAGGTGTTGGTGGATGGAATACTATTAAGCAAGAGAGATTCTGGGCAGGCTAAAGATGGTTGTGAAGGCAGCCTGGGCGAGCAGACATCACCAGGGGGAGGTCGGAGATGTGGGATTTGATCAGGCGACGAGGGTGAGGTTCTGGGTAAACTGACTTGACAGGGTTTCTGCTATAACTGGGCAACACAAAGATGGCACAGAAGTCCAGAGGTGGAGAGCGAATTGCAAAGAGCCCCAGAAGGGCCTGAAGTCTGGGGGAGGACAGAGTGTGGCCAGCCCCTTGGTCCTCCCGTCTGTAGTAGAGATCTCTCCCCCATCCCTGCCTGTTCTTTGTTTCATTGCAGGGAGTTGGACTTGGCCTAACCCTGCCTGGTGGACACTTTTGCCACCTCTGCACGCAGGTCAGGAGGGAGCTGTCTGTGCCCCCCACCCCCAGACCACTCACTCCCAGCGTGCCCTGAAGCTGTCTGGCTCAAGGATGGTGATGGACTTGGTGCTTGAGGGTCACAGGCATCGCAGGGATGCTGAGGCAGGAGGGACTGCCTCCCTCTGGAAGGACAAGGAGCAGAGGGAGGACTCGTCTGTCACAGTGGTGTCAGAGATCCCAGAACCAGGCCTCATAGATGTTCCTAAGGGGACAAATACCACTTCTGTCACCTTGTCACCATCCACCTAGGTCACCTCAAAGTCTTTGGATTGTTCCCTGCCACCCTCCTGGAACCCCTGCCATTTCCTCATGCATTCTGGCAAATCATGACCCTCCCCTGTGCATCGCCTCAGGGTCCCTGGGACTTGCCCCAAGCTCCACCTTGTGCTCTTGACTCAAGCCATGTGCCTGCTGCCCCACCATGTCCCAGATTCTGGCCACCTTTCAGGCCTGGCAGGAATGCTACCCATCTTGTGACGGTGTAGGGAACATGTCACCTCTGCTTTCTCTCAGCCCCTGGTGCTCAGGCTGCCACCTCACTCACTATCAGGATTTGGGGACTTGCTCCACCTCGAGCCTGATGCCTGGAGGTGGCAGCTTTGTTCCTCACTGCCAAGTCTTCCCTCCAACTCCAGACCAGCTGGTGATCCTGGGCCAGAGCTCAAGCCAAGGCTGATGACCAGCTACTGCCCTCCTGCCGAAGCCTGCCTCTGCCCGTGTGCCTTCCAGTGAAGCTGTCACACCTAGTGTGGGCATCTGTCTTTCTTGTTCCTGCTTTCTCTTGCTCTCCCCAGAGTGCACAGGCTCAGGGAGGCCTTGTTCCAATGCAGGCCACCAACCCCTCTCCCCTCCGGTTCTGCAAGCGGCTGGTGGCAGGTAGAAGAGGCCCTGGGGTGGGCTGGCTCACCCTCCTCACTTCCTCCCCAGAAGGAGCACTGTCTGCTTTCAGCTAACACGGGGTGGGAACAGTTCCCTTTCTTTGCTGTGTTCCAGACCACCAGTGCCCTGCAGGAAGGCAAGTGATGGGTAGGCCTTGGGCATACTTGCAACCTGGCTCATCAAGTCAAAAAGTGGCATCAAATTTCCCTCTAGCTTCCTCTCATCTGTTATAGGGATACCAACACCTTGTCTGTACTTACAATCAATATTACAATGCTTTATCACTGCCAGACAGGATCATACTTTTATGTTTTTCATTACTGGGGATTAAACCTAGGACTTTTGGATTGAGCTACATCCCCTGCACCCAACTCCACCTATTTTCTTTTTCCTTTTTATTTTGAGACAGGGCCTTCCTAAACTGCTAAGTTGCCCAGGCTGGACTGGAATTTGCAATCCTCCTGCTTCGGCCTCCCAGAGTTCTAGAATTATAGCTATTCACTGCCATGCCTGGCTGGATCATATTTTTGACTTTGGGGCATCCCATGGAAAATTTGGGTGCCCTGAGACCCATCCCCAAGTGTGGGGTCCCCAGATGTGCTGGTCCCCACATGCTGCTCTAGACTGTCACGAGCCATCTTGCTCTTGTGGGCCCCTCCCTACTGACACCCCAACCCCCTCCCACAGCCCTGGGACCCCCATTAGCTTTCTTGTCTCTCTCCCCACCTTTTGCAGCTCTGCTATCCCCCATCTGGCTGTCACATCCCTTTGCACATGATCCTTAGAGCAGGGTGAACCATGTGGCCCCAATTTGAAGGTCTCCCCCACACAAACCACCACTATGCTTGACAGCAGGGTCTGAGCTCCTCAGGAAACACAGGGAGAGAGTCGGGGTCCAGCACACAGAAAGTGCAAGGCATGTGATTTGTCCTACTGAGTGATCCAAAGGGAGCATGTGTGTGTGTGTGTGTGTGTGTATACACATGCCTGCGTATGTGCATAGCCTGGGAGTCTAGGCATAAGGTTGCAAGTCTTAGAGGGAAGCAGGGTAGGGTGTGCTTTGGGTCCTAGAACCTACAGGAAAGGGCAACCAGAGAGGTCAGCAACCAGAACCTACCTCCTGGGAGGTTCATGAACCCTAACAGTGGAGCCACAATGTGCTTTCAGGAGTGTGTGGTGTGCACAAGCACTTCACACAGACACTGTGGGGTTGGGGGAGGAGGTAGGCAGGCCAAGCCTGGATCCTGAGTCTCCCTGTGCAGAGCTGGCAGAGTCCTCCCTGGGGCAATGCCCACAGACACCTGGGGAAGCCACCTCTGGACTTAGGTGGCCAAAAGGCTCAGGGCCAAGGACGAGGGTCAGGCAAGCATAGGCCATCTGGGACAGCTATGCACTGCCCTAACCAGGGACAAAGATGACTCTGGGCCTGGGGGAGGGTTGTGTGCCCAGACTCAGCCAGTCTGAAGCTGTTGGTAAGGCTCACTGCCCAGGATCTGATCCAGGCCAGAGAACGTAGAGCCAATGGAAGGGGCCATTCAGGTTGAATGACAGGAAAATGTATCTGACTGTAAAACAAACACAGTCTCCTATCTAGTGGCTTAGGTTTAATTCTCACAGAATGGTGGGTGGCCCACCTGAGCACTCTGCTCTGGAAGTCACAAGGCTGGGACAGGAGACAGGTCACCTTGGGGATGGCAACCCCAATTTTGACCCAGGATGCACCGAACTTGGTAGACAATGGGGCCTTTGCCTGTCTGCCCCTCAATGTCACGAATGAAATGAGCCTTGGAAACTGTGTGTTATGGGCAGGAGGAGAGATGACTCTGAGATGGGGATGAAACTGAAAGATGCGGGGGCCACAGTCTCTCTGCTCAGCCTCCACGCTGAGGAATTATTACAGATAGAAATTAATATGCAATCAGAGAAGGACTGGCCCCTCAAGGAAGTCGGCACAGAAAAGAAAGACATCAGAATTTTGGCTGGAGGCAACCAGGCCTCAGGACGGAGAAGCAACTGCAAGGTCTGCGTGCCTCCCTAGAAAGCAATACGATTTGAGATTATACTGGAATCAGCACCCCCTGGTCCAGTGGGCCCAGATAGGGATCAGACACACAGGTGGATGACCAGAATATCTGGACTTATACTCCTCTCCCTTCTCAAACATGCTTTTGCTCTTTCCAGATACTCTTGCTGCATTACTTGTTTCCCTACTGGATTAATATTAGGTAAGCAGCTATGCTTATAATTCTATAGCTTGATTATAGTTTGACCCACACTGAACCCACATTGTGACTTTGCTGTATAAATCACCCCTGACAAAAGGCCTGGGTGGTCACCCATTCGGGACGCCTATTTATTTCCAATAAAACTCTCCTAACTTCTTTCTTTGGTTCACGACTTTATTCCTCAACATTGTGAGACCATGAACTCAGCACATCTGACATCTAACAGGTTAGGAGTTATATTTTTCCTATATCAGAAGGACCATTAGCTGAGTAGGAGACTCAGGCAGGGACAGACTGGAAGGGGGGTGACCTGGGAGTCATGATAAACTCCTTCAAAAAGCTCTGTTGAGAAGGGAGGGGGAACAAATGGAGCCTTGGGTACAGATCAGGTGGGGACAGGTCCAGGGGAGATCTCAGGATTTGCTGGGAGATGTGGGGTCCCTGCCTGACAAGGGGGAGGGTTCCAAGGGAGAGACTGAGCAGCTGATTCTCTCCTATGGGCACCCCCTGCGTTTCTTCTCTACCTGGCTTTGGGCCCTGGAGAACGACCCCAGCAGGCTGCATCCCCTGGCTCCCGACCCCACAATTCTAGGTGGGTTTGGCCAAAGGGCAGTGCTGGCAGGTGACAGGATGTGGGAGGGCAGGGTTGGGGTCTTCTCCTTGCCCCACCCCACTGTCCCTCTATAATGACAACTCTCGCCTAATGACCCCATCCGTCTGTCTCCACACTTCCAGCTAACCGCAGGCTGGACAACATTCTACCCTTTCCTCTCCTTTGGGCCTAAGGTTGGCAAAGGCTGTATCTCCACATTCTGGTGTTTCTCTTTACCTGTGCCACTGCTCTTGCTTAATGGTTAATTTTCCTAACTCCCCTTCTCTGGAAATGGAAGCCCCTGGGGGAAAATGCTGCTTCCTGCTGAGCCTGCCAGGTAGGATGGGGAAAGGTCTAACTAGCAGTCCAGGGTTTGAAAGCTTGGATACCTACAAGTTCAGACAAAGGGTGACATGTGGAAGTGCCCTGGAGAAAAGTGATAAGGAATGGTGGCCACAGAGGACACTGGCAAAGCTCAGACCCACCCCACTGGCTGGTCATTCCTCAGGTTCTACTGGCCAGTTTCCTGCAAACCAGAACTTGTGTTGCCAGAAATTCAAGGTTTGTTCTTTTTTAAATTGTTGTTGCTGTGGTTTTTGTTTGTTTGTTTTTTTTTTGGGTACCGGGGATCAAACTTGGGTCCTTGCACTTGCAGGGCAGGCGGCGAAACCACTGAGCTAAATCCCTGGCCCTAAAATTTAGGGTTTTTTTTTTGGGTACCGGGGATCGAACTCAGGACCTTGTGCTTGCAAAGCAGGCGGCAGAACCACTGAGCTAAATCCCCAGCCCTGCTGTGGTTTTGTTTTGTACTGGGGATTGAACCCAGGACCTTTGTGCTGAGCTACATCCTAGCCTTTAAAAAATTTTTTTAAAATTTACATTTTGAGACAGAGTCTCATTAAGTCACTAAATTGCTCAGGCTGGGCTTGAATATTCAATCCTCCTGCTTCAGTCTTCCAGCTTGCTGGGATTACAGGCGGGCACCATGAAGCCCAGCTCAGAAATGTAGATTTTGCACTTTTTAAAAGTAGGATTCTCAATTTTCAAATGTTAATTATTAATTTAAAAACATCGAGAACCCAGAATATCGTACAGATTCAGCAGGAGAGTGGGCAAGTCAGAGCTGTCTGAGTGTTTTCTTGGCCTGAGAAGCTCACAGCAGGCACTAAAGTGTTTTTGGTTTTTTTTTTGACAGGATCTCACTATGTAGTTCAGACTGGTCTTGAACTAACTATGTAGCCCAGGGGGGTAGCTTTGAACTCATGGCAATCCTCCTGCCTCAGCCTCCTGAGGATTGGGATTACAGGCATGCACCACCACGCCCAGGCGCTAAAATTCTTTTTTTTTTTTTATCTCCTTAGCTAGCCCACCACTCTCGGCTCAACTAGGCTTAGACAGCAACTATGTAGCCCAGGGGGGTGGCTTCGAACTCATGGCAATCCTCCTGCCTCAGCCTCCTGAGGATTGGGATTACAGGCATGCACCACCACGCCCAGGCGCTAAAATTCTTTTTTTTTTTTTTTGGTACCGGGGAAAGAACTCGGGTCCTTGCGCTTGCGCAGCAGGCGGCGAAATCACTGAGCTAAATCCCCGGCCCAGGCGCTAAAGTTCTTCATGGAGGGAATTCATTCAGGGCAGCCCTCTGGGTTGCTGCTCTGTCTTGAGGGTCTAAGTACTAAAAACAGTGGTTCATATGGGGTGGAAGCTGAGGAAGAAGCCCCGGGCCACATTCCATCCTGAAAAAAGGCTGCGGACCTCTAAGGGCGCCGAGGGTCACCATCAAACCCCTGCTGCGACCCAGAAAGTTTGTGGTGTGGACTGTGGATGGTCACGCAATCCACGGCCCTTCTTCCCTTCCCTTAGATCTTACCCCAGCCTGTATCACTTCTGCCTCCCGGTGGGCTATGCCCTCTGCTTGGACAGCCCTTTCTTCCCTCTGGTCCTGACCACATGTACCTCCAACTACGGCCTCAGCAGCCCTAAAGCTCTTCCTATATTTGGCTGCAATGGTCCACGGCCGCCCTGTCCTTGCCCACGGCTTTGCACCTGCTCCCCCTCCCACGTGGGTCTTACACATAACAGCGGTCCCAGAAGGGGGTGTGTGGTGGGGCTGTGGGACATCGCCCAGCTGCCCCTCCATTCCCTAAGAGGGACGACCACCTCACCACCCACCTACAGCAGGGTCTGTCAACAGCAGCCGGCCTGATCTCCCCCAACATGGGGGTCGCCTCCCCGCCACAGGTCGTGAGGTCCAGGGGAGTCTCATGGATCTGTCCTGGCCCTCAGGAGGCGCTCCCGAATCCCGGAGGAAGAAGGCCGCCTGGGTCTGGAGGAGGGCTACTCCGAGGGGCTGGACCCCCATGGGAGTCCCAAGGGACGCCGGCGGGGGAAGTCGGGGGTGTGAGTCCCACGAGCGTCCCTGGCGCACGCCCGCAGCGCCCCCCTCTCCGTGCCCACTCTCCGGGGCGACCCCGTGTGACCGGAAGTGCTCCCCCCGTGGGCACGGACGGGGCGGGGCCGGTGGGCGGCACTTCCGGTGCGCCGCCGCCGCCGCCGCCGCCGCCGCCTCACGGCTCGCGGCCGTCACTTTGTGTCGCGCAGCCCCAGCGGCCCGCAGGCCCCGGCCCCGCGTCCAGCCTGCGGCTCGGTCTGCCCGGCGCGCGCGGTGAGTCGCGCGAGGAGGCGGCAGCGGGAAGGGCCTGGGTGGACTACCTGCGCGCGAGGCCTCGGGGCGGTCGGTGTTGAACGTGGGGTGGCTGTGGCGCTTGGGAGCCCCGGCCGGTGCAGAACCGGCCATCGCGGCTACGCCCACCGGCCCTCGAGGCTCGCGGATTCCTCGCTCCCCCAGGGCCTCGCTTCGGGGGGGGGGGGGCTGCGACCCTCAAGTCCCGGGACAGCGGGCAGGGCCAAGGGGATGGACTGGGGAAGACACGCGCGACACTTGGGGAGGTGCCTGGCACCGCCGCTGCCTCTCCTTGGCTGCGGGGGTTGGGCCGCTCCCTCCCTCGCCCCGGGGACACACCCATCCAGGAGGGGCGGTCTCCCGCTGTGGTCTCTCTGCAGGAGGTGGGGACCCGGACGAGCCCCTTGAGAGGAGGGAGGGGAAAGACAGCTTGTCCTGGCGTCCCGCAGCCAGCTTTGTGACCTTGGGAGGGGGGAGTGTCTGAGTCTTCCCTACTATCTGCAAATGGAGGCCTGGCTGAGCTGCTGTGATAAATCGTCTGTTGCTAGTAGGTGATTAGGGGAACTCATCTCTGAGGTTAGATGGAGTGTGCTGTGTCCACACAGGCAGGAGAGGGGCTGGCCTTTGGTAGGTGATGGGTAGGGGGAAGGGGAGGTGCAGGTGTCAGGAGGATCAGGCCACTAGCTCTGCTTGGCACTCAGGTAGCACTTGGTTCTGTTTAAAAAGTATTGGCAGGTCGGGGAGCTGGTTGGCCTGGTGAAGGGGCTACCCTGGATCTCGAATGGCCCCCATGGATACGCCTGCAACAGGAGCAAGTCTAGGTAGAGTGGAGGCCACTGAGACCCACAGACAGTGAGGATTGTGGTGGAGAAGAAGACTGGAGAGGCCCTGAGGCCGATGGGGCCACCCAGAGAGAAAGATGACTGGATACAAGTGTCTACACCTATCTCCTGCATGACCCCACGGGTTTCCCTGGATTTGGGACCTTTGTGGAGTTTCTAACAGTTTTCAAGCTTTGCCAGTTCTTTCTGTCCTTGCTCATTCACTCCCTTCTCATGAAAGACATCTTGTCATCTGTAGGGAACAGGGGAAGGGGATGTTACTAGAACCTCTGCAGTGAGTCCTAGTCTCCTGCAAGCCACGGCATCACACAGCGAATTACAGGAAAGGTAGACAAATGAGACTGAGAAGAAGCTGAGCTTTGGGCCTGATCAGTGCTGCTCTGGGCAACAAAGACAAAAACCCCTAGCTTGCAGCACCTTTTATTCAGTACATTGGGAGAGACAAGGTAACAAATGAATATGTAGAGTTCAGTACTTCACCTTGGGATAAACAAGGTGTAACAAAAGACTGGGGGGTGGTGGAAATCAATGAGGAACTATGCAGATGAAGATTTGGTTCCTCCCAGGAACTATGCAGATGAAGATTTGGTTCCTCCCAGGGTGTCTCCCGCAGGTGTGGTCTTGCCCTGGAGCATCACAGCATCACGGGATCACTGAGGTCTCAGTTGTGACCCGAGGCCAAAATGGAGTTATGTCTCGGAATGCCGTAGCTGGGCTGTAGGCCAGAGAACTAGGCTAACCAAATGATTTTCCCTTAAAATTATGTAGCAGTGCTCCCAACAGTCATCCCCAATTCTAAATCTCTGCTGCACCATGTCCTAGGGTGGTGCCCCAATGAAAGTGAGGGTCTGGGTGAACCAGGGATTTAATGGATGAGACTGCTTACCTGACTCCCTGTGGCTTCTAACTTGGAATTGGAGTCAAGGAGAAATAAGCAGAGTAAGTTTCGGGGGGCTGACAGACTGGAGAGGCAGGGAATGTGTATGTCTAAGAGAGACGAGACGCCAGGACCCTGGCTGCAAGAATATGAACTGACCCTGAAGCCTGTTTTTGTGAGCATTGGTTCTGAACCCAGAGTCGGGCATATGAGTGTCTGGCTGTGCTTAGCTCCAGTCTGTCTACTGCAAGACCATTGACCTCTGCAGGGGCTGGACTTCCCTCTTTTGTGGTCATCAATGAGAGACTTCTTGGGAGAAGGGACTTTACCCAGTGTCCTCTGTGGAGGCAGAGACTCCATTGCTTCCGGGGTGGGTTCTAGTTCGAAGGACCCCCATGGCTGAGTTTATGTCGATCACATTTAGTACAGGCTTTAGGGTTCATTCTTCAGTAAGTCCTGGAGTGCTGTACTTCTGTGTGTCTGGAACGGTGGGATTCAGAGGGCAGTAGAGGGAGCTCCTGCACTCCCTCAATTGACTGAGCTCAGGTAAAGAATGTATAGGTGTTGCCAGGGGAGAGAACCAGAAACTGTCATAGGGGTTCAGGGTGGCTGCCTCTGAAATGTCATTGAAGGGTAAAGACTTCCAAGGAGGGAGAAGCAAAGGTTCTGAGGTGGTAAGCTTGGGCCTCTTATTCCAAAGCTTTTGTTAGGTCCTCATATACAACAGCCTGGCCTTGGGGCCATGGGACAGTGGCTGGTCCAGGTGGTGGGCCAGGCAGGAAGTTCTGCTGGTGTCTGGGCTCAGCTTGAATTTGCAGCCTGAGGTCTGAGTGAGAAGAGCCTTCTTCTGGGTCTGAGGTGGGTGACAGTTGGGAAGCCACTACTGAGTGTTCTCAGCACCCTAAGTGTTGGGCAGGGCTGCAGCCTTGGGCAATATAAGGCACACGAGGGACAAGAGGCACATGTATTTCTATACTTCAGGCATGGTGGAAGCAAGGGGTGGACTTCTAGGAGAGCCCAGAGGCCTAGTGGCTCTCCTGGGCTGAGTTCTGTGGCCTGGATCTTTGAAACAGTGATTTGCATCTAGCATGAGGAAGTTGAGTGGGGGCAGAATGGTCAGGACCAAGGTGGCTTCTAGGTGGCAGGTGTCCCAGCCCTGGATTGGGTACGCCTGCATTAGGGCTTGGAATTACCTGGTTGTCAATGCGTGGGTTTTAATGCAGCTTCTCAGAACAGTTTAGAAAAAGAGCCCATGCTGCTGGGATAGAAAGTGATGAGTGGGCGTAAGAGCCACTGCTCTTACTGCTCTTACTCACTGGGCATTGCTCCCAGGAGCGTCTACAGGAATACAAGGCCCAGTGTCTGTTCTCACGATGCTGGGCATCTACACAGAGAGCTCCAGTCTGGCTTTAGACATTCTGAGGCACACACTGTCCTCTGGTAGAGTTGGATAAGCTGTGGTAGACCTGGTGTTGCCCTGTGGCCTGACACTCCTGGATCCTTCAGGACTTGTGCCCCCATCCCCGTGTTTGGCAGTGGACTGGACTCACTTTGGAAACAGCCCCGTTCAGATCTGAGACACATGGGGGCAGGTGCTGGGCAATCAACCCAATCTTGGGCTCATGCCCAAAAAGGAGCTATAGAAATTCCACAAAACCCAAGAGCCCTACTCTCGGGGTTCCACCAGAGGCTGATACAGGATGTGTGACTGGCAAGGAGGTGCTCCCCCAGGGTCCCATACCCCTGGGCTCTGGACTTCATGGCCTCATGGCTGGGTCTGCCGTGAGCCTGAGGGCTGGCCATCTCTTTCATCAGGGGGGCTAGGATCCTGGAGCCCTGGAGGGTTGGCACTCTAGCTCACAAGATTCTCTGATCTCCAGACTTCATGAAATGCCAGAGGGCATGTTATATTACCTGTGCTGGCCCAGCCATGAGTCATGTCAGTGACCCACCAAGCTTTTCTCAGACATCCAGGACAGAATTGACTGGGAAGGGCAGATGCAAGGGTGGTGGGTGCTCATGGCTCCTCTCCCACAACTTGCAGGAAGGAGCCCAGCCTGCTGGCTTCTTGGTGCTGGTCTGACCTTTCTTTCTCTGAAGAGACCGGTGAAGCCGCCTGACCCTCCTCCTGCCTGTTGAAGGCCCACAGTGTCTGTGCTGGGGCCTCAGGTTTCTGCTGGCCTGGCCCATGTGTGCTGAGGACTGGGTAAGCTCTGCATTCTCTGTGCTCATAGGTTATGCTCCCCCCTTTCAGTGAAGTTCGGACCACCCTGGGCTGTGCTGCCTGGACTCCATGGGTCTCAGGGTCCTCGAGGATCAAGACTGGGGATCAGTGTTTGACTCCCCAGGAAAGGATAGCGGCTCATCCTGGGTGTGTGGTTGCTGGTGGGAGAAGGTGGGGGCTGTGTCCCAGGGACTCATGGGAAGAGGTTCTTCAGGCAGCCTCTCTAGGAACTGAATGTGCCTGTTGTACAACAGAAGATGGCAGACACAGCCTGGTCCTCCCACCGCCCCAGTGACTTCACCGCGTTGCCCACCTATCTGTGTTTCAGGCTTAGTGGAAGCTGCCTCCCAGGGACGATGGCAGCCCTTCAGACCACTCTGGATTCCCCAGCCCCCCAGCTCGAGAGAGTGGAGGATGGGTCTGAATGTGATCCTGACCAGGAGGAGGAGGAGGAGAAGGGGAAGGACGTGGAGGAGGTGGAAGAGGAGGAGGAGGAAGAGGAGGAGGCAGAGGACACGGCAGAGGTGGTGGAGGTGGCGGAGGTGGAGGTGGAGGCAGAGTTTGACGGAGACGACGACAGTGACGGTGACGACGACGACGATGACAATGACGACGAGGAGGACGGCGTGGAGGAAGTGCTGGCAGAGGAGCAGAGCCCGGGCTTGGGAGCCCAGGAGCAACTTAGCCATGGTGGTGACGCCAGGTCCCCGGCTCTGGGAAAGGGTAAGAAAAAGGAGCCAGGCCCTGGGGAAGGAAATGAAGGCCAGGCCAGGGGCTCGGCGAGACCAGGGAAAGCTCTGGGGCTGCAGCTAGACAGGCAGGGCCCTTCGGTTTTTTTTTAAAGTACTGGAGATTGAACCCCGAGTCTTTGCACCGAGCTACTCCTACAGCCTTTTATTTTTCACAGTGGACCCTTGAGTTACAACTGGGCTAACATGAACAACGGGTTACTCCCGGAGTACACTAGGAAAATTATTGGTGTTTCTGGTAAATTGCACACATTAAACAACCCCCTTTTTATGAAAAGGTTAGTTAAGGGGTGCTTTGGGAGGTTTGGAACACATTACTGTACTTCCATTATTTCTTATGGGAAAAATAGTCTTGACTTATAACCAACTTGACTTACAACCAGCCCTCATGAACAAGTTGAGTTTGTAAGTTGAGAGTTCATTGTATTTCTTACGGGGAAAAATAGTCTTGACTTAAACCAACTTGAGTTAGTTATAATCACCCCTTGAGAGCAAATTGTCAAAGGTCCACTGTATGTTTTAGAGAAGAACTTGCTAAGTCGCTAAATTGAACTTGTGTCCTCCTGCGTCAGCTTCTCACATTGCTGGGATTCTACGTATGTGTTACCATGCCCGGCTATAGGCCCAGCTTTTGAAAAGAGAGGCAGCGAAGCAGCTGGGAGCTCCAGCCCTGCCTCTCAGCTGGGCCAAAGATGGCTGGGTTGACCAGACCAGATGCTTGTGGGCACCTGGCCCCCAGGCCCCTAAGAGATCTTTCCCCTTAGCCCTGCAGATGTGCCAGGTTCCCGTTACCACTCAGGATGAGGATCTGGAGGAAGAAGAAGAGGAAGAGGAGGAGGAGGAGGATTTCCTAACAGCTGGTTCTCAGGTGAGCAGCCATCTCTCGGTTGGAGTCAGGTAACCTGAGTAGGGTTTCCCTGTATATCATCCTGGAGGACTCCGGGGCAGTGGCACTGGGATCCTCAAGCAAGGCCCTGGCCCTGAACAAGGCTGCAGGCCCCAGGCCCAGTGAGTATGGGTTTTCTTCCCAGGCCATTGGGTTGTTCTAATTTCTTTTACCTTCCATCCACTTATCTGTACCATGTATGGTTACTTCAGAGGGCTGGCTGTCCCATAAAGTCACTCTGCTCCCCTAACCTGGAGTGACTGTGTTTCCTAGTCAGTGCCCACACTCAGTTGGCACCATTTGTCCACCCTGGAGCAGCCCCTCTGGCTGCTGTGGTGGCCACAGCATTTGCTTGGGCCAGACTGAAGTAGGAGGGGTTGTAGGGCTCGGCTTCATTGTCTCCTGCCCTCTCTGTGAGTCCTGCCTCTGCCTCTACCCCCTGAAAGCTGGATCTTCACCCTCTCTAGGCTTGCGTTCCTGGTCTCTGGATGGAACCGGGGCCCCACCTCCAGGGATAGGTGAAAGAACGAAAGTCCTCTGTAGTGTTGATAATGAGGGGCTGGCTTGTGTCCCGTTGGGGTCCACGTTGCAGGGCCTCAGTGTGGTTTCTTTGACTGCACTGCATGGCTGCGTATATACTCAGCCTCTCACACAGGGCAGCAGAGGGCAGTGTCTGGGGCCCTGTGCTTTCCAGGGGCTGGTGACCTTTGAAGATGTGGCTGTGTACTTCTCCCTGGAAGAGTGGGAGAGACTGGACGTGAACCAGAGGGCCCTCTACCAGGAAGTGATGCAAGAGAACTATGGGATCCTGGTGTCCTTGGGTAAGGAAGGGCCTTTTGTCCCCAAGAGGCAACCCGCAGGATTTAGGTGTCCTGGAGCAGGCCAGGGAGCTTTAGGGCAAGGCACCCACTCCCAGGGAAGCCCGAGGACCTCCCTGCCCTCAGTGGGGCCGAAGGGTGACTAAGCCAGGTGGAGCTACTGATCCCGCTCCGGGCTCTCTGCTGCACTGTAGGGCAGGCTGAGGCAGGTGTAGGCCCAGCAGGGGAGGGCTGTGGGAGGAAGGCAGGGTGGAGAGGGCAGTGCCCAAGGGAAGGGATATAGAGTCTCCCAGAGCAGAGCAAGGAGGGGAGGATGGGAAGAGGAGAGGATCTGAGCACGCCAGGGACAGTACAGGCCTCCGTAACACCCATCACCTATCTGTTCCTCTCCTGGGCAGGGTACCCAGTCCCAAAGCCAGAACTGATCTTTCGCCTGGAACAAGGAGAAGAGCCTTGGGTCCCAGATAGCCCCCATCCTGAGGAGGGGGACATTGTCACTGGTGTCTACACAGGTGAGCTCAAGATCCATGTGCTAGCCTCTGCTTCTGCCTCTTGGGTCCTCTTGGTCCAACTCCAGAGAGGACCAAGGGCTGGAAAGTCCTTTGAAAACCTTAAAGTGATTCCCTGTCCGCACCTTGGAGCTGGTGATTTCTTTTTGTAAATGAAGATAGTTGTCAAGTTGGTGGCTCAGAGCCGAGACCAGGTCCCAGGAGCCTAGTAGACTGCTGATGCATCTTTCTGAGACTTCAGGAAGGCCGGGCTGGGGATTTAGCTCAGTGGTTCCACCTCCTGCCTCGCAAGGCCAGGGTCCCAAGTTCAATCCCCAGTACCAAAAAAAAAAAGAAAAAGGCCATTGCTCTGGCCTTTCCACCTACTTGGCCATTTCTGCAAAATAGTCCTTATCAGCCTTGCCTGTCCCTCCCAGAAGGCCATAGGCAGGCCTCTGACCTGCGTGGGCAGTTTGGGGCTTTTGGAGAGGGGATTTTGGAGTGTAAATAAGACATTTGGGGTGGCGAGTTTCTCTGCAGTTCTTGGAAACAGTTCTCTCTTCTTTCACCTCTCTGAGTCCCACTTTATTCATTTGGAGAATGAATTTGAACTAGTGCACGCCTATAATCCCAGCACTCTGGGATGCCGAGGCAGGAGGATCACAAGTTCAAGCTCAGCTTGGACTACATAGTAACTTAGTGAGACCCTGTCTCAAAAAATTAAAAGGGCTAAGGGTGGAGCTCAGCGTGAAGACAACCCTGGGTTCAGTCCTCAGTACTGCCAAAAAAGAATGTGAAGTAATTTGAGCTGAACCCATGGTTTCCAACCTGAGCATGTCAGACTCATGCTGAGTTGAGGTTCTCATTGGAGTCCACAGGTTATGTTCAGGTTTCAGATTGTGCAGGAAACTCTTGGCCCATAAGCATCTGGGGCTGGGCTGGAGTGCCATCAGCTGAGAGGGGCTTTTAAAAGAAAACCACTGCTGGGTGTAGTGGCACAGGCTGAGGCAGGAGGATGGGGAGTTTGAGGCCGGCCTGTGCAACATAGTGAGATCCTGCCTCAAACCCAAAACAAAATGAAAAGTATATCCCAGAAACACACCTGCACATGTACTTTATTTTCACCTGTACTATAGACAGTGCTTCTCTGAGGACCTGGGTGGGAAGTGTCTACTATTTACAGACACATTCAGAAAAGCCACCCGGAGGGGAAGGGGACACAGGCCAGCGCGGGCCAGTCTCTTAGTGTGTAGTCTAGACATGCCCCTGTTCTCCATGCCTCTTGGAGGGTCCTGGGGTAGAGCCTTGTACGGCCTCAAGCTTTGTGGTCTGGGTCTCCTTTTAGTTCAGGTGACATCCACTGTGTCCCTTGGGCACCTATGTAGGGCTTGGGGCTCCCTGGGAGGGCTGGCCCTCTGCTCTCTCTCTCCTGTAGGCAGTCATGTGTTGGGGGGGGTGGGCCTGGGTGGCCCCTGGCCCAGTTCTGTCTGCAGAGCTGTCGGGGGGCAGGGCCTAGGCTGATTATGATGTGCCATGTGCCTGCTTGGAGGGGATGCAGATGTGGTGACAAAGGCTGGGGACAGCTCAGGCAGAGTGAGGAGCCTGAGGTTGCCCTTAACTATGGTGACCGCTGTGGCTTTCAGGCTATCTCCCTGCATCCGCTCTGCTGAGCTGAGCTGGTTGGGAATGGAGAGTTGCTGGGTGTAGGCAGGATGAATGCCAGCTGTTCTAGGATGACATTTTGCTTTTGTAGGTTATAGTCCTGCAAGACACAAGTGCTGCTTTCCTCAGCTGTGCTCCTTGATAAGTTGGGCCACACGCGGCATCTGTACTCTGGCCATATTCCTCCACTTGGGAGTCCTGTTCAGAGCCTCTGCTTGCTCCTGAGCCTGAGCTCCAGGACAAACCCCAGCCCCATTCACCTCCAGCTGTTTACCTCCCTCGCCTTTGGGGTACTAGAGATTGAATACAGGACCATCTACATGCTAAGCAAGAACTCTACCACTGAGCTACATCCCAAGCCTTTCTTTTTTCTTTTTTTTCTCTTTTTGGGGGGGTACAGGGGATCGAACTCGGGTCCTTGCGCTTGCGCAGCAGGCGGCGAAACCACTGAGCTAAATCCCCGGCCCCCATCTTGAGTTTCTATGCCTGGATGGAAGCAGTTTGGCTGATGGAGAGTCATGAGGGCCAGGGCAACTGCTGACCTTAGGGAACTCAGGACAGGTTATCAGGGAGGGAAACCCACAGCTCTGACTCACCTTGAGGCCCAGGCCACCTTGGGCCTATAGGGCAGGTCGTGAAGCTCCAAATGGGCATAGGTGGCTCAAGGCGGGTGTCAGACAGTGGTGGTCTGGTTCTCTGGCTGATGTGTTTGGGGTCTATTCAGCAGCCCCAGGCCACCCCTAAAGCAGTTGGAATGGCATCTTCCTAACATAGGCCCAGGTGTGGGCATTTACAGGAGGTGTCTAGGGAACTCTGCTATCAGGGCCACTAGCTAACAGAGCATGAGACAGCCGACTTCCTGTGCAGATAAACTAGAGCCTGGATAGAAGTGCGGGAGGCTGTTGTGCTTGTGGCCTTCTGGGTGATGTGGAGGGCCACCTTACTGTTCACGGACCTCTAGGCTGCAGGGCCTCTCTTGGGGAGCCCTTACTCTGCACCAAGTACTGGTGACAGGGCAGCTCCATGATGGCTAGTCCAGGGGCACAGGGCTGGTTAGTGGCAATCTGTGACCACATGAACCTAGCGGTAGGAAAAGGGCACAGCCTGTTAAAATTGAGGAATAACAGAGTGAGCAAGTGGAGAACAAGGATAAACAGCGGGGAAGCCTTGGGGAATCTATAGTGATACATAGCAGAGGGCAGCATCTGGTTCCTACAGTGATAGGAATACTTCGGTAGCACCATCACAGGCATGTTATGCCCGCTTATTTATTCCTTGCAGCAGTTTCACAAAGTGAGATTTCAGGTGCTACTAGAAACCATTTTACAGATTGGTAAGCTGACACTAAATGACTTATCCAGGGTCCCACGGTCAGTAAATGGTAGAGGTGTGGTTCAGGGCCCAGCAGAGCCTGTGCCCTTGAGCTGCCCAGGCAAGCCAGCTGAGAGAGAGCTGGTAAAGTGACCTCTTGGCCTGCGTGGAAATGAGCTGAGCAGGATCAGCTTGCAGGAGAACCACTGGTTTGGAGGTCAGAGGTGTGGTGGGAGATACTGAGATCTGTGAGAGCCGCCCAGTATTGAGCTAGGGCAGACCTTCCGAGACCAACACTGCTGAGCAGTACTCACTTTAGGAAACAGCAGGGGACAGATGTGAGCACTTGAGGCGGGAGAAATCACTGTGGCAACCTGAAGTGTTTAGTTCATTCCTGTGGCACCACTCTGTCAAGGTGGCCTTTGTTTGGACTTTCTCTTCACCAGCCTGTTCACTTGCCCCTTCACAATGTGCAGAAGCCTGTTTCCCTGGGGTCTCAGTGTTCTCAGCTCAGGACACAGGCTATGAAGTTGTCCTCATAGCCAAGCCTGGGAAGGTTCTCTCTAGACAGCTGAGTCTGAGCCCCTGATTTGCCTTTGCACTTTATTCATAACTTCCTGGGGTCCCTCTGGATCTTTCCAGAGGCCTTGTTGATCACTGCCCAATGTCAGGTCCTTGGAGCAAATGTTAGGCGCAAGAAGGTGAAATGCCAGGCCCATCCCCAGGGCACACCTCCCTGTTCTGGATGAAGTGGTTGTGTTTTTGTTGTTGTTTTTTTTTTAATTTATTTTTTTTGAAGTGGTTGTGTTTGATACTTAGGACCACTGTCCTTCAGCTATTGAGACACAGCCTGACCTGAACGTCTTGTCTGCTCCCAGTTGGGGTCTGACAAGTAGAGCTAAAACTCTTCACCTGGATCCAAAAGAAGGCCTTTGAGTCTGAAGGCCAGCAGCCCTTCTGGGAGCCTTGTTCCTGGAGTGGCTATTATACTGGACATCCCACTCCAGGACTCAAGACCTGCAGACCTTGGGCCATTTTGGCAGCAGAAAACAGAATAAAACCTGGCCTTGGGATAAGCTGGCTCCTGAGTCTCCCCTGGGTGCCTCCCAGTGGCCCAGTACTTCTGAGCTCTCATCTTGGGATGCTGCCAGCTCTGACTTCTCCAGGACTCAAGTGCCCTTCCTCTCCTTCCTGTATCACCTTGCTGCATGTTTAGGTACAGCCTCACACTTGTCCTTGTTTTGGGGCAGGTGACCATGCTACCTCCAGGGGTAGGGGTGAGGCTTCCAGACACCTGTCAGGATTGGTCCATTCTGCAGAGCCTTGTGGGGCACAGCAAGGCAACCTCCCCATGAGGCCTACTCTCAGACTCGGGGGAAAGGTGCAGTGGAGGTGCCGGTGCCTGACCCCCCACTGGGCCTGGTGTCCAGCTCTTTGAGACTACAGATGTACCAAATGGTCACTAACCCTCGACTAGGTCCTGAGGGCTACAGACTGACCCTGTGGAAGAATTTCCCTGCTAGGAAACACTTATGCCTGTGTTTTCCCTGCCTTAGAGGGTGGGAGTTCAACAGTACTCAGAGTAAGACTATGATCAGAGAGGGCCTGAGAGCTTTTGATCTGACCCTGAGCCAAGGCCCATCCCTTCACAGCTCCCCCCTGCCCTGAAGGGTATGCCCCATTCCTAGATCTGAGGAGAGTTTCAGCCAAATGAGGACACTCAGGGAGGAGGAACTGGGCCTTTTCTGTGCCCCTCAAGGGGGACAGCCGCTTGTCATTCCGGTGGCCGTGGATGGCAGCTGGTGTTACTCACTGTAACAATAAACTTAAATTTAAAGCCTGTTTATTGTAATAGTATCATATTATGAACTATAGAAAATTCAAAGTAATATAAAATCTGAAAAACTAAAACAGCTGTTTTCTTGTCCTTCTGTGTGATGGATGACTGTCTTTTCATAGCCACAGCCAGGCCTGTGCTGTTCGGTGTCTGGCTTCACTACGCACTGGACTGGATCAACATAGATATTTAAAAACAATGGCCTAGTTGCCGGGGATTTAGCTCAGTGGTTCCGCCGCCTGCCTCACAAGCCCCGGGACCCAAGTTCAATCCCCGGTACCAAAAAAAAAAAACTACCAGGCTGTGGCGGCCAGCCCAGACTTCTGGGACTCTTCCTTGAGGGTGGGACTCAGTGGTCCAGGCTCACTCAGCCAGGACCAAAGCAGGCCACAGCCTTTGCCCTAAGTGAGGTGGGAGGAGTTTCCTACCCCTGAAGTGGAAGCTTGGGCTTTCCGCCTGCTGGGATCTGGGCTAAGGTAGGAGAGAGGTGTGCAAGAGCTATGAACACCTGCAGGTGCTGCAGGCTGAGCAGTTCCCCTGTCCCTCTGAGTGCCTGCTCCATACACCAGTTCCCACCTGGGTACATCATGGTGGCAGGTTGCCTTCCATCAGCCACTAGGCAGATGTCTCCTTTTGTTCTGGGCTCAGGATTCATGTTGCCACTTAGCCTTGTGTCTCACAGGAGCCTGTAGGCCCAGGGTTCACGATGAGAGGGGCCTCCAAATGAGCATGTCCTTAAGTCCCTAGGGGGAGGCCAGGGCTTTCCTGCCCTTAGGGCAGTCAAAGATGGTGTGGGGCCTGGACAGCTTCTTGCCTCAGTGAGTAGAGATGCCTGGCCATGCCTGCAGGCAGGGCAGTTCTCAGGGCAGTGCCTGCTACCAGCTCTCGAGTCTGCTCACCTCTCTTCTGGCCTTCAGGAGCCTGGTACTGGACAGATGACATGGAGGACCACGAGGAAGAGGACGATGAGGACTTCTTGGCAGAGATGGCCGAGGAGGAGAATGAACCCCCAGGCCTGTGGTCTGCGGCCTATGGCGTGGGAGATGTGCCAGGGACGTGGGGCCCGGACGATTCGGATTCTGCACAGACCCCAGAGGGCTGGGGATCTGACTCTGGCAACCTCGGGGTCCTGGCTGAGGAGTCTGAGGCAAAGCCCTTTCTGCCCGGCCAGGAGCCGGATTCAAACCTGATGGCACCCTGGCCCTATCCCACCGAGGAGGCTGCGCCGACTGGCCGGCCCGAGACCACGTGTGATGTGTGCGGCAAAGTGTTCCCGCACCGGTCGCGGCTGGCCAAGCACCAGCGCTACCACGCGGCAGTCAAGCCCTTCGGCTGTGAAGAGTGTGGCAAGGGCTTCGTGTACCGCTCGCATCTGGCCATCCACCAGCGTACGCACACTGGCGAGAAGCCCTTCCCGTGCCCTGACTGTGGCAAGCGCTTCGTTTACAAGTCTCACCTGGTCACACACCGGCGCATCCACACGGGCGAGCGGCCCTACCGTTGCGCCTTCTGCGGTGCGGGCTTTGGACGCCGCTCCTACCTGGTCACGCACCAGCGCACGCACACAGGTGAGCGGCCATACCCGTGCGCACACTGTGGCCGCAGCTTCAGCCAGAGCTCGGCGCTGGCGCGGCACCAGGCCGTGCATACTGCGGATCGGCCGCATTGCTGCCCTGACTGCGGCCAGGCCTTCCGCTTGCGCGCCGACTTCCAGCGACACCGGCGCAGTGGCGGGTGCGCGGAGCCGGGCAGCGAGGGCCCACGGCGGGAGCCTTGCGAGGCGGCGACAGCAATGGGGCTCAAGGAGCCGGAGACTGCACTTGAGGGCCCTGAAGAGCCGCAGCAGTCCGTCTCGGCGGACAGGGACCCTGAGGCAGAAGCGAGGGAGGAGGCGGCAGCTGCAGAGGCGCGCCCTGAGAGCAAGCAGGACCCTGAGCCGAGCAGACGGTTCCTGGGGATGGACAACGGTTTGGGCGAGGGCGAAGGCCCCTCCTCGCACCCGCTCGGCTTCCACTTTCCCATGCATCCCAAGTCATGGCTACACCCAGACGGCTTCCCGATCTTGGGGCTTACCGACATCGGGGACCGGGTGCCGGCAGACGGGCGTGCCCTTCCAGGACCATTGGGGGCCCCACTTGCGCTGGCGGAGGGTGCGGGGCTGGCCCGCGATCCTGGGGCCGGCTTGGGTCTTCGCGTGTTCGCGCCCGCCGTCGGAGGGCTGCTGGCCGAGCCGGCGCCCGCCGCTCTGGCCGAGGAGGAGAGCCCGTGGATCTGCTCAGACTGCGGCAAGACGTTCGGCCGCAGGGCCGCGCTGGCCAAGCACCAGCGCTACCATGCGGGCGAGCGGCCGCACCGCTGCGCTGACTGCGGCAAGAGCTTCGTGTATGGCTCCCACTTGGCGCGCCACCGGCGCACGCACACGGGCGAGCGGCCCTTCCCATGCCCCGAGTGCGGCGCACGCTTCGCCCGCGGCTCGCACCTGGCGGCGCATGTGCGCGGCCACACTGGCGAGAAGCCATTTGTGTGCGGTGTGTGCGGCGCGGGCTTCAGCCGCCGTGCGCACCTGACAGCGCATGGACGTGCACACACGGGCGAGCGGCCCTACGCGTGCGCCGAGTGCGGCCGCCGCTTTGGTCAGAGCGCGGCGCTGACGCGGCACCAGTGGGCACACGCCGAGGAGAAGCCGCACCGCTGCCCAGACTGCGGCAAGGGCTTCGGCCATAGCTCGGACTTCAAGAGACATCGGCGCACGCATACGGGCGAGAAGCCCTTCCGCTGCGCCGACTGCGGCCGCGGCTTTGCGCAGCGGTCCAATCTGGCCAAGCATCGGCGTGGCCACACCGGTGAGCGGCCCTTCCCCTGCCCCGAGTGCGGCAAACGGTTCTCGCAGCGCTCGGTGCTCGTGACGCACCAACGCACGCACACGGGCGAGCGGCCCTACGCTTGCGCGCACTGTGGCCGCCGCTTCTCGCAGAGCTCTCACTTGCTCACGCACATGAAGACACACCGTGGAGCGGTGGGCGCGCCTGGGCAGGCCGGTGCGACGGTGACCCCAATGCCGAAGGCCGAGGCGCCCGCCAGGGGACAGCTGAGTGCCGGCTCCGCCCCAAGGGAGTGCGGGAGCACCCTGCTGGAGTTCGCGGGCGGGACGAGCTTCGGTTCTGAGGCCGCGTTTGCGGGGCCCTCGGCTGCCTATGAGGAGAGCTAGGCTGCTGGTCCCGCACCGTGCTCCTCTGGCCTCTGGGCGTTGAGAGTCCCTGTCCTGGGCGCGGTGCCTTCCCCAGCGCACTGACCCCTTTCCTCCGGTCTTGGGGTCCCCTCCCCGCCGGGGCCCAGCTCTCGAGGCGACGTGGGGAGCACTCAGGAGAGCGGAACATCGCGTGGGGGTGGCCACGGCAGGGGCTGCCACCGAGACTGACATCCCGGGTCCAAGCTGCGAAACAGAGCGGTTGGGATGGCGGGTGAGGCTATTTATTTTATTCGAATTTTAATTTGGGCGGCCCAGACAAGCGACTTAGGAGTTCGCAGCCAGCCGGGTTTGACAATGAAGGGAGGGTGGGGTGGCCGAGGCTCGAGCAGCCCAGCGGTCAGCGCCGGTGTCCGGGTTACCAGTGCGCCTGGCTGATGAGTTCTCATTTCATCAGTAGGAGATTCAGGGATTTGCTGGGTTTGGAGTGTGTCCGGGAAGTTCCAAGAAATCCTCGTGATGGCAAGAGGGAGCCGGATAGTTTGCAAAGGGCAGGATTCCTCCCTACCCCAGGAGACATGCGAATGGGAAAGCTTTTGACTGTCGACAGTGGATGTTTACTTCCGTCTACCCTAAGGCCCGAAGCATGTGGGGGAAAGAGGAGACACAGCTGGAAACCAAGTCTGTGGCCCAGGTGGATGGGTTGCGGTATTAGCAGGGTCCCCAGGGAGTGTGAAGCCTTGTTCTCCGGAGTCCTGCTGTCCTCCCGGCCCCTCACCGTCAGCACTGAGATGGGCACTGAGACAGCAGGGTCAGTTTGCCCCCAGCTTCCCTATGAAGTCCTTTACCACCCCTACCAGCAGCAGCAGCTGGGGGTGGTATGGTCGGTCATCCTCGGGGTGCCCTGTGCACACCTGCACAGACTTGGGCCTTAACCTCTAATACCTTGGGCTGCCTCCTCTCTCTCCGGTAGAAGGTGGGCACGTAGAACCCTGCCCTCCTGAGTTCACTGTTCAAGTAGCATAAAGTACTGGGGTTGGTCTACAGGTCTTTCCCCGCATCCCATGATTAGGGCCTGAGAACCTCCACAGGTCCTTTTAACTCTGCTTCTGCCATTATTCTTCACTAGAAGCAAGTTGTGTTTCTGTCTAGATTCCCATTCACATGGGTCAGTGGTGGCACTGAAGACCTGGTGCGGTTCCCACGAAGGCTGTCCACATCTGGAGGGGAAAGGAACCGAGCTCCTACCACCCAACTATGCAAGACCCCTGTAGGTGGACATCCCACCTCCAGACGGCTGTAGGGAGCCACTGGCCAGCAGCTAGGGCAGTAGTAGCAAACCTATGGCACGTGTGCCACAGCGGGCTGTTTGTATCATTGAAAACTCTAAAAGGTTTGCTATCACTGAGCTAGGCGTGGCTCATGTGAGGTCCCCTCCCTTCTTGCTTTTGGGGCCAGTGTAAGTGGGGCTGGGGCCAGAGAACTGAGATTTTGAAGCACCTGCATTCCCTTTTAGACCTAGTTCCTTCTGTGTTAGTGTAGACATGGCCTTGGGGGCTGAGAGCCAGCAACCAGGCTGCTAGGGGCTGGGTGGGGTAGGAGGTGAGGTGGTTGGTGGGTGGGAGGAGGGCCTGGGTGGTAGCGCTAAGAACTAGCCAGGCCGCGGAGGTTGCAGGCTGGGCTGGTGAGGAAGGCAGGGGGTCCCAGGGAGGCACCAGCAGCGCTAGGCCATGGCCTCTGTCTCAGGTGTCTCCAGCTGAGTGGCTTGGGGCATCTTGGCATTGCCTTCCATGGCCCATGTCTGGCCACATTCGTTCCCGTTGCTCCTGAGCCTCAGCTGCTTCTGCCCTGTCCAGCATCCATGAGCAGGAGGACCTAGCTTTAATAAAGATTGGGAAAATGAGCTTTTTGACTGGACTTTGTGCTTTTTCCTCTCCTTGGTGATCAGCAGCAGGGAGGCTCAGAAAGGCCTCAGGCCCATCTCATTTGAGCAAACATATTTTAGTTTTTTGTTTGTAGATGGTCTTACTATGTAGTTCAGTCTGGCCTTGAACTCTGGTGATCCTCCTGCCTCGGCCTCCTGAGTAATGGAACTACAGGTGTGTGCCACGATGCTCAGCACGTTTTCATTGTCTTTTAAGAAACCTCTATTGATTGCAGGATGGCCCATGAGGAGTCAGCCCAGGATGAATTTGGCCCTGTGCTTCCTAGGCCCACCAGGTTTTGCCTGGCTGTCCCTCCACTGCCACGTGTGTAAACCTTCCTCCTAATGACTATGTTTGGGATTGTTTTGGCCAACCTGGTAGCCAAAGAGAAGGGCCAGATTGCTTTTCCAATGGTCCAGACACATACCTGGGCCTTTCCTGAAGTGCCCAGCATGATGCGAATTTCTCCGGGCTCACCCACCCTGTGCCACTGCAGGGCACATCCTCTGGGCCACAGAACACCTTCCTTTAAATGCACTTGACCTTTTTTTTCACCATACAGTATCCTCACAATCAGACCCAACTCCCATGCTTTCCATATGGATTTGAAAAATACGACCTATGAAATTTTCTTTACAAATGTGATCTAGAGGCATCAGAACAGAGCAACCTAATAGTTCAGTTAAAAAAGAAAACAGGCTTTGGGAGATGGATGAATAGTAAGACCTAGTTAGGGATGGACGGCTTTGGGGAATCTTAAAGTCCACACAGCAAAGCTGATTGAGTCCCTGATATGGCTCACGATTGTCCTGCCAAACACTTTATTTTAATATTTGGGAACCCCTAATCCTATGACTATAGGAAAAAAAGTAGATACCCTCTACTACCAAGGGAAGTGAAACCCCAGTGGCTTGTGAAATGTGACCCACTGAAGGTGGCACTTGGAGAGTCACAAGGCCCAGGTGCCCCCCTCCACCCACCTCTGCTGTTTTTCTTTTGCCTGTAGTCCCCCAGCCTCCTTTGTTTCTGATGGCTTTTCTCCTTTTTTCACTTTATCTCTTCAAACATTTCCTTGTCCCTTTTCATTCTCTCATTTACTACAGATGGAATAGAGTTTCAACATTTTGGGTTATATCTGCTAAATAAAGCTTTATGTTCCTTGCTCATTTATTTTTTCCCCAATTAAAAAATACACGGTGCAAAATTTCCAACAGTACATAAATGTGTCACGTAACCTTCATCTCAGGAGCCCTGGCATGTCCTGCAGTCAAGTGCACTGGGCACACTTCTGTGTGTGTGGAAATGGTTTAAAATTAGGAACACACTTTACACATTGCTTTTCTCATTTCAATGTACATCATGGTCATACCTTCCTGCCAGAGCTACCTCTTCATTTTAACTCTTTCATCCTGGCATTTTGTTTTATGAATGTACCGCAATTTATGTGACTGTGTCTTGATTTATGGTAGTTTGGTTGTTCCCAGCTGTCCCCACTTCAGTGCTGCAGTGTACATTATTTTATGTCTATCTTTGTGTGGTTATGTGGAATTTTAATATCTGTTTATGTGAGATTAAACCCTAGGGTGGTATGCTAGACCAAACCAGCATGCATATTGAATGCCTTTTGCAGGTGAGAAAGGCCAACTCATAATCCCAGCCCTCAGGATTCTGAGGCAGGAGGGACTAGTGTTTGAGGTCAGCATGGGCTGCATAGCACGACCACACGGTCTCAAAAAAAAAAAAAAAAAAAAAAAAAGCCAGCAAACCAGTGCACTGAGAAAATGCTGGTGGACCCATAGCTTCACCAGTGCGGGACATCAATGATCATTTTAATCTTGTTCATTTAAGAGAGGTGAATGGCTTGCTTTTCTATTTTTTTTTGACACATAAATTAGTTATTTATAAAACTTACGATCTTTGCCTAGGTATTTCTATAGCTGCCCACATAAAATCTCCTACCTGGTCTGAGTTAGCCTCTCTCAGATGTTGCTCTCCCTGTTGCTGTGTTCTTGTCCTATGCTTCCCCTCCAGTCCCTCCCATGACTGAAGGGGCCTTGAGTCAGACAAAATGAGCTTACATTTCCTTCTGCTCATTTCTTTGTTATCTCAGCAAAATCCCTGATCTCCCCAAGGAGAGTGAGTACTGGCACGGGACTCCACTGTAGCCAGACCAGGAGAATGGCTTCATACCCAAGCCCACTAAAACATTCTCACCCTCAGCTGGGTGTCATGGCCCAGGCCTGTGATCCCAGCACTCTGGGAAGCTGAGCTTGCAAGTTTAAGCCTGCCTGGGCTTGCTTAGCAAGACTCTGTCTCAAAAAAAAAAAAAAAAAAAAAAAATTGAGATGGTAATTCAGTGACACATTTTATGTAATGTTTCCTAGTACCCATTTGCACACTCAAACATAATGCTTACCTTTATTGTGTTACTTATGCCTCTCAATTATTTCATCTTTCAAATAAAACTGAAAAATCATGATGGGCAGAGTGAAAGCCACAGCTTGAATATCTCTATCCTGCAGCTCTTCCAGCCCACCTCTGAGTGGGGCGTCTCTCTCAACCAAGGAAAAGCCAACCTCAGACCACCCCACAGTTGAAGGAAGCTTGCTAGACAGAAGTAAAACACCAAAGTACACAGAAAAAAGGGACAAGAAACAGATAAATTCAAGAAGCAGAATTCTAGATATTTAAAAATTAGTATCTTTCACTGTTCATGGAGACATTCTTTATATAAAAAACTAGATGTTGGGAAAAAAGAATATCAGAACAAGAAAAAAACTTGAAAGTTAAATATACTGGCTCAAAAGAAAGATTAGGAGGTAAAATTTATCTCTTAAAATTTGGGGGGGGGCAGGTGTTTTAGCTCAGTGGTGCTGTGCCTGCCTTGAAAGCACAAGGTCCTGAATTCAATCCCCATACCAGAAAAAGAGAAAACATAGAGAGGGGGAAAGGCAGAAATAATGACATGGAAGATCAATACAACAATCTCCACACTCAGCTCGCAGGAATTCCAGGAGGAAAGAAAAAAACTGTAGGTTAACAGAAGTAATAGAAGAGTGTTCCCCAGCATTTCACGACAAAGGATTGCAGGATGAAAGGGCCCATCAAGGGCTGAGCAGGATAGAGGTGGAGTTGTCTGTCTAGATGGAATCCCTTGAAAATCCAGAACATACACTAAATTGGCAAGAACAATATACAGAACCCTTTGTACCCATCACCTATCTTTATGAATTGACAGTTTAGCTGGATCCCAGCACTCTGGGAGGCTGAGGTAGGAGTTCAAGGCCAGCCTGAGCAACTTAGTGAGACACTGTCTCAATATAGAAAAAAAAAAAAGGCTGAGGATGTATCTCAGTGTGAAGGTCCTGGGTTCAATCCTCACTACTGGAAAAAAAGAAAAAGAAAAAGGAATGGGCACCTTGTGGCCAAATTTACTTCATGTATATCCCACTTACCCTTCCAGGCCCTCTGTTATTCTGAGGCAAATTCTAGACATCATATCATATATCATTTTGGTTTTGTTAGTGTTTGGGTTTTGTCCTCTCTCCCCCATCCATCAGTCCCTGGAGGCCTCCATGGTGATCAAGCAATGTGGTCACAGTGCTCCTGAATGCTGCTCCATGATGATACCAGCCCAGGGAAGCAGGTAGTGCCCAGCAGGCTGTAGTTCCCATTGGGAAGCTGGCCCTCAGGCCCCAAGCCACCTCCTGAAGCCTGCAGCTCTCTAGAAACCTCAGTGTCTGACCATGTTGAGCGGTGCCTCTTCCCAGCTGTCCCAAGTGAGTCTGCTTTGGGTCCTTTTCCCACCAGGAGCCCTTTTGCCACCCAGAACTTAGCTCCAGCCACTGCAGCTCACGCCCAGACCTAGAGCCTGTGAGGCCTCAGTTCTGACCTCTCCCACTGCTTCTGCTCAGCTTTGGTGTCCCAAGATGTTTGCTTTACTGTTAGAGTCTGGCTCTGTCTTGTAATTACTTAAACTTTTACCTTCCACTGCTATGTGGCCGAAGCAGTGCTGAATACAACCTTGGTATGCTTTCTTCCCCAGCCTATTTTATTTATTTAGAGACAAAGTCTTGCTAAGTCAGTAAATTGCCCAGGCTGAGCTGGAACTTGCAGTCCTGCCCCAGCCTTCAGAGTGTTGGGATTATAGATGTACACCACCATGCTCAGCTTATGTATCATTTTAATTACTTTTCCTTTGCCCTTCTTGAATGTCTGCCTCATACCCATCTTCCTTCTGTTTATCTAGAAGAATCCACATTGCTGGGGGAACTGATGCAACCAACCATATTTTCACAGCTTCCCTTGCAGTTACAGCCAATTCAATGTAAGGAGAGAGAAAAAATGGTTATATGGGTCTTCACTAGGTGGTTTGCCTTTATGTTCTTTGAGTCTTTTCTTTTACATGGAATGCACATGAGATGGCTAGAAGTAGAAGTCAGCAGCCATCTTTATAAAATGAAGGAACCACAAAGATGTGCTAAGAATGGCTATGCATAAAAATAACAGAATCTGGGTCCCTAGGACTTGGTTAGACCTTTGTATAACTGATGATCTCCAGACTTCTCTTCCTTACTTTGTTAAGCCATTGAGGTCACATCCTTTATTAGTAGCCAAAGCCAACTCCTAACTGATATCCCCAGCCACCCAAAGGAAGGCCAGGAGGCCCTGAGGCCATGGATTAGTGCAGGATCATTGGCCATAAACTTAGGCAAATCACCCAGCTAACAGGAGTTTTCTAGTGTGGATCATGCTCACCTGTTCTAGAGTACCCACAGTGTCATGCTGGGCTGCTGAAGATGCACATGAGGAGGCAGTGACACAGTGACTGGGGGTTGCTCCTCTAGGCAGTCATTCTCCTGAATTAGGCTGGAGTTTTGGATGCAAAAAGAAAACCTAATCCAGGCTAATTTAGACAGAAAAGCAAGTCCAGGGGAGGAGTTGGGGCAGCTCACACAGTCAGTGCCATCTTCCAAACAGAGCCAAATCCAAGGTGGGCTGGGCAGTGGGGACATAGCAACAGTCCTGGCCAAAGAACTGCCCTGTTGGGAGGACCACTGGCTGTGCTCAGCTGATGCCCAATGACGTGCCTGCTGCTGGATGCCAGCTGCCGCTGTCAGGACCCTTTCTCTGCTGACCCCCTGCACTGGTGTCTTTTCCTTGAGATTCCAAGTCCCAGGCACAAGCATCTGTTTGGCTCAGCCTAGGATGTGGGCACATTTCCAGCTACCAGGAGGTGGGGAGTTCCTGGTTCTTTTGACTTCTAGAGTGGGACAAGGACATTGCCTTTCACCAGCACCTACAGCAAAGGGACCCTGGAGAGTCAAACGCCGTGAGTAACATCCACGCTACCTGGGTTGCAACTGATGGATCTGGGGTGGGTTTGACGTGGAGTCCTTCACCTGGCAGCATGAGCTACTGCCCTTTTCCAGTCACACAAGACTGGATTAGGAGAAGAGCACGCAGAGATGGGATGGTCTGGGTGGATGTCTTAGTCACTTTTCTCATCACAGGGACAAAATACCCAACACCCAAAAGTGGAAGGAGGAGAGGTTTATTTTGGCTCACAGTTTGTAGAGGTTTCAGTCCATAGTCAGCTGGTTCCAAGGCAGTGGGGGAGGGCAGAGGGGTGTGGCAGAGGAGAAGCAGCTCGTGGCCCAGCAGCAGGAAGCAGAGATCTAGAGGGGAAGAGAAGGAGATCAACCCTTCCAGGCCACGCCCCAGTGACGGGCCACCTCCAACCAGGCTTCATCTCCCAGCATCACATTTAGCTATAAACTCATCAGTGGACTGATCCACCAATGAGTATCATGTCCTCATGATCCAGTCACCTCCACATACCCTGACCTAGAAGCACATGAGGTTTTGGGTGACCTTTCTTATTCTCCATCACTCAGGCTTTCCCCTGAAGCTCCCAGGGAAGTCTATTTCTTTGACCCTTGTTCTCTGGTGTCCTTGGCAACTCTTCCTGGTTCTTGCATCTTGAAACTTGGCTGCTCTGGTTGGATCCAGGCTTGGTCTCCAGGTTGGTGCTATATTAAGAGGTGTTGGAACCTTTAGGAAGTGATTTAATCTCTGGAAGGAGCCCTGGGTGGGGCTGGGGGCTCTGGTCCCAGCCTCTTTCTCGTTGCTTCCTGGCCATGAGGTAAGCTGTTGGGTCCAGCACATGTGCCCCATCATTCATGTCCAGCACCCCCACCAGAAGCCTAACAGTCACGAATCTTCCTGACCCTGGGCTGGAACCTCTCAAACCATGAGCCAGAATACCTCTACTCCTCTTTCTTTGTGGTTCTGGGCCTTTGCACTGACCTGGATCCTCAGCCCCTTTTAAATTTGAGACAAGGGGTTGCCAAGTTGCTAGCTTGCCCAGACTAGGGTCAAATTTGCAGTCTTTCTCTCTCAGTCTCCTGGAGTGCTATGTGTACCACCATGCCTGCTAACTTTCTTCTCTTGTAAGTTAACTATCTCAGGTATTTTGCTACAGTGACAGAAAGCTATCCTATGACTCTTTAAACCGTGAAATACACATGGACTTGGCTGTAGCACTCATCCTTTCCAGGGTTGCCTTCCAGGTGAGCAGCTGGGCCTCAGAGGGCCAAGTGTGGCCTCAGTGCAGTTCACGGGAAAATCATCACTCCAGAGGGCACAGCGGCCAAGGTGCTGAATCTCATGTCCTGAGTTCTTTCCAGGTGGAGGTAGCAACGTGCAGGACAGGTGACCACAGTGTGGGCCTGGTTTGTTTCCACTTGTCATGCCCGTCCATGGAGCTGCTGGCTGGCCACTGGACAGACTGCAAAAAATCCCGTCTCCTGCCTGAGCTGCCAGCACAGTGTTTGAAGGCCCAGGGACATCTCTCTTCTTCCTTTTCTCCCAAATTGTACATGATGCTTCTAACTGGTTGAGCCTAACTGGAAGCCAAGGCCCTAGTAACAGGGAATCTGGAAAACACAGGATGTAGCTTCCCAGCCTCGGCAGCTCAGTAGGAGACTCTGGAGACTATCAGGAAGGGGTTTGTGCCCCTGCCTTTAAACAGTTAACTCCACATGTCCAGGCATGGTCCACACGTCTGTAATCTCAGCACTCTGGGAGGCTGAGGCAGAGGGATTGCAAGTTTGAGCCCAGCTTAGGCAACTTAGTGACTTAGAGAAACTGTATCTCAAAAAATAAAAAAGGCTGGGGATGTAGCTCAGTGCAAAGACTATAGGTTGAAACCCCAGAACCAAAAAATGAAAAAAAAAATCCACAGGTATCCACGGTTATACCCACAGGAGATGGGGTTACTGACACCAGGAATTGTGTGTGTGGTTGCCTGGTCCCCAGTGTTGAACCAAGTCAGTCAGGTGCAAACCACAGGTGAACCAACCTGCTGGTGACCAGCAAATGCTGTGATTTCTGTAACAGCAGGCGGCAACTGGATGGTTCCAGAGCTGTCCTTCCCAGGAATCATCTCAGCATCTGCGACTTGCTGCTTCTCTTCTAGGAGTGTTGTCTACCACTGAGGGGACCACAGAGCAGGACAGAACCAGAGCACATCTGTCCTTCTCATCCTAGACAACATTAGCTACTTTAGCAGGGGTTTTGAATGTCCTGGACTCTTGCAGTACAATAACCCACAGATGCTTTTTAAAAAATTAAGGGGGGCTGAGGATTTAGCTCAGTGGTTTTGCCGCCTGCTGCGCAAGCGCAAGGACCTGAGTTCGATCCCCAGTACCAAAAAAAAAGAAAGAAAAAATTAAGGTAGTATTTATAGGACATAAAATTAATCATCTAAAACTGTATAGTACAGCACATTTAGTACCCTCACAATGTTATACAGTCACTACCTCCACCTAGCTCCAACTCTGTTTTTATTTTAAGACAGTTCTTTTTTTTTTTTTTGGTACCAGGGATCGAACTTGGGACCTTCCGCTTTCAAGGCAGGCAGCGGAACCACTGAGCTAAATCCCCAGCCTGACATTTCTTCATAAGATACTAAGTTGTCCAAGTTGGGCTTATACTTGTGATCCTCCTACTTCAGCCTGCCAGTATGCTGGGATTACAGGAGTGTGCCACCATGCCTGACTATATGATTTTACATTTAAATCATGATCCAATAAAATTCCACACATTGTCTTTAATCCATATCTTTTAATTCTCTTTTACTGCATAACAATATTTTTGTATATCCTTTTATTGGTACATTTTAGGTGTACAACATAATGACATTCATCATTGGAAATTTGCACCTTTACATAATCTAGGTTCTTATTTTTCCCCATTCCCCTGCCCTCCCTTCAACCCCTCCATCCCTGCCCATTTACAAAGACTTTGTTTCCATTTTTCCATTTTCTCATATTGATTCCATTCCCCTCTTTCCTCTCCCCTACCCCTCATAACAGTATTTACCAGCCCTTCCTTGCTTTTACTTTTTTTGCTCTCAATTTTTTTTTTGGTACCAGGGATCAAACTTGGGACCTTGCACTTGCGAGGCAGGCGGCGGAACCACTGAGCTAAATCGCTTTTACTTTTATCCTTGCTTTTACTTTTCTGTAGCACTTACTTGTTAAAATGTGGATCATTTGTCCTGTAGAATTCTCTACATTGTTGAATCGGTTGAGTGCTGGCTTGTGAATTTTTTTAAAAATTGTATTTCTTTAGTCCCCTTGTTTATAACAGGTGGGCAGACTGACACTACCGCCTGCACTTTCTGACCAATCTTCACGTCAATGAAGTTAGGACAAAGTGTTTGTGTCTCTAATTAGAAGCAGACAGAACCATCTGTAAAATGTTCTTGCCAAGCCATTCCATTTAAACCTGAGCAAGCTCATAGGTCTAACTGCATTTTGACAAGAAATATGGGGGAGGAAGTAGCAGCATTTTGGAAGATACCTAGCAAAATAAAATAAATAAATAAAAATGGATACAAACTCTGATCTCCAAACCCTCTTCTTGGAATTTACCCACTAGAAATAAGAGCACAAATAGGAAGGATAATTAATATGTACCATAAATGCTTAGGGTCTTTTTTTTCCTTTTTGTTACCGGGGATTGAACTTGGGACTTTGTACTTTCGAGGCAGATAGCAGAACCACTGAGCTAAATCTCAGCCCAATGCTTAGTGTCTTTATTCAGGGAATCATTGCAACAGCTCTCTTATCCCAGCTTTCCTGATGAGGAAAAGGCCCACAGAGATCAGGCACCTCGGCATGTCACACACTAGGAAGGGACCCAAGACCTGGGCTCAAGCTGCATGACTGATTGCCTCTGTGTATTTGCCTTTGCAAATCTGCCTTTTGTAGCTTTAGGAAAAAAATCAAAACAAGTTAGGTATGGTGGCATATGACTGCAGCCTCAGTTACTGGGGAGGCTGAAGCAGGAGGATCAAAAGCTCAAGGGCATTAGCAAGATCCTGTCTCAAAATTTAGAAAGGACTGGGCTGTAGCTTAGTGGTAGGGTGCTTGCCTAGTGGGCATGAGCCCTGGGTTCAATGCCCAGAATCTCTCTCTCTCTCTCTCTCTCTCTCTCTCTCTCTCTCTCTCTCACACACACACACACACACACACACACACACACACATACACTCACTCACCTGAATTCTGTTTCCATGATACAGGTGAATAAATTATACACATCTGTGCTATGGAGCATTTTCCACCTACTAGGGTGAGCTCCACTTGCATGTACACCAGTATAGGAAGACGTCCACGACACACTGTGGATGGAAGTAAGGTTGCACAGGAATGTGTGCAACCTAATTTTTGAGAAAGAAAATACCAAGGCCATGCATGGAATCCTGAGCACTGGCTTCCTGTCTGAGGGCTCTGCCAAGCATTCCCTCCCTTAATCTTCACACCTCCCAGGAAACTGTAAGGAAACTGAGGCACTGAGGACCATCCCAAGGCCTCACAGATCTGGCATTTAGGTCTCCAGTCACACCTGGAGAGTTGGAGGTTTGATTGGAGGCACCCTGATTTTGGGGTCCCGGCCCTCACCTCCTCAGCAGAAGTCTCTCTGATCTCCAAGAACACCCCGTGCAAATGCCCACAGATCTACTTCCGCCTCCCCCGCCTGATGGCATTTGGCCATGTTAGTCAATGACCTTCATCTCGCAGTGGCAGGAGGTTTCAGACCTCAGACTTCTATGACTTTGAGGACTGAATGCAGCCTTCCACCATGTGCAAGTCCAGCCCTGTGAGTCCTGAGCTGGTAGCTGCTTTCTCGGCCCATCAAGTTATCCTTTGTGGGTAACAGCACTGAAGTCTGTGCCGATGAAGGGCCCTGACCAAGGTGATGCACAGCTTGGACCACGCTGCCCCAGGGTAGAATCTCCTTTGCAAATATGAGTCGTTCCCCACTGGGGATTGAACCCAGGGCCTTCGTCAGAGTTACATTCCCAGTGTTTTTTATTTAAGTTTTTATTTTGAGAGAGGGTCCTTCTCAGTTTCTAAGTTGCCCAGACTGGGCTTGAACTTGTGCTTAAGCTTTCCCAGAAAGCTGAGATCACAGGCCTGTGCCGCCACATCCTGACCATTTTTAGAGCAGAACTACTATATATGTGCTGCTGCCTTAAACCTTGACATTTACTTCATGGGTAAGGACTATCTTCTCCCTGTGAAAAATGTAAATGTTTGCATATAAATCTAAAGTCTTAGTAAGGCAACATAGGTCCCCTCCTCTGGGGAAATCCCTTTCTAATTAACCATGCAGCCTTCCAGAACTTACACCCACGTACAGTCGCTATAGAGGAAATATGAGAGCTGCCACATTCCCATGGGATGGTGGATTACACAGACTGGAAATAATGCTAATAAAATGAACAGTAAGTTCCCAAATGGAAAAATACAATTTTTAAAAAATGGCCAGAAATCAGGATATCAAACCACTGCAAGGTGGTGTTCTTCTTTAGGGAATATACCACATTCAGAACTTGCACACTGCTCTGTATTGTTGTGTTTGTGGGTTTTTGAAATGTTCACTTTTTTAAGAAAACACTTATGTGTATTTATTCTTTAGAGCACACATGCAACTTTTACCAAAATTGAGTCCTATCTTACATCTTTGAGTGTAAGCTTCAATTTTTATTCCAAATTAGATTGTGAACATTTTAATGGGTACGTTAGTTTAGGCTACTTTATCATTTCAAAATCTCTTTCTTTCCTTATTTATTTATTTATTTATTTATTTATTTATTTATAATTTGTGTACTGGAGATTTAACTCAGGCAGGGCCTTTGCACTGAGCACCTCCCCAGCTCAGGCAGGGCCTTTGCACTGAGCACCTCCCCAGCTCTTTTTTATGCTTTGCTTTGGGACAGGGTCTCACTAAGTTGCCCACCCTGGCCTCAAGCTTGTAGTCCTCCTTCCTCAGCCTTGCAGAGTGCTGGGATCATAGGCCTGCACCACCGTGTCTGGGTCATCATTTACTTTATGTATTTACTTGGTTAGAAATTTAATTGTCTAAATATAAGTTGCTTCCATTTCTTTCCTGTTACCAAATTGTGAAGAAGATTCATATATACACATCTTCAGACAATCATTTCATTAATATCCAATTGCTAGGCTAAAGACTATTTTTATTGTTGATACAGGATAGCTTCCAGAAGGGAAATTAATATTTCTTTCAGTCTGTACTTATCCTGAATATTACAATGTTTTATTCTTTTAAAATTTTATGTTCAAAAAGTTATCTAGTGTATATTTTTAGATAAATTGCTGAATTGTTAGGAATTATTTTAATTTAATCTGTGCAGTTGATCATGAAATACTAGGTGCTTCGATATCTTAAATCTGGTACCAGACCATAACTTCAAAGTATTAATGTTGAAAGGTGGCGCAAAAATATCTATTAACAGGACTGCTTAATAGTGATGGGAAACAGAACTAAACACTTTTTCTTTTATAGATATCTTTCTAAATCCATTCTTTGTTTGTTTTGATTTGTTTTTGGGTACTGGGGATCGAACTCAGGTCCTTGCGCTTGCTCAGCAGGCAACGAAACCCATTCTAAACCCATTCTTGATGCATTCTCTGTCCCTTTCAGAGGATTAGTTGTTGCAGACTGATGAGGAAAAAAGATTAATTTCCTAAAAAAAATACACAAAGTAGACTCTAGTTACAAACTTGTAAAAGAATTTTATGTAAGGTGTTACTGCAGAACTAGTTTAGAGAGGTTACAACAGAATATACCTTAACTTCTACAAACATAGATCCTTTTCTCTACTTCTGGAAAAATAATTTTTTTTTTTAGGGCATGGACTATAAAATGTCATATAATGCAAAGACAGAAACAAAGAAATTCCAGCAGTTGAGACAATATATTTGAGTGCTGAGGTTCCCTCTAGTGACAAAGCCCGAGCTAGCTAGCTATTAAGCAGCCAGAATGCAACAGTAATTGGATACATGACCATTTCTCTTTCGGCACATTCTTTGTTTTCCTCTTGTAGATGTTGTAGATGTCTATTTAGTTTGATTATTTGTCACCTTAATGAAGCTGCATCTACAAGTCACGTCATCTGACATCCCTTCAACTGTTGCATCTGCCTTTGAGATGCCATACCTGACACCGTCACGATGAGGATTAGAAGTGGCAGCAGCAGACCCACCACACAGCACAGGTATAGAACCACTTCTGACCAGCGGTCCATTTTGGTGAACACCATTTCCACTCAGATTCCTCTCTTTGTAGCTGATAGTTGCATGGATCTGTTTACCATTTTGAGGAGGTCTTTCTAAGTGCAGGAAATCTAGAGTCTCTCACTTAGTTTAAGTACATGAGGTGCTGTTTTTTAGTGCCAGAGGTTTTATTTATTTATTTTTGCTTAAATTCTTTTATTGGTACATTTTAGGTTTACAGTACATTTACATTTGTGTGCTTGTGCCTGAACATGATGTATCTTGGTTCTTATTTTTTCCCCATTCCCTGTGCTCCCCCCTTCCCTATTTACAAAAACTGTTTCCATTTTTTCCATTTCTCATAATTTTTCCTTTCCCTTCTTTCCTTTCCCCTTCCCCTCCCACTTCCCCTACCCCTTTGGACCTTTTCTTCCTATTTCAAGTTATCAATTACTCATTTTAATCCTTATTTGCACTTTCAGTTTCTCACTCTAGAGAAACTATTCGGTATTTACACCTGTGTGTCCTATTTATTTCACTTATGAGTATGGCCTCAATGTGCATCCATTTATAGTGCCAGAGGTTTTAAAGGAATTGAGAGAATAAGGTCAAGATCTGCTGGTCTTGAAAATGAAATGTCTCCATTATTTCCTGCTACCACAATCCTCTCTGGAACTTGTACCATCACACTAGCATTTGGAGCTCCTTGAAATCCTTGTTCCAGGTCAGCATTAGGTGGTGCTACTTTTAACTTTCCCAGGACCCTCACTGGCTAACACCTTCGGTGTGTTCTGCTTCACCCTGAATCTGACTATTTTCTGCCTTCAGCAGCAGTGGGTGAAGGAGATGCTACCACACTAACCAAATGCATACCAAGTACTGCTTGCTACCTATCTGCTTCCGTGCTTCATATTAAATCTGTAACTTGCTTCACTGTGCAGGGGCTGCGCTTGGAGCTACTTTTGTCCGCTGGGCCCTCTGGAGAGTCCTCCACCCACTGGCTCCTCAGGGGAGCAGCTCTCAGAGGTAGGCACTGTTGGGGCCTACCTAGTGCATAGCCTGTATTAGCTGCAACTCGCTCTCTCATATACTTACTGTTCAGTTTGTCTTTTATTGATCCCTTTTCATTTCTCTATTGAGTAGAGAATGGCAAAGCTGACCTTTGCATTGATTTATAAGGACTATTTATAAATTAAGACCAGAAAGCCTTCATTTTTCATGTGTGTTACAGAAATTTTTTCTTAGTTGTTGCTAAACTTTGTTCCCATTTTAAACCAGGAAGGGAAAGGTTTGATTTTCTAAAATAAAAGCAGTCAGTTCTTAGCTTAATGAGTTCTCACTTTGTTATTTTCCCCAATCCATAGGTTTTATTATTATTATTATAGTTTTGGTACCAGGAATCAAACTCGGGTCCTTGTGCTTGTGAGGCAGGCGGCAGAATCACTGAGCTAAATCCCCAGCCTTCCATAGGTTTTATATTCTAAAATCCACTTATGTTTAAGAGTTTACTTTTGAGTTTTAAAATCTGGATTCAAGATAAAATTTTATTCACTCTGATGGTGAGCTAAAGATTTAACCTTAACTATATCTGAGCGCTCACTAGTTGACCAAACATAATAGATGGAAAATTTTATTTCCCACCAGTCCCAAGGGTCCCTTTATTGTTTGTTACGCTATTACTTTGTCCCAGAACTCTGTCCAACGACTCGGAATCTTTAATTTTTTTCCCCGTTTTTAAAAATTTGTTTGTTTGGGGGGCCGGGGATTTAGCTCAGTGGTTCTGGGGAGAAAAAAATTTGTTTGTTTGGTACCAAGAATCGAACTTGGGACCTTGAGCTTGCAAGGCAGGCCGCAGAACCACTGAGCTAAATTCCTGGCCCCCTTTTTTTTAAACGGTGAAAACATCAGAAAGATGTGTACCTAACGGTCAACACAGTCCCGCCTGTGCGTTTTGATTTACCTTCAATTTTCATGTATTGGTTCTTAAAAATTGCCCCCCTCCCTTTTATTTTTTTATTCACATTTTGAAAAACTGCTTTGGAGCCAGGTGCAGTGCCACACACCTGTAATCCCAGCACTCTGAGAGGCTAAGGCAGGAGGATCTCAAGTTCAAACCCAACTTGGGCAATTTAGTGAGATCGTCTCAAAATACAAGGCGGGGGGGGAGTGGGGGGGTGGCGGGGCGGCTGGGATGTAGCTCAGAGCAAAAGCCCTGGGTTCAATCCCCAGCACAACATTAACAAAGAAATTTTTTGGCTGGGATAATTTGGTTACATTTTTCATTAGTTTAGGAGTAGGATGGAGGAGGTGTGGGGCAGAGGAATGGTAGGGATGGCGAGATATGAAGGAAAGATGAGCTGCTGTGCATGGGGGTGACGTGGGAGGTAAAGTGAAGCCGACGCTTTGAAGGGAGAAGCCAGAAAGGTGAAGGGGAGGAGCAAGACCGCAAAAACCCCGCCCTTATGGGCGGAGGCTCACGAGGTCCGTGGTGGGGCCTCGGGTCATGGGCGGGGCCTCCTGGGGTCCGCGCGGGCTCTGTGCGCGGGTGCGCGCACGTCTGTCGGCAGGTCAAGGAGGTGCCGTCTCCCTAGCTCTGCTTCTCAGTCTCTCCAGATACTGGGCAGCTTTTAAGCCGGTCCAGCCCATGTCTGACCCTAGAGATACGCTGGTTTCGGTCTTTCCTGTCCTTACAGGGTACAGAACCCAGGGATGTTACAGGTTGTCTGTTTTTGTCTTTTGAAAGAAGGTGGGGAATGAGGAGGTCCTCAGATGGGAAGTGTCCAGGATCAGTAAGTTGTGAATAGAAGTCAGACTTCCTGTAAGGGTGTCCATACAATCAAATTGGAACAACTTTTTAATTAAAAGGTGCTTTTGAGAAACTGTAGTCAAATTAGGAGAAGTAGGGTTTATGTTTTCGAGACCAGATCTCACTGTTTTCCCCAGGCTGATCTCAAACTCCTGGGCTCAAGGAATCCTCCTGCCTCATCCTCCCAAGCAGGCTGTAGTAGGGACTTCAGGGATGGGCCACTGCACCTGGCTCAAAAGATAGTGGTTCTTTTTGTTTGTTTGTTTTTGGGTTTTTTGCATATATGTTTGAAGCATCTATGCTGCTTTCCAAAGCTCTGTGTAGATTCTTTCCCTCTGGGGATTACATCATTGGTACTAAAAAAGATGTACAAAAATGTTAACCTCCCTCCATCAGTTTTTATGAAGGCGATGTACTTCATCTTCTGAGATGCGGTTCTTTGTGTGATCACTTCTGTTCTGAATGTTTCTGTGTTCATGAGAGGGGGATAGACATTGGAAAAGCAATAGGAAAGATTATATTCTAGTCCATTGTGTGAAGTCTCACTTCTTCCCTACCACCTGCATGATACATCCCGATAAAGCTGAAAGTAACTCCTTGCAAGAGACCCCCATGGCTGTCTCCCGGCCACACCTTACTAGGGCACTGGACTTTGTTGGGCAGTCGAATCATATTCACCCTTTCTTTTTCTTTTTATGGTACTGGGGACCCAATCCAGGGCCTTTGCACTGAGCTACATGTCCAGCCCTTTTTATTTTTTATTTTTGTTGCAGAATTCCAAGAGGCAGGAGAGACCAATGGGTATCAGGAGGATTTATTTCAGGTTTTAGGTGAACAACTCAACAGACTCCTGTCCAAAGGAAGAGTGATAAAGAGAAGTCCCAGTTTTTATACATTTGGTCAGAGGGGGGTGCTCTTTCTAGTGAAGTAGCAAGTGAGTTTACCGGAACAGGGCAAGGGCAGACAGTTTTGTAATTTAGCCTTGTAAGACGACAGTGTCTTATGAATCATATGAGAACAGGGTTTCATAAAGTTTGGTTACAGGACATAGTTGTCAATTTTATCTGTACCAGAAAAAGGAGTTACAGCTACAAGGAGAGGGGGTTGATCCATAGGAGGAACTGTCCAAAGCTGGGAAGAACTTGTTTTTCTTTAGTTGGCTTCATTTTGAGGTAGGGTCTTGCTAAGTCACTAAGTTGCTGAGGCTGGGCTTGAACTTATGCTTGTGATCTGTGCTGTTGAGCATTTTTTCATGTTCTTATTGGCTATTTGTTTATCTTCTTTGGAGAAATACAAAGATTTTGGAGAAATCCCTATTTAAATCTTTTGCCCATTTTTCAATCAGGTCATCATTTTGTTATTGAATTTTAGGAGCTCTCTGTATATTCTGGATATTAATTTCTTATAAGACATATGATTTGCAATTATTTTCTCCTATTCTGCGAGTTGTCATTTTAGTCTGTTGATATTGTCTTGTGAGACACATTTAAAAATTTTCATGAAGCCCATTTGATCTATTTTTGTATCTTTTGTTGACTATGCCTTTGGTGCCATATTCAACCAATTGCTGCCCAATCCCATGTCGTAAAGCTTTTGCCTTGTTTTCTTCTAAGATTTTTATAGTTTTGTGTCTCACATTAGGTCTTTGTGTTAGTTAGCTTTCTGGTGTGGTGACAAAGTACCTGAGAAAAATCAAGTTACATGAGGAAAAGTTCATCTGGCCCGTGTTTCAGAGGTTTCAGTCTGTGGTGGCTGGCCCTGCTTGATTTTAGGCCTGTAGTGAGTTAGCACATCACAGCAGAAGTGCGTGGCAGAGGAAAGCTGCTCACCTCGTGGTGGCCAAGAAGCAAGGGAAGCAAGCTTGTTTTATAACAGAACCCCTCCCTGAGACCCTCAGAACTATACATCCACAAATAGAATGATCCATTCATGAGGTCAAAGACCTCAGGATTCAGTCCTCTCCAAAAGGCCCCATCTGTGAGCACTGCTGCACGGGAGACCACACCTTCAACTCATGACCTTTTGGGAGACATTTGAGATCTAAACCATAATGGTCTTTGATCCATTTTCAATTAGTTCATATTCAGTATTTGTTAAGGGTCCAACTTCATTATTTTGCATATGACTATCCAGTTTCCCCAGCATCATTTGTTGAAAAGACTTTTTCTTACCGAATGATTTGACACTGTTGTCAAAAATCATTTGACCTGGCACTTCCGTTTTACACCAGAGACGCGGAAGTTGGCGTAGCGCGGCCGCTCCCAGAGAGGATGACGCTGATTGTTCTTTGTGGGCTGCCGTACAGCGGCAAGAGCCGGCGTGCTGAACAACTGCGCCAGGCTCTGGCAGCCGAGGGCCGCTCGGTGTACGTGGTGGATGACGCCTCGGTGTTGGGCACGGAGGACGCGACCGTGTACTGCGACTCTGCCCGTGAGAAAGCATTGCGTGGGACCCTGCGAGCCTCGGTGGAGCGGCGCCTGAGTCGACACGACGTAGTCATCCTAGACTCGCTTAACAACATCAAGGGCTTCCGCTACGAGCTCTACTGCCTAGCGCGGGCGGCGCACACACCGATGTGCCTGGTTTACTGCGTACGGCCTGGGAGTCGGAGCCTGGGACCTCCGGTGGACGAAGTGGAGGAGCACCAGGGGCGGAACCTGAGTGTGAGTTGGAGGCCGCGCACGGAGAAGGGCAAAAAACTTCAGGCGGCTGGCTCCGAGGCACCGCAAGTTGTGGGCTCTGTAGTAAATGGGGAAGCCGGAAACGACGTACCTAGGGAAGTGTAGCGGAAGGAGACTGGAGCCTCAGAGTCTCCAGCTCTAGTGACTGTGGAATCTGAGAAATCTGCAAAGCATGTGTTGGCTGTCTTTTACTCTCCCGAACTTCTGCAGGGTCTAACGCAGCGCTTTGAAGCTCTTGACTCGAGGAACCGGTGGGATCAGCCTTTGTTCACTTGTGGTGGGCTTACAGGAGCCTATGCCCCTGGCCGAGATCCAGGCTGCCTTGTTTGAGAACCGGGCTCCCCGACCCCATCAATCTACGCAGTCCCAGCTACTTGCTTCCAGCAGTTTTCTGCACCAGCTGGACCAGGTCACAAACCGAGTCTTGGCCAGACTGTTGGAGGCACAAAAGAGCGCTGTCCCCGGGGACTTACTAACACTTCCTGGTACTTCCGAGCACCTGCGGTTTACCTGGCCTTTGACCATGGCAGAGCTGAGTCGCCTCCGTCGCCAGTTTATTTCCTACACTAAAATGCATCCCAACAGTGAGAACCTGCCTCAGCTGGCCAACATGTTCCTTCAGTATCTGAGTCAGAGCTTGCACTAATCAGGAGTGGTGGGGGAAGCCATGGTTCTTGTCTGCCATCCATTGCACTTTGTAGCAGGAATAATTTGAAGATTTGCAGAGCTAGTTGATACAGTGCTAGAGCTGGTGAGTTTGATTCACTCAGACTTTTCTGGCTGCCTCTGTGCCAGGCACTAAGCATTGAGACTAGGGAGAACGAAGAATAGCTTGGAGGATCTTGGCAGATTTCTTCAGCAGAGAGAGCTCAGGTGGACCAGGAGCATGTAGGTTGGATTCTACTTGGAATATCACACAATTGATTTTCTCTGAGTTGTGGGTGAGCAGACTGTATGGATGAGAATTGCTTTAAAAACAATTGTGAACAGAAACTAAAGATGGCACAATTCTATATCTGCACTTACTCTTTATACAACAAATACTTTTTGAGTATTGTACCTACTTTTGCCAGCTTTTATCTTGGTGCTGGGTTCACAGATAAATCCTTTGTTTTCTGTTCTTGGGAAGCTTTGATTTTTGTGGAAGTGAAAGGCATAACTACTAGATTGTTTCCTCTAATAAAATATTTTAAAAGTTAAAAAAAATCATTTGACCATTGGGTGGCTTTTTATTAATTTTATTAGTAAAAAGACCAATAAAACTGATTAGATCTATTTGTACTGCCAGTGGTACAAGCTGTCTGATGGGATAGTCATGCATGTACCACTGGTGGTTTAGGTCAGTGAGAACATGTTAACCCTCCTAGTCTTAATTAATTAAAGATTTAATTTTGCAAATTTTTTTTTTTTTTTTTTTGCAGAATTTGTTGAAGGCCCCTCTGTGCCTTTGTGTTCATGGTGTTGGGGATTCAGTGGAGAACCAAACAGTGAGTGTTAAGACCTTGCAAGCTAGCAGAGGAACATGAATATAACTAGATTCCCACGTCAGGCAGTGAGGGGAACAATGAGGACACTTACAGCCAACTTAGGGAGATGGGGAACAATCCCAGCTGGTGAGGTCAGTGCTGGAGTAGACAGGAAGGGAAGTATGGAAGTGAGTCCTGTGGAAACTAGGAGCTCCAGGCAGAAGGAACAGCCAGGTCTAGTTTTGGGGCCCAGCCTTTAGGGCAGGGATTTGATGTGTTGTGGGAGCAACAAGGAGGAAGGGGAAGACCTGAGAAGGCAGTGATGGGAAGTGACATCAGAGGTGGCCAAATGCCCAGGCACATCGTCACAGTCAGAGTATGGAAACCAAAGATAAACAGCTTGAAGGCAGAAAATGACACATTACAAGTAGAAGAAGAGTGATTTCAATGGCTGTAGGTTTCTCTTGGAAAACCATAAAGACATGATGGTGGAATTACCATTGTTCTTTAAATCAGGAAACAAAGGCTGATAAAACCAGGATCTATAACAGTGAAATATCTTTTAAGAATGATGGAAATCTCTGCCCCCCCCCCCCCAAAAGAATGTTGGAAATGAAGGAAAACTGAGAAAGATAATCACCAGCACACCTGTTTTTCTAAAATTTTTAGACTGAGGGAATTTGATAGTAGAGGAAAACTTGAAACTTCAGAAATGAAGGAAAAGCAGTAGTACTGGTAACTTGTCTAGGTGAATACCACATAAGTGACAGTTATTCTCTTAAGTTCTTTGAAATATTTATAACTTGAAAATAAGAGGTATGATTGTCTTGTGAGATTATCAATGTATGGAGGGATAATATACTTGCTTTCTAGAACAGAGTGGGGGGTGCACAAACATCTGTATGGTTGTAAGTCTTGTACATTTTACTTGCAGTGGAAAAATATCAACCCTAAGAATACTGTGAGTGCCTGGGGGTGTATATGGCCATCCCTGTAGCAGCTGTTAAAAAATACAAAGAACTATAACCCCTAAGCCAGTAGATAACCTGAAATGCAATGCTAAGAAATATTTGGTAAATCCAAAGTAAACAGGCGATAAGAATGGCTTTTATGGTTTTAAAACATTGTAAAAAGAAGAGGAAGAGGAGGAGGATGATAATATACAGTGACTGTATGTTATCTGTGAAGGTTGAAGTGTTTATAGAGTTAGAGTCTGATCCTTTATAGCAAGTTTGCTAAGCCCGATCTATGCCTTTTTTTTTTTTTTTTGGTACCGGGGATCAAACTCGGGACCTTGCACTTGCTAGACAGGCGGCAGAACCACTGAGCTAAATCCCCGGCCCCCTATGCCACTTTTACTAATGTATATGAGCGCCAAAGTCACAAGTACAGTATTAGCCTACATAATCAACAGCATGGTAAAAGATAATGTGGCGTATTAAAAAATTCTGGAAGAAAATTTTCTTTGTAGGTGTTCAAAAGGCATTAGAATTAAGTTCAACATCCTTTTTAAAAATTTTTTGGTTCCGGGGATCAAACTTGGGTCCTTGCGCTTGTGCAGCAGGCAGTGAAACCACTGAGCTAAATCCCCAGCCCTCACACAAATATCTTTAAAGATCTTTTTTTTTTTTGGTATCGGGGATTGAACTTGGGTCCTTGTGCTTGCGCAGCAGGCGGCGAAACCACTGAGCTAAATCCCTGGCCCATCTTTAAAGATCTTATTGTTTCTCTTGTGTGAGAAACCAAAGGGAAAATACGGACCAAAATATATAATAGATAATGGGAAGTAGAAAATGCTCAAATGGGAAGGGGAACAAGGGAGGCGAGAGGAGAGAGGAAGGAAGAGAATAAAAAAGAAAGAGGGAATAGAAGAAAAAATGGAAACAAAATTTCTATAAATAATAAGGAGAAGAAGGGTTGAAGGGTGGGGAGGGGAGTGGGATAAAAAGCAGCAGCAAGATGTATCAGGTACCGGTACAATTCCCTATGATGAAGGTAACCATTATGTGTATCTAAAGTGTACCGATAAAAGTAACTTAAAAAGAAATGTGTGACACTTATCTATCTTCATATAGATATGCAAATACATAAATTATAAAATATTTAAAGACTACTTCTGAATGTTATGGAGTCACAGTTGTATCATATTCCTGTCAGGGAAGCCACTAAAGGAAGGATAGATATAAGTTCTCTTAAGGAAATCTAGATAAACACCAATAGCACACCTCACATAAAGTGACCCAAATGTGCTGAAGGAAGCACAGGCAGCCAGTCAGCCAGTGCTCTGGGAAGGGTGTTGCTCAACACTGGTGAGAGGGAAGTTTTCTTTTCTTTTTTGTATCTCAAACTTTGAGCCATATGAATATATTATTGAATAGAATTTTTTTAAAAGGAAGAAGCATCAGCTGTGGTGCATTATACTGAGAAGAGTGGAGACTGGGAATTAAGTGTTGAACGTGGTGATTCTGGTGATCTAACAAGAGAAGTCTCTAGGAAGTGGTTGGTGACGGCTTGCTGGGTGTGAGTCTCGACAAGAATGGGATTTCTGCTCCCGGCAGCATGGTATGAAATCAGACACCCTGAAGGGCATTGTCAGTGCAATAAATTATGTTAATGCATGGTTGGATTTTCTAAAACGTGATCAAATATCCAGAGATTCTTTTGCTGAATTTGAATAGAAACAATGAATCGACAAACTGCAGCTCTCTCTTGATGTTCGTGGCTCTGGGATTTAGGTGCTAGAAGCTCCTGGCCCATGGTGTTACAGCTCTGAGCTTTGAATGCCAGTGCCGCTTAGATCTTAGCGTTACAGATCTTAGCGTTCAGCTCAGTGTCACAGCTCCTGCCAGCTCCCAGCCGTTCCATCAGCTCCTCAGCATCTGGGGCTCATATCCCCTTGGCAGCTTTCTGGAGGCCTTCTAGAAGCTTCTGTTACCTCTGGGACTCTCCCTGTGGTCTCTGCAGGTCTCCACTGCTCTCATGTTCTTTGGAGCTCTTCAGAGACCAGCCCTTCCTTCATGTTTCCAGCTCTTCATGTTTCCAGCTCTTCATGTTTCCAGCTCATTCCTAGAGCAACATGCTTACCCCACTCTACCCAACATAAGAATCACAAGTAGGCAATGGGACCATCCAAGTGAGGCTTTTATTGGGGCCTGTGCTGCTGCATAGGGAAATAGTGCACCAGAGGGAGGAAACATTCCTTATATGGAGGAGCAGTCTCCTACACCTGCGATCTCCTGGGTTTCATGGATCAATTTGGGGGCTTTTAGAGTAGTGATGGGAGCAGGGTCATCTGGAATAGGTCTGTTTCAGGGCTGCTGTAGCCAAGGCAAGTATCTTCTGTGAAGCATGCAGGACAGCTGCAGCCATCGTGGTAACAGGTGGACTGAACTCAGGGAGAAGTGACCACTGTTTTCACAGAAATGGCTGAGCTGAAGATGTGATGGACACCACTTGCAAGGAGCTTCCAAGAGGGCTGGGGATTTAGCTCAGTGGTTCCACCGCCTGCCTCGCAAGCACAAGGTCCCAAGTTCGATCCCTGGTACCAAAAAAACAACAAAAAAGGTGCTTCCAAGAGGGGTAGGACTGTCTGTTAGGCCCATTGGGTTTGGGGATAGGGCACTGGGGTCTAGTCCTTCCTTGATACTTGCCCTGTCAGGTGTGCTGCAGCACCAGCACCTGAGCAGCCCAAAGTGCTAGAGGGATTGTTGAGGCTCCTGTCAGAGCTGCAGGAATAGGGACCGGGGGTGGGCTAGAGGGCAGGCCGCCCAAGAGGGGCAGGAAGACATTGGAGCTCATTGCCCTGGGCATCAGGAGGAAGGGGCACGCCAGCTGTCAATCCAGTCACACCTGTCTGCCTATCTCAGAGGAAAGGGAAGCACCAAGCTTCATTAGCAAAATGTGCAATGTTCAGTGTGACAAACTAAAATGAAATCTCGAAGTGAGGCGAAACCAGAGCGATGTTCACATGGCAGAAAGCAGACACGGCAGGAGGTATTCAGAGGCGCATGCTGGTTCTTAGCACTCTGGGGGCTGGCTGGGGAACACTGAGCCCAAATCATTCTAATCAAGCCAGGGCTCTGAAGCTTGGCCTAGTTCTTCCTTAGTTGGGTCACTGGCCTTGGTGGCCTCTAGCAGATGGGGACAGGTGGAATGCCTCTGTGATGTGTTTCAGAATCAAGTGTTAGTGCTAAATGAGATCAATTCCCATGGGAGTTGCTTCTTGATCATAAGCAAAACAATCCTCATACTGGAGAGAAATCTGATAAATCTGAGGTATAACTGAGGTGGGAAATGACAAGCTTGTCCTGAGGATCCTTTTGAATAATAGGAAGCCCAAGCTATCTTTGGGAGATAGGCATGGTAGAAAAGCCTTCCCTGAGCAAGCAGCTACCAACCCGCAAGAGATGGAGGAAGCCGGAGGGAAGCTGTGTGACTGTGAGGAGCCTGGAGACAGCACGGGTGCCGAGTCAGTCCCCAAGTCCCTCAAAAAACTCCGACAAGGACAGATCACCCTGAAGTTAACACGTATGAGAAGTCAGCCATTTTTTTTTTCT
>NW_004624740.1:30563437-30657768 GCF_000247695.1 Heterocephalus glaber | reverse complement strand
TGTTTCCCTAACTTCTCTCTTCGTGAGTCTGTTATTTGTGTATAAGAAGGCTATTGTTTTTTGAGTGATGACCTTGTATCCAGCTACTCTACTGAATCTTTCAATTAAATTTAGAAGTCTTTTGGCCGAGTTTTTTGGGTCTTCTGTGTAAAGTATCATATTGTCAGCAAATAATGACAGTTTCACTTCTTCCTTTCCTATCTTTATTCCTTTTATTTCTTTCTTTTCTAATTGCTGTGGCTAATATTTCCAGAACTATGGGTTGTCAACTTGATTGGTGTGGGAGCTGCCCAGTGCATTAGTAACGCACACTTCTGGATGTGTCTGATCTTGGGGTCTGTATCTGGTCCCTCATCCTTTCCTCTCTTGCATTGTTTCCCTACCTTGCTTCCCAGCTGTCATGAACTAGGCATCTTTGCTCTGCCACGGTCTTCCTCCATGATGTTCTTGCTTTGGAGCCAGATGATCATGGACGGAATCCCCTGAAACTGTGAACTAAATTAAACCTCTCCTTTAAGTTGCAGGTATGAGGTATTGTGTCCCTGTGACAAGAAAGCAGACCAATACACCTAGATATGTATTATTTCTCTTTAGACAAAATAATCTTTTTTGAAACAGAAAGTACTCATTGACCTTTCCACATTTTTTATTTATGTTTTGTTTGTTTTTTGGTACCAGGGATCGAACTCAGATCCTTGTGCTTGCAAGGCAGGCAGTGGAACCACTGAACTAAATCCTCGGCCCCTTTCCACATTAAAAAAAAAAAAAAAGGATCTGGCTCGATGTAAGGGATTAATCTTTGTTATCCCAGTGAATGGCTGGCTCTCCTAACACCATTCAACGAATGTACCCTTTCGTTCCCGATTTGAAATGCTGTCTTCATCATGTACTAAATTATTGTTTGCAGCGGCTTCACCTTTTTCTGCTCAGCACTCTTCTTCCCACCCTTCTAAGAAGAGCAGTGGAGCCCCCGGGGTGGCCTGTTTTCTGGGCCCCTGTCACATGGCCCTTTGGCTAAGCTTGGCTTTTCAGGGTCGGCCACCTGATCTGAGAGGCCAATGAGTGTGTGCCATGGGTTTGCAATGAGAGGTCTTCACAGAGAAGTATTTCTTTTGCTTAGACCACGGGGTTGCATTGAGTTTTCTCTTGTATGCAGTCTTGGTCTCCGCTCTGCTTGTGTGTGCTGTAGTTCTGACCGTTTTTTGTTCTTTTACTGTTTTTCAATTGTGCTAAAGAGGGTCTTGTTTTCATTGTTCTTGCTTTATGATGCTTTCCCACTTGTGAAAGCCAAATCCTTCTTCACTCTTGAGATCTTCTTGGCTTTTCCTACATTTGTTCCTAGGGATGATGTTGTGAGTGGACTCACATCTTTCCAGACTTTGGAGTTGGGGTTGGATTTGTGTTTAAATTTAGTTTCCATTAACTGCCCATGGAGGTGGATCACTATTCATCCAGCTGGCTTGGGCCACTTTCTGGCCCCAGTAGTGGCTGGGAACTCAGACCACAGCTGCCTCTCCCAGGACAGCCCATTAGTCATCCCCACAGCTTGGCTGTCACCCACTGAAGGCCCAAGCTACCTCCTCTTCCCTGTAGTCATTGCCTCCTTGCCAGCTAGTCGGGGCCTCATCAAATGCAGGGTGCATTGATTTTCCACCTGTTTCCCCATGGGCTTGTGTGTTCTAGGAGATACGGACAGGATCCCTTTGGGTCTTTGCTGGATGCTTCTCCTGAATGATGGTTCCTCTAATGAATGGAGACAGAGAAGCCCACACATGACAGCAGTTTTCAGGTTCATGAACCCCCAAGTTGAGGCTCTTGCTCAGAGTGGCCCTGGGCCCCTGTTTCCCATCGCTGGCTTCTCATTCTCCTTTATGAGGCTTCCGGATTCTTGGCCCCCTTATTTGGTGAGGGACAGCAGTTCCACCCGGCCCTGATGCAGGGCTGGCAGACACCTCTTCCTGGACAGCTGTTCTTGTCATCCTCCCTCCACTCCAGGTCCAACAGGCATCGGCCAACTCTGTCACATCCTCAGGCTCACTTCTCCACCTCTCCATTTGTCTAATCATTTGGCCACGTGACTAACACTGACTGGCTGCCTCTGTCTCCAGCCTCCACCAACTGACTGGCCAGCTGGCCGTTCCTGCAGCCTTCTAGGCTGAAGGCCCTGCTGAGAAGCCATGGAGGAATGGAGAGCAGAGGCAAGGCCAGTAGCTGTGTGCGGTGTGTCCGCGTCGGTGTGGATGGGTGTCTTCGTGGGAATGTTTTGTGTAGGGTGAGGTCTTGTGTGCCTGTCATGTGGGGAACCCTTTTCAAGTCCCATTTAACTTTTGTAGCATGAACTTACTGTGTGATATTAAAAATCACTATTGCCAAAGCCAATGTGAAGGAATTTTCCCTTTATATTCTCTTGTAGTTTTAGGGTTTCCGGTCTTATATCCATCTTGAATAGATTTATGTGTATGGTACAGGGTATGTGTCCAACTCAATTAATGTGGAAAGAGATTTCCCAGTGCCATTTAGTGAGGAGACTATCCTTTATCCGGGGGTCCTCTTGGTGTATGGGTTGAAAACTAGTTGAGCAATGGGTTTGGATTTATGAGCTCAGAATTTTTCCTTTTTTAACAAAGGGTCTCATTAGGTTGCACAGGCTGGGATCGAACTGTGATCCTTCTGCCTCAGCCTCCTGTGCTGGGATTATAGGAGTGTACCACCACACCTGGCAGGGCTCTGTATTTTTCTGTTTTGGTGCTGGGGATCAAACTCAGTGGTTTGTACATCGTAGACAAGTGCTCTACCACTGAGCTACACCCCCAGCCCTCTTTATATTTTTATGCCAGTTTTGATTACTGTGACTTAGTACAAATATAATTTTAAGTTAGGAAATGTGGCACTGCAAATTTTTTCTTAGTACTGCTTTGCTATTCAGGGTGAATGTGATTTCTGTATGAGTTTTAGGATTATTTCTCTACTGAAGGATACCATTGGAGTTTTTGTAGGGCTTGTGTAAAACTTGATTCTTTAGCTCTTGGTCCCTGATCCTCTTTGGCTGTGGAACCACACTTCACTTTGTATGTAACAGGATGGAAAAGCACCAATTCTGTAGCCCCTCAGTTCCCCAGAATCCTCACAGGTTTTTTACTTTGTATAGGTGTTTTGACTTGGCCACTTCTTAAGGGAGCCAGGGGGCCTGATGAACACTTACACAAAACATTTCCATACATTCCAGTGTCCCAGCACCATTCCAAACAGAGGAACACCCCACGGTCTTCCCCTAGTCCTACACACCTCCTAGCCACAACCTCTCCCAGAATGTGCTGTTATCAGTGTTCTGAGTGTCCTTTAGGCCACTTTCACTGGGTAGAGAAGGCATTTTTTTTTTACAAGTAACATTACTTTTATTTGCATTTATTTTATGCCTAATTTATTCCCGTGCCATAAGTTTTTGTTTTGTCAGTTCCTTCTGGGATATCTTTTTCTTCTGTGCAACTTCCTCCTCTGGTTTAGGAACAATTTGTTCCTTTTCAGTAAGGATCATCTCAATGTGGCAGGGGGAGCTCATGTATGGGTTAATCCGGCCATGAGCTTTGTAAGTACAGCGGTGCATCTTGGGTGCTTTGTTCACATGGATATGTTCAATGATCAGAGAATCGACATCTAAACCCTTAAGCTCAGCATTACTCTGCATTTTTAAGCACGTTCAGCAAAAATTCAGCACTGTTTTTGGGCCACTGGCCCTGTGTCCAGCCCCACTGTTTGGCCTGGGCACACCTACCAACTCCATCATTGTCATGCCTGAGTGGCACACATTGCTTCTTTAATGTGACATCCTTCAGATTCTTGGTGGCCTTTCGGATATGCATACCCTTGATGGCCTGGGCAGTTTCACGGGTGTTCTTAAAGTGAACACGAATATTTGAGTCTCTTGATTTGCATGATTTTGTGGCGTTTTCTGGGTCAAGAGAGTAGCAAGCCATTTTCACAGTCACTTCTGGCCACTTACGGCCACTTACAGGAAGAGCGAGAAGGCATGTTTTTTTATCAATGCAAGTTTGTACTCTCTGGTGCCTAGTTTTAGTCTCAAAGTGTCACTTTGAAGTTTCTTAAAACATTCAACTCCAGTTATGTTCAACGGTATAATATTCCATGAATGCATGATTTGTATTTTATTCTCTTACTAATCAATGTTACAAAGGATTGAATGTTTATGTTCCTCCAGAAATGCTGAAACTCTGATCTGCCTGTGCTGGTTTTAGGAGGTGGGAGCTCTGTAAGGTCAATGAGTGGGATGAGCATCTTTAAAAAGACTAGAGAGGGGCCAGGGATTTAGCTCAGTGGTTTCGCAGCCTGCCTTGCAAGTGCAAGGACCCAAGTTTGATCCCGGTACCAAAATAAATAAATAAATAAGACTAGAGAGTGCCCTCAACTAGCCCAAGGCAGGATGCGCGCAATGCACGGAGGGTAGGCTCCTGGGAGTCCTTGGGAATCTTTGTGGCAAGATACCCTACGTTTGAATAGGTATTCCTTTGGAAGGTGCCTCAGTTGCCAGGCAGCCCTACAGAGGGTGACCCCTTCTAAGAACATTGGTTTCATATGGCAGGGCATGGTGACCTATGATACTGGGTTGTGGAGTTAATCTAGTGGATCAGGACACTTTTTAAATGAATAGTTCAGAATAAAAGTGTGAGGGTGCTGAGTATGGTGGTATTACATGCCCATAATTCCAACACTCTGGGACGCTGAGGTGGGAAGATCTTAAATTCTAGCCCAGCCTGGCAACTTAGTCAGTTGGTGAGTTGCTGTCTCAAAATAAAAAAAATTTAAAAGGTCAGGAGATGTATCTCACTGTGGAGGTTCTGGGTTCAATCCCCAGTACAGGGGTTGAGGGTGGAGGGAGGGAAGGAAGGGGGAAGGAAAGGAAAGAAAAAGCAGACACAAGGGGCTGCTGATAGACTGCTGTGCTATGAAATCTCTTCTCAGTCCCCTCTTCCTGGGATGCTCCTTCCTCTGGACACTTCTTTTTTTTTTTTTTTTCTGGTACCAGGGATCAAACTCAGAACTTGCGCTTGCAAGGCAGGCGTGGTGCCACTGAGCTAAATCCCCAGCCCTGCTCTGGACACTTCTGTGGCTCATTCCAACACCGCCTGCTGCTCAGCCTCCCAAGTAGCTAGGATTACAGGCATGTGCCACCACACCTACCATAAACAGCTATTATTTTTATGACTGCCCAGTATTGGGCTATGAAAACAGGCCTGTGGTCCATGCTAGTTCATCACTTTGGCAGGAGCTACAGACTTTAAATTCCATGAAAGCAAAAGTAATTTATTTTTAAGATAGACACTACAATAAGAACAAAGCAAATAATATTTTAAATGCATTTCCTTCATTTTGTTTAGTTAGAAGCATTCTATAAAGTTGGCCATTATGTAGTTTTCAGTCACATGGCTTACTATATAGTCCTTTTTGAGAAGCCTCACTGACAGCACAGCTGGGCACAGCAAGACAGGATACAGAAGACAGGGAAGGAGAGGGGCAAACTTGGCCTGAGAATGTGGCCCTAGTATTAACATCATGTATTCCTTTTACTTTATTTTTCTTAAAGCCTATATTGTGTAAGTAAGCTATAATATACTGGTGTGAGAAACCTTTGTAGATAATCATTCCAACACATATACTCGAACTTTTGGTTCTGACCCCAAGTTACATAATCAACTATACAAGTAACAAGACTTTTCTTTTTTTTTTTTTTTTGGTACCGGGGATCGAACTCAGGTCCTTGCACTTGCACAGCAAGTGGCGAAACCACTACGCTAAATCCCCTGCCCAGACTTTTCATTACTGTTATGTAACATAATCACAATCAGAAGACTATGGAAAAAAAACTGTTGTGCAACAGAAACGGGAGCCATGTGTGGTATTTGTGAAAAACACAACATTTCAGCTCAGTGGTATAAAGGGGTAAGTTATTCAAATGCTGTACGGCATAATGCCAATCATTAAAAGTAAAATTAGAACCTTACCTCACACCATATATTGCCAACTAATAGTAATAATCCACGAATTAATTACCTCTAACAAAATTTATTTCATACACTAAAAAAATGTAATTTTGCAGGTCAATGATAGGACAGTTCAAGGAGGCATAAACATTTAATTATCTCAAGTTGATTTCCAATGCTCAAACTATTTACATCACAATTTACAGAAAATAAGATCTCTGTATCAACACCTCAGAATAAGTGATTTACCTGAAGTCCACTTCTAAATTGCATAACTCCTACAAAAGTGTAACTGTTTCAGAATGTCTTCAGTCATTAGCAACAGAGCATTCTAAGTCAACTGGCTTAAAAATAAATATAATCTCTCACAAAAGAAACAGTCCAGACATCAGGCCTCAAGGCTGGTTGGTTCTGTGGGTCAGTGACTCCATCGTCCGAGTTCCAGAATCTTCCAGTCTTTCTGTGAAGGTCATGAACAAACCATAGCCCTTGCTGGAAGACACTACCAGGAACCACATCCAGACAAAGTCATTCTCACAAAAAGACTCTTCTTCGTGTTGCCTGAGTCCTTGAACCTTTGAGGAAACTTTTTCCAGAAATAACCTGTCAAGTGTGTTTGTTCATTTGTTTAGACTTGGGTCCTATAACCATTTGACAGCAACTGCTGGCAGTGAAAATGGATTATCATTACTTATCCAAACTAACCAGGATTTACTTCTTGACCCTGAGGAGCAGTGGGAAACCAGACTCTGCCAGCAAAGTAAGGACAGTGACTGGGGGAGTCACACAACAAATTCTGCTACAAGCTCCTAGGATGTGTCCTCACTTCCTTCATAAATGAGCAGAGCAAGTGCTCACAAACACTATCAGACCAGAAAGACAATTAACTCCGATGTTATTCAGTCCCTGTGCTCCATACACACTCAAATAAACCTCCAAATAAAAAATAGATTAAAAAACAGAAATAGTAATATTTTGAGTACATTTTTTAGTTGTGCAGAGTGCAGTAAGTACTAAAGCTATTTCTCACTCCTGGAGAATTCTGGCTTAGCAATTTAAAATCATCTATGTAGGATTTTTAAAAATCTATTTTATAATATTTATCTATCTCTTTTGCTGAGTCATCTATAGTTGAAGACATTATTTTATTTAAAAAATTGCTTTTTTAATGGATCATGTAGTTCACTAACAATGATCAAGTGCATATTTATAAATACCAGGGAAGATTACAAATATACTTTATACTTACCAAAGGTTATTTCAATGACAGTGCATACTAAAGTATTAACGTGTAAATGTGACTTGGAATGAGTTATCTTACAATATGAGTTACAAATTCATAAGGATACAATGCTGAACATACAATTCCTGAATGTAACATACTAAAAAACAACCCCCTCATCCTGTCTTCCTTGGGAACTGTTTATATAGGAATTTAATGCTGCAGACTTAAAATCATCTATCCTGATGATTTTATCTATCCTGATGATTTTACATCTCCTGTTTATACAAAGCGTGTGTTTGTTTCCAGCAGGTATCTTTTTTTTTTTTTGGTATCGGGGATCGAACTCGGGAACAGCAGCTATCTTGTCTTTCTTTTTTTTTTTTTTTTACAAGTTTGTTTTTACACCAGAATTGTCTTTTAGTATTAACAATTTCCAAAAGAGTATGTTTTTTTTTTTTTTTTGGTATCGGGGATCGAACTCGGGAACAGCAGCTATCTTGTCTTTCTTTCTTTTTTTTTTTTACAAGTTTGTTTTTACACCAGAATTGTCTTTTAGTATTAACAATTTCCAAAAGAGTATGTTTCCACATTCCTTAAACTAACAGAATTCCCTGATATGCAAAGCAGTTTGAATCCTAGGTGAAACACACTCTCTCACTCACTCACACACACACACAAACACACACACACATATATTCTAAGTATTTATATATTCCTACTCCGATATAGTCTAGTATTTAACAAGTCATATGGTCTTGGTACAATCATGGTTTCTGCCTGTGAATGCCGATGATGACTAATGCATGGGGCTTATTCACACTCACCTGCGTGAGCTCTCAGATGCAGTGCCTCTTCTCTATGAGGTTGGGCTGGGAGTGGGTGTTGGTTCCAGGACCTGCTCCCTCCAATTCCATCTGTAGATGCTTAGGCCCTTTGGTAAAACTGTGTAGTATTTGCATATAATCTATGTAATCCTCCCATACAGTTCAGATCACCTCTAGGTTACTTATAATAACTAATACAATGCAAATAGTTGTTATACTGTATTATTTAGGGAATAACAAGAAAAGTCTTCATGTACTCAGTACAGGTACAATTTTTTTACCAAATATTTCTGAGTGGTTGAATCCAGATATAGAACCCATGGATACAGAGCCAACTGTACAGTAGTGTTTGACTTCCGGTAGGAGTTTCTTGCTCATTGTATTGAAAGGGCTGTCTGAGGTCTGACTTCAGAGAAGCTGTCCCACATCAACTACACTCACATTCCCTCTCCTATGGATTCTCTGATGGCTATTGAATGCTGACTTGTGGTAGAATTTCTTCCCACACTCAGTACATTCATAGGGTTTCTCTCCTGAATGGGTTCTGTAGTGCACAGTGAGGTATGACATCCGAGAGAAGGCTTTACCACACTCATTACATTCAAAGGGCTTCTCTCCGGAATGGATCCGGTGATGGATGGTGAGATAGGACATCTGGGAGAAGCACTTCCCACACTCGTAGCATTCATAGGCTTTCTCACCTGTGTGTGTTCTCTGGTGTCTGTTAAGGGCTGAGTTCTGGCAGAAGGTTTTCCCACACTCACTACACTCATAGGGCTTTTCTCCTGAGTGGATTCTGTGGTGGATGGTGAGGTAGGACATCTGAGAGAAGAACTTCCCACAGATGTAGCACTCGTAGGGCTTCTCTCCTCGATGGATCCTGCGGTGTCTGCACAGGGCGGAGTTCTGGTAGAAGGTTTTCCCACACTCACTGCACTCGTAGGGCTTCACTCCAGAGTGTGTCCGGTGATGGATGGTGAGGTAGGAAAGCTGGGAGAAGAGCTTGCCACACTCACTGCACTCATATGGCTTCTCTCCCGTGTGCACTCTCTGGTGCCGCAACAGGGCCGAGTTCAAGTAGAAGGTTTTCCCACACTCAGCACACTCGTAGGGCTTCTCCCCAGAGTGGGTGCGATAGTGCACAGTGAGGTACGAGAGACGTGAGAAGAACTTCCCACATTCGTTGCACTCATACGGCTTCTCGCCTGTGTGTGTCCTCAGGTGGGTAGTGAGTGTGGACTTGCGGCAGAAGCACTTGCCACACTCACTGCACTTGTACAGCTTCACACCTGTGTGAATCTTCTGGTGGTCGTTAAGTGCTGACTTCTGGGAGAAGGTCTTGCCACAGTCGTGACACACATAGGGCCTCTCCCCTGAGTGTGTCCTCTGGTGCTGTGTGAGGTGCGTCTTCTGGCAGAAGGATTTCCCACAATAACCGCATTCATAGGGCTTCTCTCCCGAATGAGTTCTCTGGTGTTGGATAAGGTGTAGCTTCTGGTAGAAGTTTTTCCCGCATTCGTTACATTCGTAGGGCTTCTCCCCTGTGTGGGTTCTCTGGTGTACCGTGAGCGTTCCCTTTTGGCAGAAAGACTTCCCACACTGGTTACATTTATAAGGTTTCTCTCCTGTGTGAGTCCTCTGGTGAATAATGAATTTTGACTTTTTACAGAAGGACTTCCCACATTCCCGACATTCATAGGACTTCATGTCCACGTGAGATCTCTGATGGCCACTGAGGTCTGACATCTGGAGAAAGGCTATTTCGGATTCATTCCAATTATAGGGCTTTTCCCCCATGTGATTAACAAAAACTGAGTCCTTCTGGAAGGCTTTCTGGCATTCGATGTATTCAAAAGGTTTCTCCAGAATACGTACTTTCTGATAAATACTCTCTTCATTTATGGTATAAGTTCCTCCATACTCATCTCCTGGATGTGTTTTCTCAAGTTTAACGTGGAGGAGTGATTTTCCACATCCACTACATTCATCAGGTTTCATTTTTGCATAGCTTCCATCACTACTAATGTATTCTGAAACAGACGTTAAACTCTTTTCACAGGCATCACATTTAGAGGCTATTTTTCTTGAAGGAACAGGGCTCATTTTTGCATTAAAAGCTTTACCAGAAACGTTACCTCTCTCTTCAACCAGGGTTTTATTGATGAAGAACATATCTGCATCTTGCTGGACTCTCTCCATCAGGTCATCAGCTTGCCAGGCTTCATCTAAAAAAGGCAAAAGGAACCAACTTTTGTGTATCCTCCAGCCCAAGGTACAGAATGAGACTGGTATGCAGCAGCTCATCGGGGGCAGGTGCTAGCTTCATGGACAGATACGAAAGTGCCTTCTCCCTCACTCTGGTGTTCAGAATAAAACTCAACCCTCCAGTAGTGGAGAAAGTAAACTAACAAAAACACAGCACCTTTGATATTTGGTACTTTGTAATATTTTGCTCAGGACTGGCTGTAGAGGTGAGATACAGACACAATGAGTGATAGACAAAGGATGTTGAGGGGACAGCTGAGGGAGGTATGAAGGGACTCAGGACGGGCAGACTCATGGGGCAGCAAGAGAGCTCGGCTTGGAGGTGAATGACACTTGGCTCTGCATCATTCATGTCTCCTTGGGAGAGGTAAGTTGCCACCTAAGGCCCTGTCCTCTCATGCCAAGATTTTAAGGCAGCACTTTGACTATTCTGCATCTCTCACACTACTTTATAGCTTTTTTCCATTCCACACAGTAGTGCCAAATAAATTTATACCTGAATTTCTTCATTTTTTTTGTTGTTTGTTTGTTTTGGTACCGGGGATCTAACTTGGGACCTTGCGCTTTCGAGGCAGGCGCCGGAACCACTGAGCTAAATCCCCGGCCCAATTTCTTCATGTTTAGAACGAGTGACTAGGGTTCCTCCTCTAAACTCTACCTCACTTGGAAGGAAAGTCTTGGAACATCTGTGTCCAATAGGAAGCCTATGTGGTCTAGAGAGCAGGCCACCCTTCCAAAAGTTCAAAATTTTTAAATATTCTGTGATTCAGTACTGAACTCATCTAATGTGCAATTCCTTTTGTTCCTATCTGGACAGTGGAGCAGAACTTGGGTGAGGTGACCAAGTGAGCGACAGGCAGCCTCTGTGGGCAGCACCCACCTGTCACGTGGAGGTGACAGCCTGACCTCCAGGGGTCTTGTGGCCTACTCCAGTTAGCGAGGCAGTCAGAAGAACTTTTGGCAAAAACCAGAATATGCTCAGCAGGTTGAGCAATTATTTTTCCTGTGCTGGACACACCGTCACCACTTAACTGTGCATGGGAGTTTGTTAGGGTTTAAGCCTTAAGGACAGATCCCTCAACCTGCTCCCACAAGGCTGGCTTTCATTTTCATTCATTTTAGAACTTCTGGAGTGAACCTGACTATTGGCCTGGCTGTCATTCACACCAAGTAAAACGATGGTAACCTTAGTGTCTTGAATCCATAGCTTCCCTGAATCTACTGCCCCCAAACAACAGATAAAATGGGGGGGGACCAATAAAAATACTTTTTCACTACCTGGATTCACAATGACTTCAAGCTAGGATGAGTCATCACTAAAATTATTCTGTCCCACAAAAAACAAACTATTTGTTGTATGAAAAGAGTCATAAGATACACCCAAGTAGGGCTTGGTTTTAGAGAAGGTGATGAGAACTTCACACTCCTGGGTCACAGGAAGCCGGCATAGTCAGATCAGCATCTCAGGTGCCACCGCCTCCTGCTGAGATTGCTGTGGTGCTGATAACAAGCCCCACACAGCTGCAGCCGCAGATCTTGGCTCTTATATTTCACTCCCTTTACTTGACTTCTTGCCTCTGGCTACTTAAAGCCTGTCTTTAAAAGAGATTTCCATGCTTCCAAATTCTCTTACCTCAATTAACTCCATTTTCCCTTGAAGTTAAAAACAAGCACTGTCCATAAAATCATTTTAGCACAGTATGACTCAGCCTTGTATGAGAACGTCAGCACTCCAGGTAATATGCTAAGTTTTCAATGATCTCAGGCAGCTCTGTTCCCAGATAGCCAAAACCTATCTCCTGGAACAGCGAATCTTTTAGGGCTTTCAATGGTACAAACAGCCCGCTGCAGCACTTGTGCCATAGGTTCACCACTACTGGCCTAGAAGTACGACTGTTTCCTTTTTCCTTTGAAATTAGAGAAGTTGTTCTTAATCTGAATCATACAGGATTTTTTTGGTACTTGCAAAGTACACAGGCATGTGACTCAGGAATGTGTATTCAGAAATAATTGCCTATGCGTAGTTCTGAAAGAATGGACAAGAAAGTCCTTTGACCTTCCTGGTTCCTCAATCAAAGAAACAAATAACTACTCTATGTGACTGTATTGAGGGAAAACAACATGTGCTTTTCTTTATAGGACTATAATCCAGGAAACCAAAAAACTGAAGCAAAATCTATATCCTATTAGAGTCCAGATTACTTGATCACATGGAACTTTCAGTTTTTTGGCCTGGGTGGAACTAGAGTGGAAAGAAAGAACAGTGTAGTAATCCCAAGAGTCAGAAAGAAACCAAACTTCACAGAGGCTGGAAATTTGAGCTCAGACTTAAAAACATGTTGTCTGGAAAGCACAGGCCACGCCCACAACACATGAAGCCACAGGATGAAAGTCTGAAGAAGAGAAGACTTTAAGAGTGTGGACCAAATGAGCTCAGTGAGTGTTTGGGGAAATTACTTCTCCCAGGCAGTACAGGGCTAATACTGTGGTGACCCTTGAGGGTGCAGAAGTTAATTCCCCTCATGGAAGCCATAATGACTGGGAGAGGCTGTCTTTTGTCAGGCTAGGCATAAGATCAACCAGAGACTTCAAAGGAAGACACTTTGCAAATCCAATCAGGATTCATAGCAATCCAGGCATGACAAAGAACAGTACTCAAAGGAAACAGTACACAGAGGATTAAGATACCTCTGTTGGCATGTTCCTATAATCCCAGCCTCTGAAAGGCTGAAGCAGGAGGATCATAAGTATGAGCCCAGCCTGGGCAACTTAGTGACTTCGTAAGACCCTGTCTCAAAATAAAAAACAAAAATAAGGCTGAGGATGTAGCTCAGTGAGAAGGCCTGGGTTTAATTCCTAGTACAAGGAAGAAAAAAATAACCTCAAAAAAGAGAAAACCCATCCATCTTGTAGAGATCAGTAATGCCTGCTGAGCAGTGGATATTTTTATTGATTCTACAAGGACTATTATAGGGAAATTACTGTAATTTAGTAAGGGAAGGGAGGAAGATGTTGGGTAATTATAATTTGGAAGAGTTCACAATCAGTTTTCAGATATATGAGAACAAGACAAGCTCTGTAGTCACAAAAAACACTAGGTCTATAGAATGATGACAGAAATGTCAATTTTAGTGTGCAGTATAAAAACAAAAAACCGACAGACTCAAAGCTGGAGAAGCCCTTTGAGGAACTCACAAAACAAGGAAATGACAGCAGGTGGAAACAGATCCTTGCAAGACATTTCTGGAGGAGGGAAGGACAATTCAAACATTTATGTATATAATGCTCAGTAAGCAGCTGCTGTGACAGGACACTATTTAAGCCACTAGGAATAAAACAGTAAGAGCTGATAAAAATGAGCACTTAGGAAGAAAGGGAGACCCAGTTACTGCTGTCACCAAACTTCAGGAGGGCTGGATTTCAGGAAGGACCAGCACCATCAAATGAAGTACAATCACACATGCCAATGAAGCGGTCAGAATCTACTCTTTTAGGCAGATGGGGATTTTGGAATCTTTCAAAGAAAGAAAAGGAAAAGTGGAACTGGGCATAGTAACAAGTCTGAGGCATTTCAAAATAAAGGACACCCCCCCCAAAAAAACCCCCCAAAAAACAAAAACCAAAGTTAATAACATAAAAGCTACATTTTTTTTGGTGCTGGGGATCAAACTCAGGACCTTGTGCTTGCAAGGCAGGTGGCAGCGCCACTGAGCTAAATCCCTGGCCCTTAAAAGCCACATTTAAAAAAAAAAAACTTATAAATACCTAAAAACAAAAGGGATCTATGATAATGGGTTACTGAAAATGCTAGCAGATTGGGGAAAGTCCCAAGGTTGAAGATGAAGAAGGATCCTGGGCAGTGGTAAGCAGGGCAAAGCTCCATAAGCATGTTTGTATGGGGAAGGAAGATGTCTTTGGGAGTGAGAGTCAGGTACCTACAGCATAAAATAACTATCTTTAGTCACTTCAAAAGGTTTGGGACCATCAGAAAGTTCCTAGGAGAAACATTCCGCAGTTACCAATCTCCTCTCTGCCTCCACTAACACACCTGGGTAGCTCTGAGGTGGGAATGCTCCTTCTACTATCCATGGCTCTTCTCCTTGTTCCAACTTGATGATAACATCCGGTTTGATAATGTGACACCCTGTTAATGAGAAATGAAAGAGAACTTGAGCCTGGCTGCTTGGCTGCAGGGTCTCCTTGTGTGGGGTGAATGCTGCTGTGCTACACAAGTATCCTGGTGCTTGATGAAAATCAAAGCTTTCACTAGAGAGGTCAAGACCACCAATGTGCCCTGCCTGGTGTTCCAAATATAGCACTCACCTTTGTCACACCAAATTCAAAGTTAAAGCCATTAAATCTGAGAGAAATTCCATGGATTTTAGTAACTGAGAGAGCAAGCTGTCCTCACCCACAGAGACAAGGTTGTTGTAGTTTTCCAGCATCACATCCCTATATGTTGTCTTCTCATCAGCATCCAGCTGCTGCCACTCCTCCTGGGTGAAGTCCACAGCCACATCCTTGAATGATAAGGGCCCCTGTAGTGGCAGAGTGACCCAAATCAGGTGATGCGGAAAAGGCACACAGGGATAAGATGTTCTCACCATCACCGGAAAAGTTCATTGTGAATACTGTATATCCTATGTTAGACTGTGGAAGGAAACACACATCTCAGACACACTGCCACAGGGCTCATGCATATACATTACGATAAAGAAAATACTGGGCTTGTCCTGTGAGCCAGGAGCAATCTTAGCCATGAGGAAGTCTAACCAGGTGGTACAGCCCTGGAGGAACACAGGTCTGTGGGGACTCAGCAGATCCCGGGATGCCTTCTATAATCGGTGCTGCTTCTCCCCTTACTTCCCAGCCACTCCTTCTCAGGCACCTCTCTCTTTTCCAAGTTACCCTGCAGGTGGATGCCCTGGGGCTCAGTCTCTGTTCATTTTCTCTTTGCTGTACATACTTGCTGTTTTGATTGTGAGCCTGCCTGGCATCATGGTTAATTCGTCATCTCTGTACCAGCATTTCCCAAATTTCTATCACCAGTCTAGGCCTCTCTCCTAAACTTCAGATACTTGTGTCGCAGACCTTAAACTCAATATACCTGAAATTCAATTGCTATTCCTGTCCAAGCCAGTTCCTCCTGCTGGAACTGCTCTCCAAGCCTTGCCACAATCAACAAAGCAATAAGCAAGGCAAGCAACTTTCATACTAGTTTTCTGTCTTTTGCTTTGTTTTGTGGTTCTAGGAACTGAACCCAGGGCCTCACACATGTAAGAGCAGGCACTCTACCACTGAGCTACATCCTCAGCCTAGTTTTCCGTCTTACTGCAGGGTAAGCTTGTAGCCTGGCACATGAGCTATTGGTAATAGCTTGGCCTGGCTGTTCCCAATTCTGGGTGGGAAACCTGAATCCCCTTTCTTTCCATTTACACATTCCATGAAAGGAGAACCACACTCCAGAGAAGGACAGATAACTACAGGAAAACTGATAAAACTCCATCTTGAAATGTGTGTCTTTTGAATAAACCTGTCCCATTCACAAATATATCAGTACTACAACTAGTTCCTTCAGTATCATCATTTCTACAATAAAGTGACAATGGTCCCTGTCACAGAGTACATACAACACCAGTAGGAAATGGGGGCTCTGTGGGAAGGCACTTAACACAGCTTCCTGGACATGATGTGTACTCACCAATGGTATCTATTGATATTGCTGAATACCGTGTGTTATCAGTTTCCAAGATAGGACTAAAAATTAACCATAGAAGACAGAAAGAGCCAGGCACAGTGGTGAACCCCTATAATCCCAGCTATTTGGGAGGGTGAGGCAGAAAAACTGGAAGCTGCCCAGCCTGGTCAACTTAGTGAGTCTCAAAATAAAAGGGCTGGGGACGTGGCTAAGTGGTAGAGCATTTGCCTAACATGTACAAGGCCATCAGTTCAACTCCTAGCACCACAGAAAACAAAACACAACCAAACAAAAACTAGAAGTTTAAGCAACCGGAAGGTTAATTAGCTGTTGAGTTTTATGCACTTGCCCCGAAAGGATCATCAAATGGAAAAAAGAAAGGCTTCAGATGATTTCAGCAAAACACAGAGGCAGGACAGGTAAAAAGGTGGGGAAGAGCTAGGGATTTAGCTCAGTGGTTTTGCCGCCTGCTGCGCAAGCGCAAGGACCCGAGTTCGATCCCTGGTACCAAAAAAAAAATTTAAAAAATTTAAAAATAAATAAATCAATAAAGGTGGGGAAGAAAGGCCAGCGATAAACCAACATTTCTGAGCATTCTGGCTTTTCTGTGTGCAGCCACCCATGCGTGCAGCAAGGGTCCTACTGGCAGGGCATCCAGGACACTAAGGTTGTCCCTCAGCTCCAGGTGCTAGGACAACTACACAGCGGGACCCCATCTCACCAAACAAACAGAAACAAGCCCAGGGACATGACATTCTCGTTACTAGAAACTAAAACATACTTAGGGTGGACGCACCATTCCATTCACACTTCTCCTCGGTAGATTTTACATAATCTACACATTTGAGTCTTTCCTACCAAGGGACCCTAAGTCAGCTTGCTGGGGAAGGAATATTTAATTCATTTAGTATCTCAGTAATTAGAAGAATTCTTGCATTGGTGACTGAATAAATGAATGACTGCTTAATAAGAAATGCTACTTGAAAGAAAGGAAAATTATTTTGAGGTCAAAAAAGTCAAATAGGTCAGCACTTAAGTTCTTATATATTAAAAGTCATCACCAAATGCAAAGACTGAGGGAGCAAAGCATGAAGAAACGTCAAATTTTAATGCATGAACAGGCATTCCCTTATTCTAACTTTCTGGTTTTTCATTTATAATTTTATAAAATGTGCAATTATGTGATTTTTATGGCTTATAATTGTGCCTTATGAGAAAAAAATAATAGTATAAGAAAAAAAAGTTTCTACTGTTTGCAATGCACATAAAATGAACACACTGTGGCTGCCTAAAAGCACCATTCTTGCGATGTTCCAAACTGAGTTTTTATTTGATAGCTTAAATCTTGCGCCTGAGTTCATTTTTATTCACAAAGGAAAAAAAATTGCACTGGCTCCTCTGGCTCAAAACAAGTTTTGCAGGCAATAACTAAGAAAACAGGTTTCAGAAACACAACCAATCAATCAGAACTGAATGTATTTAGGGATTTAGGTTAGTTTCGTAAGACAAGGGTGTGACCTATAGTACTGGGCATGCACCTGTAGTCCCAGATGCTTGAAGGCTGAGGTGGGAGGATTGCTTGAGGCCAGAAGTTGAGACCACCCTGGGCAAGACAGCAAGGCCCCATCTCAATGGAAGAAAAAAGGGACAGAGACTGCTCTGTGGAGACAATGTTCCAAAGACAGTTTCATAAGAACAGAACTCAGAACTAGACGCTCTGTTTTCAGAAGCCAGGACCCTGGCCCCCGAGAGGAAGGATACTTCGGTGAAGCTCTCTGGGGACCTTTCCCTCAGGGCTCGGTGTCTGGTGTGTACAGCTCCTCTACTGCTGCCTGGCGGGGAGCCCCCCCTTACCTATCCCACACTCCCCTGAGTGGCTCAGGCAGACAAGAGTTCAGGGGAAACCATGGAACTCCTTTAGTAAAAACAAAGGGAAAAAGGCACATTCCTCAGAGGACTGCAGCGTAAACAAGATAGAGTGGTTCACTTCACTTGCTTCTGAAGGTCACAGCAGCCTCACATGTGTCACCAGGACCTGCTGCTGAGGCCACATGACTGTAGGCCAGAGGCCTCCAGCCAGTTACTGGACGCTGTTGGATGTGCAGACCCCAGGTCAGACCTCAGGACACCCACTGTGCGGCCACCCAGGGAACACAATGGATGCAGCACTCTGGAGACAGGAGGGAGCTGGGAACACTACGAACAGGAACCAGACAGAGTCTTCCCAGTCCCAGCACTGAGAAGGCCCATGAAGAAGCTGTGGTTCAGAACATAGCAGAGTGGGTGTTCCCACCTGGGCCAAGCTTTCTCACCCTGAGATGTTTAAAAGTACATACTACTTCATTTTTCAGGATGGAAATATTCAACAGTCATATGGTAATACTGTAAAGTAAAATCAAAGAGAAATCAACTTGGAAGAAAATGTTTACTAACACGACCCAAACTGGAAAAACGTATAAACATCTGAGAGTACAGCTGAACCTCGGTACTCCGCTGCTTTGAAACTCATCAAATTAGGTCCTTGATGCATTTTGTATTTTGTACCAGTTTTTCCTGATAACTCGTCATTTGTTACTGGACACAAAAACTAGAACTTGTAGGTGTTGACTGCCTCGTGATTCGCTACCCTTTCCAGCCAAAACAATTTGGTACTTGTCATTTCTGGTACTTGTCATGCCTCCAATGAACCACGAGTACCACGGGTAACACTACTTACACATCAACAAGGAAAAAAACAACACAGTAGAAAGGTTGCATGGATATACTGGGCACTCCACATAAAAGGGCCAGACCGAAGAGCTACTTACTGTGTGATTCCAACTAGATGATCATCTGGGAAAGATGACAATAGAGAGCCAATAAAAAGATAAGCGGCTGCTGGAACTCAAAGTGGAAGCAGGGATGAAGACATAGGGCACAAGAGAGTCTCTGAAGCAGTGACACAGCTCTGGATGAAACTGTGACATTGGATACACCAGAACTTGTCAAAACCTGAACTATAAAACAGAGTGGACCTGAGTATAAACTATACATTTAGGAAATAATTTTTTTCTTTTGGCTGAGGTGGGCTTTGAACTTCTGGTCCTCCTGCCTTTGCCTCCTGGTAGCTAAGATTACAGGTGTGTACCACTGTGCCCATGTTCACTTTAGGAAATAAAAATAATGTATTGATATTGGTTTATCAACTGTACCACACTGATCCAAGATGTTACTAATAGGAAGCTGTGAGGAGAGGAATCTATGAGAACTCTGTGATACCTGCATAAGAAAATTTCTCTAGGGCTGGGGATTTAGCTCCGTGGTGCCACCTCCTGCCTCGAAAGCATACGGTCCTGAGTTCGAGTTTGATCCCCGGTACCAAAAAAAAAATAAAATTACTCTAAAACATAATCTAGTCAGTGAAAGAAAAGGGCTTCTAAGTAAAATGTATGAATACACTCAAACCTGAGCCTCCTCATCCATGATGAAGAACCCCCAGCCTACTGACATTCTTGGGCCTGGGATTCCCTGAAATGCTGTTCTACTCCTGATCTCGGAGCTCAGCTGTGAAGCCGAGTCCCCTGGCTGCCGCCTCCGTACACCCAGCATTTCATGCTTTCCACACTGGTCAATCTATGATTACATCTTTTTATCTGATGATGTGCTGCTCTTCTCAGTGTTCATCTCTACTGCCTGATCTCATGGTCCCTTACTGGCCCTCCAGAGCCCTGCTCGGCTCCCCAACTCCATCCCAGGCTATTCTGGGCACTCAGTTGCACATCTGAAATCCTCAGCCCCTAAAGCCTCCATCACTGTGGGAATCCCACCTCATCCCTGTGCCCTGTCAGGACATTCTGACAATACTGAAAACCAGACCTTTGCTTTGTTGTCACTCCAGGCACCCCAGGCACGTACCACCCAGACTCCCTTCACCACCCCTTTCTACTCTGTCAACTGCACCTCCAAGGAAAGCCTCTTAAAAGCCCATCTCCATATCTGGAGAACTGCACCATCAATGGCTAAGACAGAGGAGAAGCACTAGGCGAGGAGGGGAGCGAGAGGCGGCAGGCTTCTTTGGGGATCCAGGCACAGAACAGGGTGCAAGTCCATGGGGGAATCACTGGTGTCCACTGCTTCCGGCTGAAAAGCAAGATGTGAGTGGCCCCAAGTGCAAACTGTCCATGTTGTAGGAAATGAGGAGGAGAGAACCCCAGCTGGGCCACAGGGCTCCCCGCCACAGGGCTTCCCTCTCAGTGGGGCAGGACCTACTTCCCAGTGAAGAGAAGTACACAGGAAGACAGCACCCCTGCACATCCAGGCCTGAGTCAGCAACTGTCTGCCCGGGCTGACTCCAGGAGGCCTCCAGTCTCACACCCATCACCTGTGTTCACTCCCCACTGGGCTGTCCCTGTTACCGCACAACAGAATCCTATCGTGACCTCAACTCCCACTCCAGCAAGGGGCCAATTTCTCTTCTCCCCTTTGGGGTAGAATTTCTAAGTTAAGAACAGATCAAATCTGACTCTAAAAACTCTTTTCTAAACCCCGCAAGTCAGGATTTACCCCGAGGTTCAACCAAGCGCATCCTGAGGAGGCCCAGGACCTGCCCAGGGCTGAACCTCATGGCCAGTTACGCCCCTGGGCTTCATTGTGAATAGCATTCCACAACCTCACTGGTTCTCACTCTTGCCTTAGTAGCAGCCCCACCCAGTCCTTCCGCCGCTGGTAGGCTCTGTACATGGAAAAGCCATGGGCTCAGCCCTGTCCATCTCCCAGTCCAGACTCCCAGCCCAGACTTGGAGCTGAAGCACACCTTGCCTTCCTACCAGTCCCACTGCTTTTCATGTGAATGACCCCAGTTTAAAATGGCAAAAATCTACTTGTGGTTTTTCTCAAACCTGTTTTCCCCATCTTCTTTTCCCTCCCAGTTCAACACTGGCAACTTTGTTTTCCTAATCAACTATTTATGGAGACTCCCTTAAGGGTGAAAAGACTGTTCCTTCAGATGATCCATGTGCATCCCTGGAATGCGCAGTAAAAACAATACACCCACAGGGCAGCAATGTTTTGGTCACCAGAAAAGTTGTGTGCATCAAGTCCTTCCTGAGCAGAACACACTCCGCTTTCTTATTTATGAAGGAGAAGTAAGACGCCTATAGCAGTGGTTTAAGGGTTGTTTAGTGGGAAGGCTATTCACAATTACATCAAAGATACCTTTAAAACCCATGAGAAAACAAACATGTTTCTGCTTATGATCAATGCATTGCAAGGAATGGATGGTTTTGTGCTTTTTTGCTATGAATGCCAAGGAGGTGGGACACATTTGTGATTGTGTTATCTACATAAATGGGCAAGGTAAAAATGCCTGGTGCTAATTCCAACCCTGTTTTGTCTGACCAAACCTATTTCTATTTCCCCCTTTAAAGCTGGAAACTTTATTCACCTCCTAGGGTATACTGTAAACCAAAGCAAAGAATAAACACATGAATAGAAAAACTCACCAAGGATTTCTTCATTTTCAACTGTTCTTGGAAGAATGTAGAAGAGTAAAAGCGGAGGCAGATCTGGGAGAGACAAATGCAGGCAGTGTCATTATGTGTGCTCTGCCCTACCACTGCAGGGGTATCCTTCATAAAAACCTACCCAGAAAGTTCCAGGAACTTCCCCGTAAGTCAGCCTTATGGGAGACTGTCCCAACGGGCCCTCAGAGGACTAGAACGAATCAGGAGCAATGCCCACGTGCATGTTTATAACCCACATACAGTTACATGGCCAATGAGGGGGTGAGATTTTCATGGTGAAGAACACAGAACTCTGCCATCATTACATGACAGAGAAAAAAAGAATTCTGTCACACAACATTCATCTACTTTTTCACTGACTCTTAGCTCCTGAAGCCCAGAAAATCCACAGGATGCTCTGAATAAAAGAAGAGAGTGCTAAGGTTGGGACTTTATTTGTACAAAGTTGAATAATGCCGCTCAAAATCATCCTTTGTCAAGCCGCTAGAACTTGACTGCAATACAGTAGAGGGCACACGAGTCTGAGAGTTTGAGTCCTAGCACCGATCCTGCCCAGAAAGCCTGAGACCTTGGTCGACTCACTCACCTGCTCAGACCCAATCTCTTCCTCTACCTGTGGAGGCAACAAGGGACCTGCCCTGCCCTGCACTGTACTGCTTTTTGAAGTCTACAAGAACAGACCCGAGGGACTCAGCAGACAGAGAGCAAAGGGGCTGACAGATGCTTACAGACACCTTGGGAGGAGACGGAGGGCTGCAGACCGACGCCCACAGCAGAGGCCAGGGACGCCTCCTCCCCAGTGCACCTCGTCCAGGCACAGCACCTCGACCTGCGTGGCCTGCCCCGCGCTCCCGGACCGGCCATCTCTCCCGAGCTTTCCACACCCTCCCTCGCCCACGCGTGCCTCCTCTGGCTCGCAAACCCACGCCCTCCCAGCTGAGGATCCGCGGCTCCCGAGGGCTCTGGGTGGGGCTGACCCGCCCCCTCCATCTCCTGGAAGGCCCCGCTTCTCCGGAGATGCTAGGTCAGGGCCCGATCTGCCCCCCAGGACTCACCGTCCCGAAGAGTCAGCCGGGCCACCGAGGTTGCCGCCCGCAGCGCCAGGTCCCGCCGCCGCCCGCCCGGCCCCTGCGGCCCCTTCGGCCCCTTCGGCCCACCACGGGCTCGGCACTCCGTTCCCACTGGAGCCTCCGCCCAGCCGCGCAGACCCGGGTCCGCACAGCCCTTGCCCTCCTGGTGCCGCCCACGCAGGTGTCCCTGGCCCCTCGGGTTCCGCAACTCTCGTCCACCGGAGGCCAAAGCCGAGCGACCAGAGCAGCCGGCCCTCGGTACGCACCGGAAACGAGGGCAGACGGAAGGCAGCGCGCATGCGTAAACACGCTCACTGGGCGAAGCCTGCACCGGAAGGCCGCGTCCCCGGGCCGTGGCAGTCTTTAACAGAATAGTACTGGGACTCTACTTCCCAAGAGGCTATGCACCACCAGATTTAGGGACCGGCATAAGGTCTCTGCCTCTTCTAGCATGCGCTATCCAGGCTCAAAGGCCTTCCTGAGCCCTGCATCAGTCCGCGTTTGTCTCCAGTCCCTTGGAATCTACAAAGGGGCTGCAAGGCTGAGTCCTAAAGCCCGAGTCCCCTCCAAGCCTTACGACCTTGTAACCAAAATCTGACACGAAAGGAAAGGATCATGTTCCCTTAACTAAAATGCTAGCAGACATTTCCCTCAAATTCTAGGGTACCACAAATGCTCAGAGATGTTTTCCAAGGAAAAAGAAAAAGAAACTAAAGCATTTGTGGATCACACAACTAAGGCGTACAAGCTGTAAAAGAAGAATCAGAAAACCGAAAGAAAACAGATACCTGTTACCTGACCTCGCCAAGATTGTTTAGCGTTAGGTAAACTGTCAGTTTTAGAAAATGACACCGTAGGGACAATGGTTTATCCCTTTAAAAAATTAATACAAATGTCCTTGCCAAATTGTTTTTTAAAAGCAGGTAGAGGGAAAATAAGAAATACTAACTCCTACCAATTCAGGAAATCCTCTTCACCAATGCAGAAAATGGAGAAAACAGTTTCACTATGGACTTAGCACCAAGTGAGACTGTGTTCCCCATCACAGGCAAACTAAGGGGGCTGCAAAAGAGAGAGAAACCTCACCTGTCTGCAGGCCCACAGATCCTCACCACCACATACCTAGTCTTAAGCTAAAGGGCAGCTCTTCCTAGGTGAAAGCAATACACTGCCATTGGCTCTGTGTTGTCACATAGCTCCTCCAAAGTTCACCTGGTAATCAAGGTGATCATCCATCCAAGTTCATACCTTTATCAAGGGGAAAAGCAAAACTTTATTTCCTTTTAAATCGTCTGCTGCTCCTAACCATAGCACCATAGTCACAATCCAAAGAGAAACAGTTTCACATTTGCTCCATATGCTTTGTGATCAAGAGAAATGACACATCATTTATTAGGCTGACAAAATTTCAGCATCTGTGAAAACTCAAACTGAATGAGGCACATCATACACGCACAGCCAAGTAATGGAAATCCCGCAACTAAGTCAGCTTAGAAGGAAAGGTAGAAATGACCTTTTGCTCATATATCTCCCTTTGACAACTTACATTATACAATACTGTTTTGCCCTTATTACCCCTTTGAAATAGATACCTTCTAGCCAGTCTCAGTAAGATAGTTTTGCACAGATTGACAGGCAGACCTTTTAAAAATCTAGCATTTCTAAATCTGAACATTTTTAGATAGCTTCCTATAATGATATAAAATTGCGTTAGTTTGGATCTTGAATGTCTCCAAAAAGCCCAAGTGTTCGCCGAGATTCCACTTCACTCCAGGAAGAATGGCTGCTATCATGAAATCCACCAATAACAAATGCTGGCGGGGCTGTGGGGAAAGAGGAACCCTGCTCCACTGCTGGTGGGAGTGTAGACTGGTGCAACCACTGTGGAAATCAGTATGGAGATATCTCAAAGAACTAGGACTGGAAGTCCCATTTGACCCCGCTATTCCACTGCTGGGGATCTTCCCCAAAGAATTAAAAGACTCATACCACAGTGATATATGTGCGCCCATGTTCACAGCAGCACAGTTTGTAATAGCTAAAACTTGGAAACAGCCCAAATGCCCATCAACTGGAGGCTGGATAAAGAAAATGTGGTTTTTTAATAAAATGGAGTACTACCCAGCCGTAAATAATGAGAAACTAGAGACATTTATAGCTAAATGGATGCACATTGAGGCAATACTCTTAAGTGAAATAAATAGGACACACATGTATAAATACCGAATAGTTTCTCTGGTGTGAGAAACTGAAAGTGTAAATAAGGACTAAATGTATAATAGGTAATGTGAAATAGGAAGAAAAGGGGCAAAGGGGAAGGAAGTGGGAGGGCTAGGGGAAAGGATAGAAGGGAATGGGATTAATATGAGAAAATGGAAAAATAGGAACAAAATCTTTGTAAATAGGGAGGAATGGAGGGGTTGAAGGGAGGGCTGGGCAAGGGTGAAAAATAAGAACCAAGAGAGATTATGTAAAGGTGCAAATTTCCAATGATGAATGTCATTATATTGTATACCTAAAATGTACCAATGATTAGAATGAATAATCGATAATGCAAAATAGGAAGAAAAGGTCCAAAGGGGTAGGGGTAGTGGGAGGGGCAGGGGGAAGGAAAGAAGTGAAAGGAAAAATGATGAGAAATGGAAAAAATGGAAATAAAGTCTTTGTAAATAGGGAAGGGTGGAGGGGGTGGAGGGGGTGAAGGGAGGGCTAGGAATGGGGAAAAAATAAGAACCAATATGCTTCATGTAAAGGTACAATTCCCAATGAGAAATGTAATTGTGTTGTATACCTACAATGTACCAATAAAAGAATTTAATAAAAAAAAAATTAAAAAAAGAAAACCCAAGTGTTAAAGATTTGGTCCCCAGCCTGTAGTGGTATTGTGAGGTGGAAACTTAAGAGTTGAGGCCTAGTAGAAGGAAATTAGGTCACTAGGGGACTGCAGCTAGGCAAGTTTATCGGAGAAAAGGTCAGAGGCTGAATTACATAGTGTGGGAAGAACAAGAGCTGTTCATATTTGTATGTGGAAGAAATGTCCAAATTCTCAATCAGAGCATGCTGTGACTCAGCCTGCCATCATGACATCAGACCTTGAATTCTCCATGGCTTTCCCAGAGCTCTGGGAGAGTGAGAGGGTCCTGGATTAAATACCCCACCCTGTTGCAGGTTACCAGGTTGACCATTTGGCTGTGTAGTTGCCACCCTGTTCTCAGCGCTCCTTCCTCAATACTAAGTACTGATAGTATACAAGGTTGGGTGCTGAGCCCATCCTGATGCTGTGGGCCCCCAGCTACTGTGCACCATGTGAGCCTCTCCACAGCTGCTGCCTAGAAGGGCCTCAGTGACCAGAACCCTCCTGTTCAGCCCTAACTGCTGCTAGATGTGGCCCTGCACCTAAGTTCACCTCAATGGGCTGACGTTGACAGTGGCATGAAGTAACTAGGACTCCACCATCCCATGGACCTTCCTCCCTGTGCTTTTCTGCAGCAGCTGGAGGATGGAATTCATGCTTGGACCCTTTGAAGCTGCCTGGTAAAGAGGGGCACAAAAGGTGATGGTCTCAGGTCCCCTTGTGGATGGTCCGCTGACCTTGCTCAGCCCAGACTGGAGCCTCTACACCTGGCTTCTCTCTGGTCTTTGCCACATGACCTCCAGCTGCTGTGTCTCTATTGATTCTCAATTCTGTCCCTTCCAGTCAGTTACACTGCTGCCTCTTTGAGGGTCCCATCCTGATCAGTGGCTTAAAAGCTCCCACTCTGGCAACTGAGCTGGCTCTCTCAAGGATGGCCTCTCTCCCAGGGCTCTAAATTCCTGTCATATGAACTTTTCCCTCTTTTTACATTTCTTTGAGTTGGGACAGTAAATCTGTTCATGACTCCCTTTGGTGCAGAAGCAGCAGAAGTCCTCCTTCAGTGCTATTCTCTTCTTCCCAAGGGCCTGGCCCAATCATCCTGCACTTCCCACAAGCATCTTAGCAGTTCATTTCCTTGAATGGTGATTTTTCTTCCCTGAGGATCTGTCAGGAGCAATGCTACATAATTTTACGGGAAAATCATTTGATTAGGCCTAGTTCTCCTGCTTATAGGCCGGCTCTGGCATTTTGAGACATAATTGCATTTTGGCCCCCGGTCACAACTGGGACCTCAGTGATCCGGTGATGCTGTGATTCTCCAGGACAAGATTACACCAGCTGAAGACATCCTGGGAGGAACAAAATCCTCATCTACTCAATTCCTCATTGTTCTTGGATTGTTACACCTTGTTTGTCCCCATGTACTGAGCTCTCCGTCCTGAGTCATTTGTTCCATTTGTTTCTCCCCATGTACTGAACTCTCTGCAAGTCATTTGTTACATCTGTTTCTCCTGATGTACTGAATAAAGGTGCGGTAAGCTGGGGGCTCTCGTCTCTGCCGCCCAGAGCAGCACTGATCACACTCAAAGCTCAGCTTCTTCTCAAAGTCTCATTTTTCTATCTTTCCTGTATAAGTTAATTTGCCTTGTGCTGCTGTGGCTAGCAGGAGACTAGGACTCACTGCAGAGGTTCTAGTAACGTCCCCTTTCCCTGTTCTCTACAAGGATTCCGGTCCCCTTCTTCCACCAGAGAATTCCAAGTCAGACCCTATACCAGTCCCACTGAACTAAAGATTATAAAACTAGGCCCAGGCATCTGCATTTTAATGTTCTTCCATGTAGTCCTTATGCTGAAAGTGTGGTATTTACAAAGCACTTCTGGGAGTCACGCGGAAGATGCTGAATCAGCCCGCTGCAGACAGGCAGGTCTGTGCACGCCCTACCGAGGTCCTGAGTCACGCGGAAGACACCGAATCACCCCACTGCAGACAGGCAGCCACCTGATTCCACATTACCAAGGCGCAGAGGACACCAGACCACCAGACCAAGGTACTGAGTCCCACTGTTCCCGGCCCAGATGTAGGGGCTTCTGAGCCGTCGTCCCACTGCTCCTGGTCCAGAGGAAGGGGCTTCCCGGTCACCATCCCTCCCGCTCCTCCCAGCCCAGAGGAAAGGGCTTTTGGGCCACCTTCTGTCCCGCTGCTCCTGGCCCAGAGGAAGGGGCTTCCGGGCCATCATCCCTCCCACCGCTCCCGGCCCAGAGGGAGGGGCTTCTGAGCCACCATCCCACTGCTCCTGGTCCAGAGGAAGGGGTTTCCCGGCCACCATCCCTCCGGCTGCTCCCAGCCCACAGGAAAGGGCTTTTGGGTCACCATCCCTACTGCTGCTCCCGGCCCCTGTCCCACCTCACCCAGCTCAGAGGAGGTAATCTGTGCAGGTGCTAACAGCCCCCCGCCCCAGTCGAAATGAGAAAACACAAATAAGTCTCAAAACCAGACTTCCAGATCACCTACAGCAACCCCAAAGGGAAATGAGATGGAACCCTCTGATACTCAACCACCTGGACCCACTGAACTGGCAACAAAAGGGGATCTGGAAAAAATGAAATCAGAAATAATTTCTCAGATAACAGGAGAAATTGTGCCCTTAGTGCAAGACATGATTAATAAATCTAGAGAGGAGCTGAGGAACATGATGGAATCCCAACATAGGAAACAAATGGAATCCATAAAACAGATGCAAATAGATTTCCAGGACATACAAAGCACTTCTGTTGCACTCTGCTGTATAACTATACCCATTGTTTATTAAACTAAGCAGCCCAGGAGCAGGAGAGAAGTGGAGAGGGGACAGTATAGATCAGAGATAACATGGCCTGTTTAGTCCTTTTTAGACAAGGCACCAATGCATTTTAAGATGACACTGCCTAGTTTTATCTATCTAGGTGGGGTGGCCAGGAGAGAGAGAGAAATACACAAATTTGAACTTGAATTGTGACCTAACTAGAGGTTAGGATATTCTTTTTTTTTTTTTGAGACAGGGTCTAGTTATGCAGTTCAGGCTGGCCTTGTACTCACTATGTAGCCCAGGCTGGCCTTGAATTCATGGCAGTCCTCCTGCCTCAGCCTCCAGAGTGCTGGGATTACAGGCACACAGTACCATGCCTGGCTTATTAGAGGGCAGAATATTGATCTAGTAGTCATGTATACCTTAGGGATGATGTCTTAGTTACTTTTCTCATTGCTGAGACAAAATACCCAACACCCAAAGTTAAAGGAGGAAAGATTTATTTGGCTCACACTTTGTAGAGGTTTCAGTCCATAGTGGCTGGCTCCAAGGCAGGGTGTCATGGCAGAGGGACATCACAAAAGAGAAACAGTTCATGGCAGGCAGAAGGCAGAAGGTGGCAAGACAGCAAGTGGCAAGCTACAAGTGATAAATAGCTCTTTCTGTCCTTTATATCCCCAGGGTGGAGCAGCCTTAATCCTAGCATCACACCAGGAATCAATCCCAGCATCACATCTTTGATCCCAGCAGCACAGACCCTAGATCCAGCCACCTCTGAAGAGCCCCACCTATGACCTTATGAGGCTTTAGGGGGACATCTAGACAAGCCATAACAGATGGGTAGGTTCTGATAAATGTGCCCTTGGGCATGTTTATCATTGCAGGAATACTACAGATAATTTAAACAGATTAGGACATCTACCATGGCCCTAGGTGATACAATAATATGGGGCTATCATTATATACATGGTCTGTAATCCATTCAAACATTGACTTGTGGTACAAGACTGTATTGGTAGCCTGTTTCCTAGGACAGAGAGTGTAAACTTCTGTTTTGCCAAAGAAGGATCCAGTCAGCTCTGATGATTAAAAACATCATGGATACAAATTATAACTGAAGACGAGCAGGGATTTCTGGCCACTGGCCTTGTCCAATAATGGGATCTGCTTTCTGCCACAGCAGGGCCTTGCCTATCTGTGATGGACTCAGAGAGGACCCAGGGCCCAGAGGAAGCTGCCCAGGAACTTACAGGATGTCTAGAAGCTCTCTGTGGCCCCATTCAAGTCCAAAGCTTCAGGACTGCATAGAAAGTAGATGCTTACTCCCAGCATCTTGCATTTACTGATTTGATAACCTCATCCTTGGTGTGAATGGGTGAGAAACAGGTAAGGGAGGAAAGTACAAAAGAACCTTTAGACAGCTCAAATAGCAGACAGGCTTCTCACTAATAGGTTCCAGCAATGGAGCAAAAGCAAGAGACTTAGAACCCAAGTGCAGAAGCCACCCAAATGTCCCTTGATGGATGAATGGCTACAAAAAATAAAATAGAGTCTACCCAGGCACTGGGCTGTTACGCATTTCTTCAAAGAGAGGGAAGCTCTGAGATATTTTGCACCAGTGTCAAACCATGAAGACATCACATTCATTGAAGTAAATCAGACACACGAGGACAAATGTAGTCTGAGTCTGCAGGACTGAAAGGCAGAGGAGGAGACCAGACCTGTTCATACAAAGGAGAATAGTGGTCAGCCGGGCTGCAAGAGGGGACATGGGAGTCAATGTTTCATTGGGCCACAGTCTGTTTAGGGTGATGAAAACTGCTGGAGATGAGTGGTGGCAGTTGTTGCACACCACAGCAAATGTACAATCAACCACGTGTCACATACGACATTTTGGTGAAAAAGAAGCCATGTACGCAATGTGCCTGACTGTACCTGATGCCACTCAACTCTACACTTTACAAAGGGACAAACCAACAGCATGGGGTCTGTAATCCCATCACTCTGGGACCCTGAGGCAGGAGGATGGAAAGTTCTAGCCCAGCCTAGACAGATTAGTAAGTTAGCTAGATCTCGTCTCAAAATGAAAAATAAAAAAAGGGGGGCTAGAGATATAGCTCGGTGTGAAGGACCAGAGTTAATCCTCAGCATTACCACAAACAAACAAAAATTGTTTAAACAGTACATTTTGCATATATTTTAAGCAATTAAAAAAAAAAAAAGACTCAATGCCCAGGGGGCAGCAGAGGCCTTAAAGGATGACAGTCTGTCTGCATCACACTCCCATTGCTTCATACCTCCACGAGAAAGATTGTACTCTGTATTGAACTGGAAATTTACCTATTTAGTCTTTTCCAACATGTGATATTTTATACATAGCGTACAAAAGTGTTTGTGAAATTGCTGGGACAAATGGAATAAAGGTGCTACAACATTTGCTATGTAGACTACAGATTGCTAATGGGAGTTTGGGGGCAGACTTAGGTGATCCGTAGACGCCTCTGTAGACACTATTTGATGTGTATGTGAACACATGTTCACTGTCTCTGATTTGAGACCCTCAAGAAGTCTCTTGGACTCAGAGGTGCCTGAGGAGGGAGACATGTGTCCCAGTTACAGATTCCTGAACACAGAGGGGGCCAGAGAACATTGGGCAGGATAGGTTTGTGAAACTGAAAGATTTTGAGCCTTGGTGAGCTGAAAATTTTTCAGACAACCACCCAATGGTCCTGGGATCTTCTGTGCATACTTATGTCCTTAAAACACTCAACCCTTTTCATTCTGCAGTAGTTTGTGTTACAGCATTTCATCCATGAGGAACTCACATTTGTTGTAGATAAAGCTTTCATTTGTAACTTCCTTCGTTTATCAAAACCGTCTGTACTCCCTGCTGTGCCAGGAAATGTGAAGAGATAGGAAGGCAAATCTAAGACACATTGGTGGAATTTATGCACCACCTAAGCAAGCCTTGATAAAGCAAGGTCAGGTTCCCCCAGGGCTCCCCATGTGGCCAAGAGACAGGCGTGTGAGTGGAAGGCAAGCTTCAGGGGAGAGAGTGGGAGGCAGGAGGTGGCAGTGCCACCCTTATAGAGTTATGGGGACAGTCAGCCTCAGGTTTTGTACTTGGGTCCTGTCTTTATCCCAGAGGTAGAAGATGCTTTCAGAAGGGCTTTCTAATGCCATGCCCTCTCCACGAAGGGCTGCTCCTTGGGAACATTGACCTGGGCTGATGGAATCTTGAGTTGGAGAGAGCCTGCTTGTCCTCCCCAGGGAGGTGACACTGTGCTGAACCCCTTCCTGGTTGTGCCCCTGACCAACAACCTGCTTTCTTCCCCAGTTACATGGCCAATGGCATGGAGGAAAACAATGAGGCTCCTAAATAAAATGTGTTATTCTTCCTCTACAGAGGAGCTTCTTCCCTTAGTTTCCTCAGTGCCACAAGCTGTGCTACCAGTTCATCTGCTCCATGAGCTGGGACCTCAGGGTGTCCCAGAAGGTGTGTGAGGAGATGAGTGGTCCCTTGGTACTGAGCTGGCAGAGGTGGGCTGGACTGGGACAGATGGGAACAGGGCAGTCTGGGCATGGGTGACCAGGAAGAGCAGGAGGCACTTCAGCTCTTCATCCACTCAGGGGCTGCTTTCCTTTCCAGATCCAAACTTACAACATTCTAGGTATAGGGCTGAGATTGCACCCTCATTCTGGGACCTTGGAGCCCTGAGGACGTGGGCCTCAAGAAGGTGCATGTGTGTCCTGGGGTTCAGACAGCACCACTGCTGTCCATCTAGGGGATGCAGGGAGCCCCCGTGAGCGCTCCTCTCGTGATCCTCCCACCCCATCCACCATCCACACGTCTGGGACCGGCCCACGCCCAGGCCCGAGGTTGGCTTCTCCCTGTCCCCTCCACAGCCATCAACCAGCATGATAGGCAGACACACATGACCTCAGAGAGATGTCCTGGGTACTGGGACACTGCCCAGTCAGATCTCATAAAACCCAGTTGTCCCCCCAGGCACAGGTTCAGGAGAAATCCTTCCACTCAGAGCAAATGGGCCCAAGTCAGTGTGGATAAAATATTGACTTTTGTTCCAAATAAATATCCATCAGCCATAAATTTTCATTTTGCTCTAGAAGTTGTGTTTTTATTGTTTTTGGTGAGCTGAATGTCTGTGGGGGTTGCATCTTGATTAAGTGTCTTCTCATTTTCTATTTTTTTACAGTTTGATTCCTGGGTTGATGCTTGTAAATTGTTTATGGTAAGTAGCTTTATTGCCAGTATTTAGAACGCTTAGGAAATGGCTACTTCTCAAAAGCATTTTCCAGGTGTAGCTAGCTTTTGGGTTTTGAGTCCATAGGATCCTACCTCTTCAATTTGTTGGGGATGAGAAGTTTCTGTTTAGTTGGCCCAGCTGCCAGTTCTTTGGCACTGGCCCATATATATATTTTTAAGACCCTTAGGCAATCTCAGTCTTGGTATACCAGGAGAAACAACTCATCAGAACAATTATGTCACCTTGGCTAAAGTACTACAATCAACAATAACAATAGCATCAAATACAGTCTAGAAAATCATAAATTTTAGCCCTTAATATGGCCTTTTTTCTTTAGGGGAGCAGATTTAAAAGGGGTTGGGGTAAAAAAACAGAAATAGGTTCAATCCCTGGTACAAAGAAAAACAGAAATAGAAGAGGAAGAGGTCAGAACCAAGGCTAGAGGATGAACGTTAGGAAACTGGTGAAGAAAACAGGTGGGAAAGAGAAAAGGAAAAATAAAAACAAGAACAGAACAGAACAAAACAAAAAACTAGAAACGGCTCAAACAATCAAGAAAAAAAAACTAAACAAAACAAGAATTAGAGAGGAGGAAAAAAAGAAAGAAAAAAGATTTTAAAAACCCAAAAATGTCCAATTCAAGGTGTGTCTCTGCTGTCACTGTTAGGTAGTGTGGGCAGAGTCCAGAGCCAAATTGATTAATCCCAGCAAGCCAGCTGCTGCTTCACGGTGGGCTAGTGGATAGTCCCAGCCAGCCTGCCCCTTTAGTTCCTCTGAAGTTCAGGCTGGTTTCTGGGTATGAGGCTGGAACTGGATTCCTTGAGCCTACGACAACAGTCTATGTGTCTCCTGCCAGTCTGAACTCCGCTCCCTTACCTCCTGCTAACTTGGTGCACCTGCACCAAGACACTGAAAGACTCTAGATGGAGTTAGCCCACAGCTGTTCTGAATTCTGAGCCCAGTTGGCATCTCTCCAAGATGGCTACCGCCCAACACCCTCTCCTGGGTGAGGTCTGAACCTGGAGAACTCACCAGCCACTGCGGTCTGGTTTGTCCACTGCTCCATTCCACTGGTTCATTTCTCCATGGAGGCCTCTGCAGTCATCAGTAGTCACTCTGCGTTTGCAGATTCGGCCCACGGTTCCCTCACTAAGTGTTGCGCTCTGGGAGGGAGCGCTGCTTGGTACCTCCCTCCTTTTCATTAAAGTCTCTCTGTCTTCACTCTCCCTGTAGATTTCAATTCTTGCCTTAGATCTTTCCTGGTTCCCGGGGACCCACTTCCCTCCCTTCTCCCCCTCCAGCTGCTATATTCCAGTGTCAGGACACCAAATCTTGGACACGCTTTTTTTTCTTTTTTTTTTTGGAGATGCTCTTTCTCTGTTGCTCACCATTCCTCCATCTTCCTGGAAGTCCTGAATATTGGTTATTTCTCATCTTTGTGAATACAGCCTTTCTCACAGTGTTAAGTGGTGTCTTGGCAATACAACATCAATTCTGTATCCTCCTGGCAAAGAACTTAGCCATTCCAAGATTTCAAATAGATTGGTTCTTGTTGCTACATTAACTTTTGTTTTTTAAGCATATAATCGATTTTCCAAATTTGGAACTTGTCTTAGTTTTCTCATTGCTGAGACAAAATACCCAACACCTACAAGTTAAAGGAGGAAAGGTTTATTTCAGCTCACAGTTTGTAGAGGTTTCAGTCCATAGTCAGCTGGCTCCAAGACAGGGTTGCATGGCAGAGGGACATCACAGAGGAGAAACAAACCATGGTGTGCCAGGCAGAAGTCAGCAAGCAGCAAGCCTGCCTTCTCTCTGTCCTTTGATATCCCATCCAGGCTACAAGCCTATTGATTGGTGCCACCCATACCCAGGGTGAGGCTTCCATTATCCACACCTACCCTTAATACCAGTATCAAACACCCTAATCCAGCATCACAAACCCTAGATCCAGCCATCTCTGAAAAACCCCACTTACGAGTGTATGAGGCTTTAGGGGGACATCTAGACATAAGCCATATCAGAGATAGTCTCTTTTCCTCACAAACTTTAAATGTGTCTTGTGCCATAACATACATTCCTTTTTGAACATATGCAAGATATGAATGGCAGTGCCTCCTGTCTGTTTCTTGGTAGCGCTTAGTTTTGTTCAATGTTGTTATTTTACCTTGTGTATCAGATGTCTCTGATCATCTCTCTTTTATTTGCAGAAATTCCCTTAATGTTAGTATTTATAGTTCAGGTAATCTTTATCATACTTTGCCACATCCCTCCAAAGGGAGCCCATTGTTAAGATCAGGTATCTTAAAGTAATCTCAAGTCTGTACCATCCCCTGCCACCACCATGATACTGGGAATTGAACACAGGCCTTTGCACTGATGACTTATTTTATTTTATTTTTTAAAATATGGGTCCTGCTCCATTGCCAGGTTGCCCCGGCTGGCCTCAAACTTATCATCCTTCTGTTTCTCCCTCCCAGAGTGCTAGAATTACAAGTGTATGCCACCAAATCCACCTCTAATAACTTTTTTTTCTTGTGGTAGTCGCGATTGGACCCAGAGCCTTGCACAAGCTAGACAAGTGCTCTGCCACTAAGTTATACATCCATTTTTTAGTTTGTATCTGTTAAACAAAAATAATCTTATTTCTATTGATTTCATATATATTGATCAAAAGAATCAAACCCACTAAAAACCTATATCCACCCTGTTAAACTTCAATTCCAAATGTGTTTATGCTTGCTTCATGGGCAGGAAGAGACTAATTTGAGTCATATTTAAGTAAAGATCAAAGAATATCCCAAGGACTGGCAATAATCTATCACCTCTGCTGAATTTTGTTTTGTTTCCCCTTAATCATCTGCTTTTGCTAACCACAGTACTCTTAGCCACTTTCCAAAGACAAGCAGTGTATATAAGTTCAAGTTCCAGCCATATGTTTTCTCAAGCAGGAACCAAGAGAAATGCCATTTCATTCATTAGGCTGAAAAAGTTACCAGCATCTGTGAAAACTTTTATAAAATGAGACACATCATTCATGCACACCCAAGTAGTGCAACTCTGACATCTCAGCTAGCTGAGAAAGGGTGAGAAATCTTTTGCTAAGATTTTTCATTTTGACAACTTGCATTACGCAGTACTTTTTTGTATTCCTAAGCCCTTTAAAGCAGACATTGTCCATCCATTGCAATAAGCTATTTTGTGCAGATTAACAAGTATTACTGAGGGCTGGGATTTAGCTCAGTGGTGCTGCTGCCTGCCTCGCAACCACAAGGTCCCAAGTTTGATCCCTGGTACCAAACAAAACAAAAGAACACAAAAGAAGTATCATTGAAAAATAGTGAGCATTTATAAATCTGAAAATCTTTGGATAATTCCCTCTACAGATAAAAAATATAAGTGGTAGAGTTTGTGTCTAGTATATCTCTGCAAGGGCCCAAGTGTCTCCAGCTAGGTCTCCAACCTGTAGCACTACTGGGAATTGAGGACCTCCTTAAGAAGTAGGGCCTATGGGCCGGGGATTTAGCTCAGTGGTTTCACTGCCTGCTGCGTAAGCGCAAGGACCCGAGTTCAATCCCCGGTACCAAAAAAAAAAGAAGTAGGGCCTAGTTGGGGGACATTAGGTTATTCACAGTGTGCCATTGAGGGGAGATTTGGTCTTGGATCCTTCTAATCTCTCCTTGTGTGCTGGTTTCCATGAGGTCAGTCAGTGCTTACTAGAGAAACAGATTTAATGCGAGATATACAAGTATATAAGAATTTACAACATTGGCTTACAGTGGCCGCCCACAGAGTCAGTTAGGAAGAGTGCAAAAGGGCTCTCTGTGTGCTGGAGATCCAGAGGATCCAGTTGAAGGCCTGGAGCTCTCTGTAGTGTCCTGTGTGAGTCTGCATCAGGAGGCATCCAAGGTGGTGCAGGTGAAGACTGCAGCTCCTCTGAAGAAACAGAAGTGAAACTCCCTTCCTTTTTCCCCTTTTATTTCATTCAGGTGACAAGCCTACCCAGGATGGTCTTCTGTCTTCAGGAAATCTCCTCAGCCACACCCAGAGCTATGCCGATCCAATTTAGTTGGGCGCTTCTTCCTGGAGTTGACACTATCAGTTAACTATCACATCAGGCCTCCTCAGGCACATGTTTTTCCCATGACGTACATTGCCACCCCACAGACTCAATGCATCAGGGCCAAAGCACCATGGAGTAAAACCTCTCAGATAATGAACCAGAACGAACTTTCCTGCATTTAAACTGATTACCTCAGGCATTCTTTCACAGTAGCACAAAGCTGACTGATTTAGTAGGTTAGCAACGGAAACAACTCAGACTCAATAGCTTCCAGCAACAGTGGTGTAAGCCTTGTGTGTACTCTGTGCCCACTAGGCATGGCTAAACAGCTGCCATTCTGAATGCTGGATTTCCGCCCAAGAGAAAAAAAGAGAGCTTCTTTCATCTCTTGTGATGGAAATGAATTGCTATGCTTGAGAGTTAAACTCGGGTTTGATATTCCTAACACACTGGTAGGAATTAGTCACTTAGTTCTACCCAACCTGAGGGGGAATCATTAAGTAAATCCCTTTAGGAAAACTTCATAGAAAATGAATAAGAAGTTTTAGCAAAGACTTACATGGATAAGAAGTACCCTAAGAGGAAGCAGGCATTTCCTAGGTAGTCATTTTTGCTTTACATTTAGTAACCCATTTTCCCCTAAAAAATTTTTATATCTATATCTATATCTGTGGTCGCCCCTATTTTGGAGATAAGGAAACTAAAATTTAAAAAACAAAAAGAAAGAAAGAAATCAAAGTCCAATTACAGGAACATAAGCTTAAGTAAAGTAATCTTAGTTCAAAGGCCAGGGCCTATTTTGCAGTTCCAAATTTAGTGAATCAAACAAACACAGTGAGAATCCATCTCCTGTAGGAGGCAGCATTTTCTTTTCAGAATCTCTGAGAGATAACCCCACATTTATAAGTGTGGTCTGATTAGACTTAAGTTCTTTCTGTCTGATCTGGTCTGATTAATCTTAAATTCTTTCTGTCTTGGTAAAATATCCCCAAAATATATATCTGTGTAGAAGCTCTGAAAAATATTTAAATTAATGAATTACTGAATCTGTTAGCTCTCTGTTACTATAAGAAAATATCTGAAATACCTTAAAAAGAGGAAAATTTGCCACCTTGACTGTGGGTAGGTGACCAGGCAGCACAGCAAGGTGGGAGCAGGTGGAAAAGGAAAGTTCCTCACCTCAAAGCAGGCAGGAAGAAAAAGAGAGAGAGAGGCTGGAGTCCTACTGTCCCCATGAAGGGCAGGCCCCAGTGACTTCACTCCCTCCTCACAGGTCCTGCCTCCTAAAGGATCCTCCACCTCGTGCCTGAGAACAAGCCTGTAACATGTGGGCTTGGAACACTGTTCAAATTCTCTAATCCCTTTGGGATATAAAATTTCATGATGGAGTAGATAGTTCATATCTCCAACTTCCCATCACACCTCTGTGTTGGGATCTCATTTGGTTATATTTTCTAAGCAGAGACACAGTTCACGAATAGTAGCCCCTCCAGGATGGGAGTTTTAAAATTTCTCCAACAAGGTCAGCTCATTCCAACCGAAAAAAAAAGGCCAGGAGCTGATTTATCTGGGGAAAGATCCATATGTGTTTTTTGTTTGTTTGCTGGGTACACAATTTGCTGTGAACATTTCCATGTAGTCTTTTTGGTCCTTGAGATAATGCAGGGTAATAACATGTGACTGTGTACAACATGTCACCATTTGTGTTTAACATAAGCTGTTATAGTACGTGTTGTCAACTTTTTTAGGTCTACAGCAGTGGGGGCCAGTGTTGGGTCATTTTAGCACACAGGGCCATAGAGCATGCTAGGCTTGAGAACTAGGGACTTTTCATCTAGGTACTATGTCAAGCCTTTAAAGGATGCCATCAGGATATGGGTGCTTGAATTCCCCATGGTTTTCCCAGGGATCTGAAACAATAATGGGGCCTTGGATGAAATGTTGAGTTTTGTTTCAACTGAATATCTCCTAGCCATAGATTTCCACATCCTTCCAGAAGTTGGGATTTTACTTTTCGTCATTTATATAGGGACTTTTATTCTTCGGGGAGAGGAATTTATTTTCACCAAATGAATGCTTAACAGGTAGCTATCAGATGGAACAGGCTGCCTGTTCAGAAATGAAAGGAAACTACCCGTGACGGCATGTGCATCCTGGATTGCATGAGGACACTTTGCTGATGCTTGAGTGCACCTGAGACCTTTCCTATCTCATGTTTCCACTTGTGCATGGATTCCCGCTCTCCGGTCCTTACACCTCTTTTCCTCGGGTATAAGGTCCTGGATGTGTGTCAGTGTAATGGAAGATTAACAAACAATAGGTTCAGGGTGGCTTCTTACAATAGTCACATTACAATATGGGTTTAGGCAGAGGATTAAGCAAAGATTTGTTTTAAATCATGTGCAAGTAGCCAAATTTAGGAGTGAGCATATTGGTGAAACAATGGGGCTTGGGATTAGGGACTCAACATGTGGGCTGTGGGCATGATGTTGATGTATTAGTGATGTCGGTATAACAGAAGGCCATATGTGAAGTGCATAGAAAGCACTAAGATGTGCGTAAGTGGAAATGTGCTGCCTTCTCCAAGGGCGCTCTAATCCCGAGCAGAATCTTTCAAGCTCTTGCTATTAAGCAGGAAGCTGGGCCCAACCTGACATATGTTAAGTGATTTTTGGAATGTGGGTCAAACAGTCTGAGAGCCACAGCTGGAAATGATGGTTCAGGATTAGGGTTAAGAATGAATGGTTAATTCCAGACTAGCTGCTGCTGTACACAATTATGATGAAAGTCAGACATCAAAAAGAGATGTGCAACTTGCTTTCCAGAGAGCAAGGGACGAGTGGGTTCGTTTCAGGACAAACTGAATTTTGACATATCTAACCTAAAAGATAACAATGAGATGCTTTTCCAACAGCTTTCCAAAGCTGAAAGAAAATGCAAAAGCCTAGAAATTAAGCTCCACCATACAAGAGATGCTCTTAGAGAAAAGACTTCAGTTTTAGAACAGGTACAAAGAGACCTAAAGCAAACACAGTGTCAAACGAAGAAAATTGAACACATGTATCAGGATGAACAAGGGAAAGTGAATAAATACATGGGAAAGCCGGAATCCATAGAAGAGAGATTATCTCAACTACAAAGTGAAAATGCATTGCTTTGACAGCAGTTGGATGATGCTCAGAACAGAGGTGACTCTGAAAAAAGGACACTCATTAATAGCCAAGACCAGTTTCATGGTACTGTGAAGACACTTCCAAGTGAGAGTAGAAAACAAACTCTCACGCTGGAAGACAGAAATAGTTAATCGACAAATGTAATCATTTTAAAGAAAGCATATATCAGTGTGAAAAGGAGAAAGCAGAAAAAGAAATAGTTGTGAAACAACTTCAACAAAAACTGCCTGCTACTCTAAAAAAACCAATCTATTCCAGAGGCTTCACTGGAAATTTCATCATGTTTTTGCATTAATTTAGATGAGAAACAGGATTTAAGGAAGAAATTAAGTCAAATCAGTCAAAAGTCTGATGCTTCACACTGGACCTGGGTTTCCTTCCTTTAGACCTGTGTGTAGCACCCAGCCTTCCAACTTAGGCCTGTGTTCAGAAGAAAACAGAGACTGGTCCTCAGAGTCTCAGGAAGAGCTGCAGGAGGACCTACTGTGTCTCTTTGATGGAGTTCCTAGGTTAGCACCCTGCTTTCTGGCTCACAAGAAGAAGAAGGACTGCTCCTCCTCAGAATCAGAATCAGAGGCAGAGAAGGAGGATTATCAGAGGGGTTCTGACTCACCCCTGAGGGGGAACCCCAGCCTCTCACCTTGGAGGTCTGGCCACAAATGGAAGACAGACTGATCATTGGAGTTTAAGAACAACCAGGAGGGGAAGGGCCCAGGTGCTTTGACTTAGCACCAAGGGAAGAGGCAAGACACCCACATCAGTGCCCTAGCCACAAGAGGAAGAGGGAGTAAATATCTGTCAGGGTTCCACGAGAAGCTGCAGGAACCATCGGGATGGCTAGGCCGTTTCCTCTATATATGAGGGTGTCCCAAAGAAGCCATACGGGACCAAGAGGAAGACGATGAGGAAGCACCTGTCCTCGGTGCTGCCTGAACATGAGACCTCCACCAGCATGCTAGGTAAGGAGACTCAGGGCTGCTTTTCTGACCTGGTTAATTAGGAACGCAAGAGACTTGTAGTCACTTTCTTTTTCCATGGAAGAGAGCACACTATGAGCCAGGAGCTCTCCGTTCCTGGAGGACTCTCATTCTTTCTCTGGGGTACGGAGATGAAAGAGCTCACACAGGGTCTTCAAATATGCCCCCATTATGATTAGGAAGCCTGGTTGTAACAGTCCCCTGGCTCATAGAACTCTTGCTGACTTTGCTTAATGCACATGCTCTCAGCACTAAATGAATTACAGGGTCACGGTCACACCCGGAAGTGATCCTCCGAGGAGAAAAGGACCTGCATTCTTTCTGAGTTTGAAAGAGGTGCATTCATGTGTCATGGGGACACCACAGTGTGCTCAAAGATTCTAATCATGCAGATATTTGCTGCTCCCCAGGCCCTCAACTCAGTTGGTCCTCCAAGAAAGTCTGAGGGCTGAGCCCATGTTCCCTGCTAACTGGATGTCTATTTTCCCCGCTTCCCATCTGCCTATCCAGGACCCCCTCCAGAACCTTCTCTCAGGCAGGCCCAGTTATTCTCCCCATTCTCTTGTCCCATGGGAAAAACTGTGCCAGTTTCCAAGCTAATGCTCTGTTCTCTTCACAGAGGAGATCCTGGTCAAGAGATTCCTGGCCTGGGACAAGAACCTAAGGGGATCTGACAAGGTGAGGTCCTTCTCCCCAGAGCTGAACCCTTGCTGAGGCACAGTCTTGGGAGGGCAGGATTCCAACCCCACAGTCCTTCTGTCTCTGTCCGTGTTGGGAGCTCCCACCTGATCTGCTCACTGTCCTGGCTCCCAAAGGGCTGGGCACCATCCCTTTAGGCCCTGGCTCTTTTGGCAAACTGAGTGGATGAGCTCTCCTCTGCCTGGGTCCTCTGGGATCTGAGCCCGGGACATGGTCTTTCCTGGATATGGCCTCTCTGACTGTTGCTGCCTAAAGCCCCTGGCCCCTCTCCTGCAGCCCTCAGGAATCCCTTTGCTGGCGTTTAGCTGAGCCCCTTCTGAGCCACGGGACCACAGTGCCTGGTCTCAAAGAGACCCTTGGAAGAGGCATCATGGCCTCCCTTCTCCTGACTGCTCTCCTTTGCAAACAACTTCCAGTCTTTCCCCAAATAACCAAGCCACTGGGGTGTCTGCCCTAAGTGGAGTCCTGGCTGCCCCCTCTCCCTGTTCCTGTCCCCATGTCCCTCCCATTCCCGTTCAGTGGCTTGGAGTGTCCTCCCCTCTCCCCGCAGAACCTCCTACTGTCATTTCGTACTTCAGCCTGGCCGGCCTCTTTCCTTAACAGTACCAGAGGATTCACTTTTTTTAGCTCCATGAGTACTGCGTCTCCTCCCACAGGCCACCATCAACCCCCGAAGTGTAGATAGAGCAGGACTCTAATGTGTCCTGTGGTTTGAAACCTGACTGTGTAGGGAATGACAGCCTGGGAAGAGAGTATTCTAATACTTTCCATGGGAAAACTAACAAAGTTTCCAAATGTCGGCGTTCCAAATAGTGAAGCTGAGTAAGCACAGAGCACCCCAGAGGATGGGTAGGAAGAAGCTATACGTGGGCGGCCGTTTCTGACTCCCCTGAGGGTCTCCCCTCCCTGAAGCAATGCCAAAGGTCCTGCTGTCCCCTCTTCTGCACTCATAAGGCAATGCCTATTCACACCCTCCTTAGAAGGCACAGACCCGAAGTGACGGAGCTTGTCGAACAGTACCTGAATGGGGGAGTGAGGATGAAGAAAAAAATAAAGTCGGTGAGATAGAGTTGGGAGGGCTCCCAGAGACCGAGCCCCCAAGTTTATTTTTCTCCTCTCTTTTATACAACAGGTGAGTTTGGCTGTTAATCATGACCCTTATCCAGAGACACCTGCTTCCTTGTTTTCTAGTTCTTTGGGAATTCCCCACCCTCATGGTCTTCCTTGTTTCTCGGGGTTACAGAACGTTCATCACGTTCCAGGGCAATCTAATTCGGCAAGGACGCAGTTCCTCATAACATCGTCTCCTTGCTCTATACAATGGAGGGTAAGATTCAAAATGGAGCCTCTTTGGCTAACACTGCTCTCCACACACCGCTCTCCACACCGAAGTATAAAATATTCCCAGCTGGTGTTTGTTCCAGTCTCTTCCCAAACCAGGGGGCTCTACCCATGTTGGCCCTCAATCATACCAGAATACGTCTGGAGGCTCACGGGCCTCCTGGCTACTGCTATGTTCATCGCTTCATCTAACCAGGCCAGATTTCTGCCTTGGAATTCCTCCTCTTCTCTACCATCTCTCTTCACCGAAACCAGTACATCATCCTCATGTTTCCTTCCTTTTTTTCACTGATCCTTCCAAAGGCACTTTCCTGTGCCTTTAGCTTGTTTTCTGTCCAGGTGTGTTTACACATCGAATCTGAAGAAAAATTCCTCATCTTTGAGTCAGTGAAAACACCACACTCTGGCTGGGTGTGGTGGGCAGACCTTCAGTCCCAGCTACTGAGGGGACCCACGCAGGAGAATACTTTGTGCCCATGGATACCCATAGCCATCCTCAGAAACTTAATGTGACCCTGTTTCAAAATCAAAGAAGGTAAAGAAATCTAAGTCCAAAGCAGCACTTTCCTCCTGTAAGCTGCCACCTTCTGTATCTCAGCAGCTCTTTAGTCAGGTGCAATTCAAATATGGGATTTGGGATGCTGATTCCTCATCTCTCCTTCTTTTCCTGACCCCATGAAGTGGGACCGCTGTCAAACCCTGGGTGCTGTGAACGTATCTATGCATTCTCAAACACCCAGCTGGATCCTTTTCATTCTGCAAGTGTTTATGGCTCAAGTCCATGAGGGAGTCGATAAGGCATTTGACCACGAGGTAAATATTCCACTCATTCCTTCATCCCTTGGTGAAAGAAAACCTAAGCAGTGGGAACTCTGTGCCAGGGGAACGTGATGCAGTGGGAAGAGCAACGTAGGAAATGCTGGTGGACTTCATGTGCCCCATGAGCCAAGCTCTGTGTTGGGCATTAGGGACGAGAGGGATGCATGCAGAAAGAAATCCTCCCAGTGTTGCTCCCATGTGGCAGGGACGCAAGTGTGTACACATCACACAAGCGGCAGCAAAGGGGCAGGGCAAAGGTGGGAACACCATGGGGAACTGCACTGCCTGAGAGCACGGGAGTCTTTCCAGGTCTCTGCACCTGGCTCCTGTCTTCATCTCCAGACTGGAGGCTCCTTCGCAAGGGCTCTGTGCAGGCCCAGCCTCCTCATGCAGGCCTGGGCTTGGGGAGCTGGGCAGGCCTCAAGGTCTCCAGATCTGAAAGGGCCACCTGTCCTTCCCAGGGAGCTGACCCAGCTCCTTCCCGGCTGTGCTCCTGCCCAGCAACCTGCTTTCTTTCCCAGCTACCTGGCCAATGACATGGAGGAGGAAACACAGCTTCCTAAACTGGACATGTTCTTCTTTCTGTATGAGAGGAACTTTGCCCAGATTCCTCAGTTCTGCAAACTGTGCTACCAGTGCATCAGCTGCAGGCATGGGACACTAGAATGTTCTTGGCAGAGTGTGAAAAGGTGGGCTGTCCACTGGAATGGAGTATGAGGACCTGCCAATTGGAAGAGAGATGGGAAGGGGGAGTTTTGGGGGTGACTGGGGACTAGAAAGAATTGGAGGCTCGATGGGGCTGATGTTCTTGGGGGGTCTTCATCCTCTCAGAGGTCTGCTTTTCTTTCCAGATCCAACTTTATGATCCTGAGCTTTTAGTGTGGCAGCAAAATCACACCCCTGCATTCCGGGGAACCGGGGGCCCTGAGGACCCTGGCCTGAGGGCAGGTATGGCTGCATCCCTGAGGCACACACTGCATGAAGTGCTGTCGATCTATCAAAATGTCAAACTGTCAGGGACCAGTTTTCAAGATCCTCCCTCCCTATCTACCCCCTACACACCAGGGGCCAGTATAGTACCCAGCATAAGGTTGTCCTCTCTCTCTCCCTGAGACAGGAGAGAGGGGTAGCTTAGATTGGCTGGGAAGATCTCAGGATCTACATGGCACCGCCTCTCGGGACCCTGACTGTATGGCTTCTCATGGGTTCCCACGAAATGTGGACGACATAAAAGGACACAGATGCCGAGGGGCCTGTCATGTCTCTTTCACGGTCCACCATCCTCTGTCTCCCAGACCCGGTGTGTCCTTTTATTTCTGCTTTTCTCTTTTCCTCTCTGGTTTGACCCAAGTTTGCTCTGCAAAGCCATTTGCTCCTTACCCCTTCAACCTTCACTCTTCACTTTTACATCTTCAAATAAACTTTCGGCACGTTTTTATCTTGTCTCGTTCAATTCTTTGTTCAAAGTGAGAGGGACCTGGAATATGTTTAATTGTCGAGTTATTTCTAAAAGGAGCTATGATAACATCCCCTCCACAGCCAGAGAAATGCCTGCCAGACACACGCATCCTGGGAGGGGAATGTGTGGTGCTGGGGTCTCAATGTGAGACATGCCTTTGAAAGCACATTTTCCTGGAGGAGCAGTTTTGGTAGAAATCCTTTTACTACCGTCAGCTGGGTCCATGGGACACTGTCGATTTCTGTTCCGAGTGAGCATCAGCCTGTATATTTACATTGCCACCATAAGTTCTGTTTTTTTTTCCAGTTGTCACTGATTTAAAGCCTTTCAATCTTCAGAGATCGCAACAGTAGACATTTATTTATAACAAATTGAATGTTTCACTGTAAGATATTAGATGGAACAGGACACATATCCAGAAACGGAAGAGATGTGCCCCTAACTGCATGCTCATCTCAGTTCACCTGCAGACACAGTGCTTATGGCCTGAGTGCCATCAGACAGATTTTCCTTTCCTGTTTCCTGGCCAGGTGACATTCTCCTCTTGAACAATGACGCATGTTTCCCTCAAGTAGACAGTTATGGCAGAATGAAGGAAGGTTAACCAAAGTCTGAGAACCACAACTGGAAATGATGGTTCAGAAGTTGGCTTAAGAATGAAAGGTTAGAGAGAAAACTGGATTAGCAAGCTGCTGGAAACTCTCATTAAAATTCACTTAGGATATCAATCTTCTCCTGTAGACAATACAGCCCCATGACGTCTGACATCTCTCTCTTCCTTCCACACCTCTTGGCCCAGGGCAGATGAGCATTTTCAGCCCAAAGACCAGGCTGCCAGTAATGACAGCCATGGCAGGGAACAGAGGAATTTCCTGTTCAGACCACACAGGAGAATGCAGACTCTTCCACCAGGAGTCCAATGGACGCCTCCACCATACTCCCAGGAGCTGGGAATCCATAGAGGGACAATTGAGAAGTTGTGTTTTCCTGGTCCCATTCATCCTGAGGCAATTTTCAATTTTACATGCTCACTGCAAACCTCAGCTGGAGGACCTGTCATATTTTTAAAAATTATTTGATTTCCTTTTTTTTTTTTGGTATCGGGGATCGAACTCGGGTCCTTGCGCTTGTGAGGCAGGCAGCGGAACCACTGAGCTAAATCCCCAGCCCTAAATTATTTAATTTCTAAAGTATGAGACAATTTTAAGGTGACTTGTATGGGTCAGAATGGGAGGGAATTACTTTCAAAATATTATGTTAGAGCCATAAGATTGTCAAAATTGCTTTAGGATATATTGTAAATTTCACCGGTTTGTTTTCAGCGTACAGAGCATAGAATTGTTACTATGTTTCTTTTAAACAGCTTCCCCTGTTGGTAGGTGAAAAAATTCTAGGCTTTTTGGCCTTTTGGCCAAGATCAAGTGTAGTATCTGTTCTTATCAGTTTAATATCTGGTACACGTTCTATCCAAGGACAATATAGTAAGTGGATTTTTGAGATACACTAATTGGTTTCATTTATACTACTAGTTTATCTTAGTTCATTGAAAAGAAAGATTTGTGCTATTTTTTGTTTGTTTCTTTTTGTAAAAATATTTTTGGTTTTTATCTTTGAGTAACTATGTTGAAGATAGTGATACATAGTGGAATAACTCTTGTTATTCTTTTATTTGATTGTGAAATTTTGGGGTTTTTCATAAAGTAAAAAAGAAAACATGCTATTCTTCCAAAGTTTTGTGTTCAGTATTTCAGCTCTTTTATGTGAATAAATATATTCCCATTTGAGGGAGATTTTTATCTTTATCTCTATTATATTGATATATGCATTATCCTTACAGCTAGGGGTTAGTACACCCAAAGTTTTGTAAGTAAATACTCTTATTGCGTGTTTCCTCTTCATTCTTGAATGAAGAACAGTGACTTGCAGTTCTTTCATCTGCTTGACTCACGTCTGGTGTTGCGGAGAGGAGCCCGGCTGTTAAGAACCCTGCGTATTTCCTGTTCCTGAAAGAGATCAGTGCCCTGTACCCCTCGGGGGTAAGGTGAACTGTGCTCTCGCCTTCTCAATCTTTGTGATTGTTTCAGGATGGATCTTTTGTTTACTCTCCCACAAAATTATTGTTAGTTGACCACATTTCTTCCTTTTTTATTGTGATATTGTGGAATGAATCTCAGGCCGACACAATGAGCTTCGTTCTGAACACTTCTTTTTTAGGCTTTTTTTGTTTTTTTGCTTTTTTTTGGTACCAGGGATCAGACTTGGGACCTTGCGCTTTCGAGGCAGGCAGCGGAACCACTGAGCTCAGTCCCCACCTTTTTAGGCTTTTTTGAGACAGGGTCTCACTCTAATTCAGGCTGTCCTTGAACTCACTATGTGGCCTAGGCTGGCCTTGAACTCTCCACAATCCTCTTGCCTCAGCCTTGCAAGGGCTGGGATGATAGGCCTGCACTACCACACCTGGCATGTTTTTTTCTTTTTGAAACAGGTCCTCTCTATGTCACTAAGATTCCAAGACTAGGCTACAATTTGAGATCATCCTGACTTAGCTTTCAGGAGTGTCAGTATTACAGGTCTGATCACCAAGCCTGAGTCAAATTTCTTAATTCCTAACTTGGCTGAAAATGTAGTAAAGCCTTTACACATTACAGAAATTTATGGTTCCCATACTGCTGTCAACTCTTTTTTTTTTTAATGACAAGATCTCGCTATAGTCAGGGTGGCCTTGAACTAACTATGTAGCCCAGGCTGCCCTTGAACTCATGGCAAGACTATGGGCCTCCCTAGTTCTAGAATTATAGCTGTGCACCACCACATCCAACATCTCCATTTTAAAGATGAGAAAGACAAGTTTTAGAGTGAAAATTTTCTGATCAAGGACACAATTTCTGTTCTGAACAGTCATTCTTGTCTAAAGGCCAGTGCGTATTTTCCAGCTCAATATACGGCAATCCTTCCTCTGTTCCAACTGGGTTTTTTTTTGGTACCGGGGATTGAACTCAGGACCTTATGCTTTTGAGGCAGGCACAGTGCCACTGAGCTAAATCCCAGGCCCTCTGTTCCAACTCTTAATCCATCAGGGAAACATGGTGAGAATCTTTCTCTTGTAAGAGGCAGTATTTTGTATTCAGAATCACTGAGAGACACCCACCTCCTCCACCATTATAAGTGAGGTGTGGCTTAGACCCAGGTTCTTTCTGTCTTGTTCAAATTCCCCCAACTTTAATCTGTGTGTAGAGCCTTGAAAAAGGAATTTAAGTTACTGAATTAATGAATGTGTTTAGCTTTCTGTTACTATAAGCAAATACTCAAATAACTTGAAAGGAGGAAATTTTGCTGCCTGGCATGTGGTTCTTTGCCAAGATAGCAGGACACGGTAGAAGCAGGTAGAAGCACAAATCTCCCATCTTACAGCTGCCAGGAGGAAAGAGAGGGAGAGACCAGGGCTGGGGTTCTGCTGACCCGTGAAGGGCACAGCTCCAATGGCCTCACTCCTTCCTGGTAGGTCCTGCTTTCTCCAAGATCTGCCATTACACACTATGGCTATGCCAGAGACTAAGCCTACACATGTGCCTTTGCTATGCCATCAAAGTTATCCATTCCTTTGGGATATGAAATTTCTTATGCTGGATTAGCCAAATACAGAACATATCCACCATCCATCACACCTCCATGCTGGTATCTCATTTGCTTATATTTTTATAGAGTAGACAGTTCAGGATGCCTCCAGGCGCCCCTACAGGACTGCAGTTTTAAAAACAGCCTCAGAGGCCAGCTCATCCCAATCTGAAGGCCAGAAGCTGATTTAACTGGTAAAGGACCCATGTTGTTTCTCTTTCCTGGGCACAAAATTTCTTCTGAACATTGTCACGTAGAACTTTTTGATTCTTGAAATAATGGGAGATAGTAATATATGGTCTCAATTCCTGTATACAATGTACAGTATTTCCACTGTTTCTGTTCAACACAAGCCAATACTTGGTGTCAACTTGGTCTACAAAGGGGGCAGGCTCATTATAGCACACAGGGTCATAGAGCAGGATAGGCTTGAGAATTTGGAGCTTTCCTTCCATGTGACGTGTCAGGTCTTTAAACGATGCCATTGAGAGAGACATGGATGCTTGTATTCTCTGTGGCTTTCCCAAAGCTCTGAAACAATAATAGGACCCTGGATGAAATGCCCACCCTGTTACAGGTGGCCTGCTTGATCATTCGGCTGTGTAGCTTGCCAGTGAGTTCCAGGCCCTCTGTGTCCTCCCTCCTCCATACTAAGTACTGATTATGCACAGATTTGAACACAAGGCCTGTCCTGACACCATGGGCCCCCAGCCCCTCTGCAGCATTCAACTCTTCCTGTACCTTGTGAGCATCTCCACTGTGTGCCCTGTAAGGGATGGGATGGCCGGGACTCTCCTGCCCAGCCTCACTGCTGTCAGACATGGCTTGCACTTGAGTTCTCCCCAGCAGGGCGACAGTGATGATGGTGTGAAGTGATTGTGCCCCTGCCTCCAGGGCTCCTTCCTCCCTGTGCCTCCCTGTAGCAGCTTCAGGATGGGAGCCATGTTTGGATGCCTTAGAAGCTGCCCAGTGAGGTGTGGCAGAGGGGAACCAGCCTGGGATTCAGGTCCCTAGATGTCACCTGGCACTGTGCACTGACCCCACCGAGCCCAAGTCGAGGAGCCTCTGGACCTGGCTTCTCTCTTGTTCCTCTCCCTGGGACCTCCAACTGCTGTTTCTGCACTGATGCCAACTCTGTCCCTCCAGCCCAGGGACCTTCCCACATCCCCCAGCTCCCATCCTACTCAGTGCTTAGAAAGCACCTCATCTGGACACCAAGCTGGGCTCTCTCAGGGCTGGCCTCTCTCCCAGGATTTAGGTTCCTATGGCTGTGTTTCCAGTATTTTCCCTTCCTTTTACTTTTGTTTCTGCTAGGCCAGAAAATCTGGATCCCTTCACTCCATGATGGGCAGAAACAGCAGGCATCCACATTCAGAGCTCATGCTCTTCTTCTTCAGGGTCTCCCAGGGTTTCTGGGTGATGGAAGTGGAAGTGGCCCTCGCAGTTCAGAGTGACTTAGCAAAGGATGACGCTGGAGGCAGAGGGGCAGAACCAGAGAGAGTGCAGTACTGCTGGCTGGAGGCCGGGGCCGAGCTTCCCTCCCAGGTCTCTGTGACCACGTGGACACCAAGGCTGTGGGAGAGCCTGTCACCAGCCAGTGGCACCAGAGCCTCGTTCTCAGTGACCCCTCAGCTAGGGACTCCTGGCCTGTTATAGACTTGCCATGTCACACCTCATCATACTGCGCTTCCCTCCAACATTTCTGTGTGCTTCGGTGGGCATGGGGCTTCCACTGGGATCTCTGCTGTATCTTCCCCCACAGACAGGGAATCTGAATGTACATCAGGGAGAAATGGAACTCAGGCCGAAGGTCAGGGTCACTGAATGAGAACCTATGAGTCTGGTCCCAGGCATCTGCATTTCTCACTTTTGTGATTACTGATGATTAACTTCACAAAATGTTGAGTTTCAATGTGTAAATATATTTTCATCATATTCCTCCCCCATGACCCTTTGTCACTACCCCATCCCTCTTGCCTTCTTCCTTTCCTGTTGTCAAATAAATTCTCTCTTCTACTTTCATGTCATCTGGTTTAGATTCCCCATATGAGGGTGAACAAGTGATATTTGTCTGTCTTATTTCCCACAGCATATAATCTTCATTTCCATCCATTTTTCTGCAAATGATACAATTTTGGTCTTCTTTGTGGTTGATAATACTTCACTGTTGTGTGTGTGTGTGTGTGTGTGTGTGTGTGTGTGTATACCACATGTTCCTCATCCATTCACTGTTCACCTGTTGATGGAAATCTAGGCTGGTTCAATATCTTGGCTCTTATTAATTGTGACACAATAAGCGTAGATATACAGGTATCCCCATGGTACGCTATCTTTCATTCTTTCAGGTATGTACCAAGGAGTGGTATAACTCCATCACATGGTCACTCTATTTTTACTATTTTATTATTTTGAGGAATTCTGAGGGCCCTGTGAGAGAGTCCAAAGGTCTTCACAAGCAGAATTCCTCAATTTGAAGTCTTTTATGTTTTTGTGGGTTGGTGGAAAACAGATCAGGGATGAAAGTAACAAACAACTTTCAGACACAGCCCAAAACACGGACAGGCCTTGTCACCAATAGGTTCCAAGATGGACATTTAGAGCCCCGAGTGTCCTGCCATGACCAATGGCTATAAAAATGCATGGCGTCTATCCGCACAGTGGACTGTCATTCCTCCCTGAAACAGGGAAGAAACCCTGACCTCCTGCACCAAGGTGGGACCCTAAGGGTGTTGTACTAAGAGGAGAAGAGGAAGACACCCAAGGACAAACGTGGTCTAAATCCACAGGATTGCTGGGCACACAAGGAGTCCACATCTGTCCATTCATAGGACAGAAAGGAGAACACTGGTTCCCAGGGGTTGCGAGACGGGAGCAGGCAGTCATGCTTTCATGAAGTCAGAGTCTACCTGGCCTCGCTCTGGGCCTTGTCTTGGATTTGTTTATCCATTTTTATCCCATCAGGGATCAGACTTTCTGTTCAGGATTTCTTTTGGCGGTGCACAGAGTGGGTGGCTGGACAACAGAAGCAATGGACAGTCATGTGCCACATGTTACATGTTGGCCAGTGACAGACCACAGAGGCAACAGTGATTCATGTGAGATGGTATCTCCATTCCCTCCTAGCCCCACAGCTGGGTGAGTTCACTCTATGAGATGGCTCAATGACAATTTCAAGGAAACACCCATTTCTCAGAACACACCCCTGTCATTATTTATATATGTCTGTGGTAAATATCAATATCAATCAAACCTATCCTGGAAAACAGGTGAACTGTGATGTGCCGGTGACCCAGGCCTCTAATCCCATCCCCCAGGAGGCTGGCTTCTAATCCCTTCACTAGGGAGCTCCAGGCAAGGCACCTTGCATATGTCAGCCCTGCGTGGGTAATAAAGGATTTGGACAGAGCAGAATCTGGATTTTGTGGAGGGGAAGAAGGCCTTTAGTAGAACTCAGGGCCACTCATCCAGCATCTCCCCAGTCTATGAAACAGGGTCCCCAGTCACGTTCCTCAAAGGATATCCCAGAAGTGAGGTTAGATGATAAAATGCCAGGATCAGCAGGTGAGAAGCTGGAAACAGAAGAGATCTGGAGAGGTGACCAGTCAGGAGGAACAGCTACAAAAAATGGAAAGAGGGATGCAGGAGGCACCAAGAGGCCCACACTGAGCAGCTAGGTAAGGAGACCCTAGATGGCAGAAGGGAGCCCACCGTGAGCCAGGAACTCACTCCTGGAGGATGCTGGTCCCATCCCTTCCCTTCTCAGGGCCATGGCGATGACAGAGCTCATGCGGGTCTTAAAATATGCCCCCCACATCGCTTCTCGGCCTTTAGGCTAAGATCAAGTGTAAACTATGCCCCCACTGCCAACAGAAAGCCTAGTTGCAACAGTCCCCGATTTCACAGAGCTCTTGCTAACTTTGTTCAATGCAAACAGTTTCAGCACTAGACACGTGACAGGGTCACAGTCACACCTGGATATGACCCTCAGAGAGTAAAGCACTTGCATGCTTTCTGAGTGTGAGAAAGGTGTATTCATGTGTCAAAGGTGTGTTCAAAGGTCCTAGCCACCCTGATATCTGCTGCCACTCAGGCCGCACTCAGCCGCTTTTCCAGGAGTCAGGGTTCAGCCTGTGTGCCCTGCCAGCTAAAACTCCTTCTAACTCCTCATCTGCCTGCCCAGTTCTCCTCCTTGTTCTCTTGCCCTGTAGGAATTCCTGTGCCAGGACCCAAGCTAACCCTGTAATCTCTTTACAGAGGATCCTGTGGTCAAGAGATTCCTGGCTTGAGATAAGAACCTGAGGGCATCCGATGAGGCTGGGCTCTCCCTGTGGCGCAGCCCATATGATGTTTTGTGTATTTTTTTGCAAATTTTGTTGTTTTTTATTTGTTTTCCATTGAGGCTAATAATACTCCATTGTGGGGAGGCACATTTTCCTTTTTCATTCATCTGTCAATGGCCACCTCGGGTGATGTTTTATCTTGTGAATTTTTCCACAATGAATCTGAGTATGCAGATGTTCCTATGGTATGATAATTCTGCTGAGTATGTACCAAGGAGTGGTACTAGGCATGTGCAGGTTGCTTGTCACTGTGTCTCTGAGGGACACAGGCTAAACAGCTGCCATTCTGAATGCTAATTTTAATCTCCAGCATGTGGGAAGCCAGTTTTTCCAGGACCATTTATTAAAGAGGCTGTCTTCTAGTGAAGGCATTTGGCTCCTTTATCAAAGATAAGGTGGCTGAGTACATCTGGATTGGTTTTTACATCTTCTATTCTGTTCCACTGGTCCTCAGGTCTGTTTCTTTGCCAGTACCATGCCGTTTTTATCACAGTGGCTTTGGACTATAGTTTCAAGTCAGGGTTTGTGATATCCCTGCCTTGCCTTTGTTGTCCAGGATTGCTTTTACTATCCTAGGGCTCTTCTGGTTTCAATCTCAGGATTGTTTTCTGTAATTCTGTGAGATATGCTATTGGTATTTTGATAGGGATTGCATTAAATCTGTATAACAATTTAAAAAGTATGGCCATTTTCACTAGAATGGTTCTTCCTACCCAGGAATAAGGAATATCTTTCCATTTCCTGGTATCCTCTTTGATATCCTTTTTCAGAGTACTGTAGTTTTCAATGTAAAGATGTTTTACTTCCTTCATTAGATTGATTCTTAGGCATTTTATTTCTATTTTTGGATGCTATTGTGTAAGGTGTTGTTTCCCTAATTTATCTCTCAGTGAGTTTTTTATTTGTGTGTAGGAATGCTATTGATTTTTGAATGTTGACTTTGTTTTCAGTTATGCTACTGAATTTGGTTATTAAATGTAGAAGTTTTTTGTGGAGTTTTTGGGGTCTTCTATGTACAGTATCATGTCATCTACAAATAATGATAATTTAACTTCTTCCTTTGCTATCCTTATTCCTTTTTTTTCTCTTATCTAATTGCTCTGGCTAGTGTTTCCAGAACTATTTTTGAATAAGAGTGGTGACACTGAACATCCTTTTCTTGTTCCTGCTTTTAGAATGAAAGCTTTCAGTTTTTGTCCATTTAGTATGATGTCTTTTGTCTTTTTAATTATTTATTTATTTATTTATTTTGCTACCGGGGATCAAACTCGGGACCTTGCGCTTGTGAGGCAGGCGCTGGGACCACTGAGCTAAATCCCCGGCCCCTTTTGTCCTTTTTAAAAATAGCATTTATTTGAGAAAACTCAACATAGCAAAACCTCCTCTATCTCTTTGATTCATATTTAAATTTCTTAAAAAGGTATATGAGCTTCTTGCCAGGATTAGAAATTAGAAACGTTTCTCTGAAATCAGCTCTCTGAATTGTAAACCTCAAGGAAGATGAGCATCCATCCCTCTTTCCCTATGGGCTTGGAGCTTTGTCCTGGCACCTTGCTCTCAGCTGTAGCTGCCTGCTTGTCACACAAAACCTTTTGCTTTTTCCCTAGAGAAAGGTAATGAATCACCTGTATGACCAGGTGATTTTGGAAGGGCTATGAGAATGCAGTGCCAGTCGCAGTCCGGTGCTTTCACCTAGGACGAGTTGCCCTGTGGCCTGAGACCAGGTGTGCAGCGGCGCGGATGTGCAGGGCTGCAGAGAGGTGAGGTTTCTCTCTCTTGCAGCGGCTACTTTAGTGCCTCGCATGTGATGGGCACCAGTCCTGCTTGATGCTTCTTCCATAATGAAACTGTTTTCTTCATTGTCTGCATTCGTGCAAATGATTTTCTGAGTTGGAAAGCGATGACATTATCAGTCCCCACTACCAGCAGCTTTTAAGAAACCACTGGGCAGGGCTGGGGATTTAGCTCAATGGTTCTGCTGCTTGGCTCGCAAGCGCAAGGTCCCAAGTTTGATCCCACGTACAAAAAAAACCCCCCCCAAAAAAACCCCAACAAAACCCCACTGGACAAAAGCATTGCTTTACTATTTCACCTTCCAAAACGAAGCGATCAACAACAAAACCAAAAACAAAAACGAAGCGATCAATCATTGTCCATATGGTGTCATTTTCTAAAACTGACACTTGTACCTAACAATAAACAAACTTGGCGAGGTCAGATCACAGGCATCTGTTTTCTTCTGGCCTGTGTTTTCTGATTCTTCTTTGACAGTTTGTGAGCATTGGTTGTGTGATCTAGATATGCTAAAATTTATTCTCTTCCTTCTTTAGAAAGCATCGCTGAGCATTTGTTGTTCCCTAGTGTTGAGGGAAGCGTCTGGTAGCATTTCAGTTAACGGAATTTGAGGCACTCTCCTTTCCGTCCGTTTGTTAGAATCTTGGTTTTAACCGTAAAATTGCAGCCGTTGAGAGGGCTTGGGTTCTAGCTAGTACGCAGTAGCTACGGTAAGTGACTGGAGACAAATGCAGACGAGCGCGGAGCTCCAGGCAGCCTCTGGGCCCAGGATAGCACCTGCGTACACTGTTCCCTAAATCGGAGGCACTTAGCCTTTCGGGAAACAGAGTCCGGGTAACTTTTGGGGAACAGAGGCCATCCTTTTTTTTTGATCCCATTATATATCCTTTTTTTGATAGGTGTAACACTGCTTTGCTGTTTTAGTAGGTGCTTAGGATTTACAGTGTGCAATGTTAACTTTATCATATTTCATCTTCAAGTACTATGTAGATCATTCCGCCTACAATATAAGAAGCTTACAATAGGATATTTCCATTTCTCCCCCAACCTTGGTTTTCATACTGTTGTTGCATATGAACTTTTACAGATGTTCTCAATGCCACAACTGTAAGTTAAACAGCTCTCTGGTAATGAGAGAAAATACGTAGTCCTCACTTCTCATCCTCTCCTTTCCTTTGTGCAGATCCCCAATTTGCTGTCTTTTTACCTCTGCCTGCAGGACTTTCTTTAACATTTCTAGTTGGTGAGTATTTCTCTGAGCTCTTTCGTGCCTGAAAATTTACCCAATAAATTTTCATCTCAGATATTAGCATTTTCTTGTAGAAGTTCAATTTGAAACCTTTTCTACCTTGCCTGACTGGACTCAAGTTTTTTGAACTTAGGGAATACAATCACAAACTTTTTTTTTTTGGTGCTGGGAATTGAACTCAGGACCTTGCGCTTGTCAGCCAGGTGTGGCCCACGCCACTGAGCTAAATTCTGTCCCCAGTCACAAATTTTCAATGTTCTCTGCTAATTGTAACGTCTGGGTATCAACTGTGTCCATTCCAGACAAGTTTTGACTAACTGATTCTTTTCTCTGTAGGTCCTGTTTTCTGTCCTATTTCCCAATTTCTCAACTCTTTCCCTTCACTTATCACTCTTCCCCTTCCTTGGAGTTTCTAGAAACTCTTAGGCAATAGCTGTAGGGCTTTGCTAGTTTCCCATCTCTCATGAATTACCATCTTTCACTACCTGCTGGTTAGTGTTCTTGAAAACCAATCTTTGTATATTTGTCGTGTGTGTGTGTCGGTCATAGCTGAAAACAGAAATCCTAACATGCCTATATTTACATACGTGAGTCACACTTGGAAAGCCTTTCCCCACATCAGAGTTATGGAGATAGCCACCTGTTCTTTTTCTGTATGGTTGAACTTTCCACATGTTCTTTTGTGGTATAAGGTATGGATGCAGTTTTGTACCCATTCAGGTGCTCATCACCTGCTTTTGCAGCATTGGTATTAAGCTTTGCCTTAAAACAATGACATACCAGAGGCAGCAAATATAAAGGGGAAAGGTTTGGGCTGGGGATTTAGCTCAGAGGTGCCACTGCCTGCCTCGAAAGCACAAGGTCCTAAGTTCAATCCCCACTACTAAAAAATAAAGTGGAAAGGTTTGTTTAGCTTGAAGTCTTGGCGTTCAAGGTTGTGATGCTGACAACAGCTTTGTTCCTGACTGTGTCACATCATGGTAGTGGTGCATATGTGTGAGAGCTTACATCACCAAACAGAAGTCAGAGGCACTGGTGTTCCACACTCCTTTCTCCTGTTTTGTTTTTTTTTTTTTGGTTTTGTGAGATGAGGTCTTAGTATGTAGTTCAGTCTAGCCTTGCACTCACTGTATAGCTTAGGCTGGCCTTGAATCCATTGCTATCATCCTCCCTCAGCCTCCTGAGTGCTAGGATTACTAATTATGGCACCATACCAGCTCCCCCAGTCCCTTCTGAGGGCACACTCCCAATGATCTAAGGACCCTTCACTAGGTCCCGCCTCTCAACCGTGCCACCACATCTCCTAACAGTGCCATCTTGGGGACCAAGACTTCAATCCCAGTGGACTCTAGGGTGCCGCTTAGATCACACCCAAAACATAACACCATTTACTAAAAGTCAGTTCTATTTCAGTGATTTGAGATGTCCCCATCATCATAGAATGCTAAAAGTCATTTCTTGTTTCACCATTCTGTCTAGAACTTTTATTTTTGGAGGAGTGTTGAAATTAAACAGTACATAGGTAAGTGACTTAGGGTAACTGATGTCTTTGTGTTATGTTGATCTACCCAAGAGCAAGGAATATTACATTTGTTCATGTTTATTTCCATGACTCTGTATTTTAAAGTTTTCCTGGTAGAGATTTTGTGTATTTCATGTTAAGAGTTTTCTCTCGATTATTACAAGTCTTGTGTACATTTGAATTATATCTTCTTAGTCTCATGTAAGGAAAGCTATCGGTGTGTTGATTTCATATCCTGTGACCTGCAGTTGTTTTGTTGAGTTAATTTTCATCATCTCTTTTGTGAGTTTTTATATCATCAGCAAATAGATATACTTTTTCTTTATCAGTTATATTCCTCTGGTTGTTTTCTCTTTTCTAATTGAAGATGATGTGCATTTTCCTTGTCCAGATTTTAGTGGGAACATCTGTAGTGTTTCCCCATTTCCTGACTTCAGAACTGAGGTATAAATATGTGTGTGTAAATTTTTTTTTTTTGGTACCAGGGATCGAACTTAGGACCTTGCACTTGCAAGGCAGGTGCAGCACCACAGAGCTACTGTAAGACCGTGTGTCTCACCAGACGCTCTGAGGAGCTGACTACAGCGAAGATCACCCGGGAGGGAACACACTGGACAAGTTGTTAAAGTAAAACAGACCTTTATTAGTCCGGCCAGACGGCACTCTCCAAGCACCAAGCTTAGAGAGGCGAGAGGCTCAGAGTCTGAGGCTGTTTTTATAGGGGGTCGCAGGGGAAGTTGGCAAGCAGAAATACAAAAGTGGAGGAGAGAGATAAAACAGACCTTTTATAGATTGTCCTTAAGATAACATATTCAGATACGGAGTTGGGCAAGCATGACGGAACACGACGCACACAACAGACCTTCCTGGCACCACAACAAGCACATCCCTGGAACTCGATGTCTACCTGGTGATCCGTAACAGAAGCAGACAAGTTGGGGCCCTATTACAAAGATGGAGTAACTGTTGTTCAGTCTTACACTACATCACTGGCCCCTTGTGTGTGTAAATTTAACAACATGTATATATGTGCTTGCCAGTGATTGAGATATATATGTATGTGTGTCACGTATACAGGTATATACAGATCATAAATACTGGGCATGTTAAAGTGTCAAAATGTATGCATGTATTGATGTTACTGAAGTATCCATCAGTTGCTATTTTTTTGAGTTCTTTCAAAAATCAGGTATGCCAGGCCCGGGATCTAGCATAGCACTAGAGCTCTTGCATAACATTCACAGGGCTCTGGGCTGGGGATTTAGCTCAGTGGTTCCACCGCCTGCCTGGCAAGTGCAAGGTCCCGAGTTTGATCCCTGGTACAAAAAAAAAAAAAAATCAGACCCCCCCCGCAAAAAAAACATTCATAAGGATCTGAGTTCAATCCCCAGTACCATAAAGAGGAGAGAAGAAAATAAGAAGGGAAAGTCATGTGTGCTCTTTTAATATTGTCAGGCTTTTTTTGGTACCAGGGATCGAATTTGGGTCCTTGCGCTTGCGCAGCAGGTGGTGAAACCACTGAGCTAACTCCCCGGCCCTTAATATTGTCAGGCTTTTCCAAGTGCATTTGGAAATATAAATGTTTTCTTCTTACCTGTATGGTACTGGCCTGTTCTATGTATGGCTTTCCACACATTAGTCTAAATTCTTAAGTTGTATTTGGCTATTATGCATTCTATTTTTATGTTTAGTATTGGGCTCTGTTTGCTATTATTTTATTTGGGCTGTTTGTAAGTAATACTGGCATGCAACTTTACATGATTTATTGATTAATCAGTCTTCTAAGCCCCACAACCTTCTGTTTTCTTGGCTGCCTTAGCTCAAGGTATTCCTTTCTTTCTTTTTCTTTTTTCTTTTTTGGTACTGGGGATTGAACTCAGGGACTCGCATTGCCAGGCGGGCACTGTGCCACTGAGCTACAACCCTGGCCCTCGGGTTATTCCTTTCTGTCGATGAGTTTCTCAGCTCATTTCTGGCCTGTGGGTGGTCATGTATGTTCTGCCCAAGGGAGCAGCTCTACCTTTGTTGTCTCAGGGAATCTTGTGTGGGGCCATGTGCAGTTGTTCTGTCTGTGATGTCCATTGGCACTGGTGCATCCTGTATGGATAATAGGATGCTGCAGTACAATCATTGAACATTTACCTTTTTCACCTATAAGGAAGATGTTTGCAGTGCCAGAATCTGCTTACTGCAGCAGCCCTGAAAGCTTGGTCTTGCTGATATTTCACTGTGGTACATAAGCCATTTTCTTAGGTAACAAACTGTCTTGCTTTTCTGAAAATGACTTTCTCTTGTCTTTATGCATAAATATGAGCTTGTCTTTATATACAGTTTAGGTTAAGGCTCTCTTCTTTCAAAGTTGTGGGCAGTTTTCCATTGTTTTCTATCAGATGGAAAGTCTAATGTCAGTTGCCAGGGTAAGTAGTGTTTTCTTTTTTCCCTCTTTTCTGTTTTAGATATTTTATCAGGAAGTTGGTGGATCTCTACCTGATTCCTCAGGGTTTATGTTGTAAATGAGAGGACCCTTGTGGATGTGGAAGCTTGCCAGCATCTTCAGGTCAGGTGTCATTTTTATCCTTGGATTATTTTTTGTTCATCTTCCATGTTCCCAGTTTCTGAAAATGGTATCTGTTGGATCTGACTTTGTGTCCCAAATCTGCTTTCATTGTTTCCATCTCTTATTTGGTGGGAGACTTCCTGAGCTAATATTCTCTGTCCCATTTGTTAATCAGTTCTCTTGAGGATTTGTAAACACAATACTACAATCCAGTCTAATTTCTCAGGATTTTGCAGTGGCTGTTTCTGAGCACAGTGTTCTCACTTTATGGAAGCAATATCCTGCTGAATTCATTTAAAAATTTGAGTCAGTGCCTCCTATATCCCAGCTCCTTGGTAGGCAGAGGTCAGAGGATTGCAAATTTGAGGCCAACCTGGATAGCTTAGGGAGAACTTGTCTCTAGAAAAGAAAGGAGAGAGAGAGAGAGAGAATGAAAATGAATTAGTAGAAAAAAATTTAAGTTATGTTTCTTTATGAATTTTATTCTATCAATGTTGAGTTATGTCTCTTTTATTTATGCTGTTTTCCTCAACTAACTGATGACTCTTGATTTTATATTACACTTTGTGAGAAAGTAATTATAGTAAGTCCCTGACTTACAAACATCTGAGTTGCAAACGTTCACAGGTGTACTGTGTAAGACTCACTTTGTCTGCTTATGAACAAATCTGACTTACTGAACAATTCTCCTAGAATGGAACTTGTTTTTAAGTTGGGGGAATATACAGTATTCAGATGATCACCCTGCTTGTGGCCTCTTTTCTTTATGAAGGTGACGGCAGCAAAGTCCAGAGGTAAAGAGGACACTGTATGTCCTTAGATGGGGATGGATTCATTTGGAGAAGTTTCAACTTGGCGAGTAAGTTTATTTGCTCAAGTTGCTTTGCGTTGCAAATGATTTTCTGAGAATTTGTCTTTAAGGAAAAATAATCTATGTCTAATGTGGATAGGGTTGAATATGTGTGTGTCTTACTTTGCTGGTCAGGAGCACAATGAGCAAGGAGCTGGCCCCTGGGTTGGCTCCCAGGAAAAACAGGTGGGCCGCCTCTAGCTTGGGATCCCGTCAGTTCTGTGCAGCAGTCCTGAGGACCGGACCAGCATGGAGAGTACAAGGCTGCCCAGAGCCCTTGTGAAGGTGCCTCCCACCAGAGGATGAAGACAGGCCCCCTGTGCAGAAGCGGAGGATGACTCCTGTCCCTGCCAGGCAATGCAGGTGACACCATCATCTCCCTGCCTCCATCCTTGCCCTTCCCTGCAGCGTGTTCTCTGCACACTCCTGACTCCCCTCCAACGTGAGGAGTACCAGGGGGAGGGTATGTGGGTTTCTCTGTGTATTCATCCCTCTTCCTCCCAAGTGACCAACACTGGGTACATGAATTCCGACAGCAGTTCCTAGACCTCCCTTCCCACTGTATCAGGTTCCTTGGCATAGAGAAGTCAAAAAACTCAGACATGTCCTTGTGTGTGTGAGTCTTCCTCCAACTCCAGTGGCTACTCCCACTTTCTCTTCTGGCCAGAGGACAAATGTGGGAGGCTGGGGTCACCTCTGGGAACTGAGTCAGACCAACCCCTCTGTCCCCCATGGTCCTCTTCCTGTTCCTTCTCTGATTGTGAGGATCAGTGCTTCTCTTCCTTCCTCTCACTTTTTCTGCTTCCTCTTCCTCCTCCTCTTCCTCCTCTTCTTCTTCCTTCTCTCTCTACCCCCTAGAGGACTGAAGCAGGAAATAGAGTGCTAACCAAGGGACTAGATCAGAAAGATCAGGCAGCTCCTTCTGGGCAAATGTCCGTCATCTTCTTCTGGCCATAGGCCTGAAGCTACATGCTGGGTGCTATCCATAGGCTGAAGAAATGAAACTTAGGTTGGGTGTGAAGCCTCTGTCTTTGAAGTTGAGCTGTTGATCATCTGAGCCCAACCCTGGCTTCCCAAAACACAAAACTCTTCACCGTTGTCCCCTCCAGAGCCATTGTTTCATCTTTAACCTTTGCTGATCTCTATTTCCTCCCAGTTTTCCTTGTTGTCACCCCTTCTTCCCTTGCTATAAACTCTCCCTCTGGTAGATGCACCTTCTCCCATATAGCTGGGACCTGTGCTTGAGTCACTTCTGCCCGATCCATTCTTGGATCTCATCTTCTCTTCCCTTGCTCTGCAGGTTTTCTATCCATTGACCATTTTTGTCCCGTCCTTTCCCACTCCCATCCCCGACTTCCCAATTTTCTCCTTTCTCCTTCTGTAGCCCTTCTTCATTACTGGTCACCTTCTCAGACCTCTTCTGTCTTCAGCCCCTCAGCTGATGGTCCTAGGATTTCATCATCCCCTCCACTTCCAGGCCGTACCCACCCTGAGGAGCAAGGATGGGGATTCTGGTCCCAGACTTGGAAGAATGTTGACAAGTGGTCATAAGTTATCACAGATGCCTTCTTTCACTCCACAAAAGACAGACTTTGATCTGTCCAAACCCAGCTTTGCCTTAGTCTGGGCTTATATATATGCAGTGTGCCTGCCTGGCACTCCCAGGGTGATAGGATTCCAGGTGGGGTCACCGTGCCAAGCTCTTTTTAACCCTTTTAAAGGGTAGGCTTGATTAGCATTGAGACCAGACATGAGGAAGTAATGATGGAGATGTGTTCTGAGAAATGGGTCTTTTGCTGACATTGCTATCGCACAAACATCCTACACTGAACTCCTCACCCGTCTGTGAGAGCCGGAACATCAGTGGGCGATGTCATGTCATGGACCCACCATTGTATACGTGGTGCCTTGGCTGAAGTGTCCTCTGTGGGACAGGACTGTACATTTACTGTGTTGTGCAGCCATCCGCACTGCTCCGTGAGGCACTGACAACCACGTCCTGATTTCTACCTTCGTGTCTATAAGGGCTTCTACTTTCATCTCTTTACTTGCTCTGCTTGCCCTCCCTGCCTGTCTCCCTGCTTTACAGACTCATCAGACTTAAAGCTTCTTTCACATTTCAGCCCTTCCCATACCCTTAACCCCTACTTCCTTCTTTAGCCCTATTTACGTCTTCTCTGTCTGCCTGCTTTATAGTCTTATTTCCTTTGGCACAGGAGTTGCTTCCAGTCGCTCTTCTCCGCAGCTGCTCCCATCCCCTAAGGTGCTTCTCTGCAGCCATTCAGCATCCATGCTGTTCGCCCTTTCCTTGCCACCTCCCATCTGTTTGATAGTTTTCACTCTCCCGGCCATCTCCCCTTGCTCAGAACTTGCTCCTATATCCTTATTTCTTTCTAGCTGTATACATTTTTCTAGATTTTTCCACCTGTTGTGTAAATTAGGAATTACAGGTTGTGAGAAAACTCCTCAGAAAACAGACTGGAATAGCGAAGGGAGGCTCCGTCTTGGTTGTGAGTCCCCTTTGCCTGGGCCATTCCCAGGCAGGTGCCCCTCATTGAGGCGCCTTTCCTGTATTTGGGATCTAGAGTGATTGTCCAGTCACCCACAGAGTTTACCTGCTTCCTCCAAGTCTTACTGTCTTTGCTACTTCAATCTTGCCCCTTCTCTCCTGCCTATTCAGTCTGTTATATAATTTCCCGTCTTTTGTGGTGTTTTGGGGTTTTGTTTTGCAAAAAACAATGTGAAAAATAATTGAGGATTCTTTTTCAGAGTGAAGAAGTTTGGTAAATAGTCACAGCCCCTGAGGCGGGTAGAAATCCATTTGAACAGCACACAAGCAATTCAGACTGACATATAAGAAGGTCAGAAGACAGTTCTCCTGCCTACTCTGCCATGGACTATTTCCCCTCTGCAGTGTCTCTCTGCCATGGTGCCCTGCCTTGGAGCCAGCTGATAATAGATTGAAACCTCTGCAAACTGTGAGCCAGAATAAACCTTTCCTCTTTTTAACCTGGGGGTGTTGAGTATTTTGCCCCAGCAATAAAAAATAAGTAAGACAACCAGACCTCCAACTTCCACCTCAATGGCAGTTTGAATTAGAAATGTAAAATTTAGAACCAAAATTCTGGTTGCTCATTGTCCCTCCATGGACTCCCCAGCTCCGGGAGGAAGTACGATGTGCTGATTATCTTTGGCTTCTTCTGGAAGAGTCTGGAATCTTCTAGATTATCCAAACAAGAGGCTTCTCTGATCCATCCCTGGACTGTGATTGATGTCAGCTTGGTCTTTGTGCTGAAATAGCTCACCTTCCCCAGGCCCAGAGATCCGGAAGGTGGGGAGAGAGACCCTGTCAGCCTTCATGGGGCCATTTTTCTAGATGAGAATATTGACACATTAAGTCACTAGCAGCTACAGTTTCAGTCAACTTACAAATCCACCGTCATCTCTTTTTTTTTGGTACTGGGGATCGAACTCAGGACCTTGTGTTTGTGAGGCAGGTGGCGGCACCACTGAGCTAGATCCCCAGCCCACCGACCCCTTTATTCTTAACTGCAGTCCTGAGCCCTCATTTCCAGTTGTGGTTCACAGACATTTTGCACCTCACTCCAAAACTCACTCAGGAAGCTTTAGGTTAGACCCAGCTTCCTGCTTTATAAGAAAGACTGACTTACGGTGATTATGCCTGGGGACTAGAGTACCTTGGGAGAAGATGGAGTGTGTTGTGTGCACTCACACTTTTGCTTTTTCCCTTACTTCACATCTGCACTTCTTACCACACTGCAAACATAACTAAACATCATGACCATGAAACCACATACTCAATCCCCAATCCCATTTCCTTATGTGTCACTAACATATCTGTCCCTAAATTTGGCTGATTGCACACAATTTAAGTCTTTGCCTCCTACTCTGTGCAAACCCATCCGGTAATGTGTCAATGGCAGGGTGCCACCCTGAAGTGCATATTTGTAAATGTGCCATCATACTGACAAATACCTGTGACCCTAAATTTGAAGATGGATAGTTAATTATTCAGGGGGAGAAATTCCTCCAGAAGCAGTGGCACAGGGGACAGGAAGATCTCCCAGGTGGGCTCAGGTCATAAGCACTGTGGATATGAACTAGGATGAACACATAGCAATAATTCTCTTCCATTTCTGAATATGCAGCCTGTTCCATTTGATACCTCCTTGTTCCACATTCACTTTGTTGTAACTAAATCCTGACAAACAGTAGAAATACAACTTTTAGGGAGAAATGGAAATTTATGCCTAGTGGGTATTCACTGGGGACAAAAATCAGCATTTAATTTGCAGTGTCATTTGGACCCAATTGGCCTGAAATAAATAATCTCTACTGAATCTTGGCTCTGAGACAATGGTTTTCTGTACGGTCTGACTGAGCAGTGTCCCGGTACCTGGGACATCTCCCCAGGTCGCGTGTGTCTGTTTGTCATGCTAACTGGGGCTGTGTAGATGGTGGATGGGGTGGGAGAATCACAAGAGGAGGGCTCACAAGATGTGGGTAGCCCACATCCCCTAGATGGACAGCAGTGGTGCCGTCTGAACCCTGGGAGACACACATACCTTCTTGAGGCCAACGTCCTCGGGGCTCCAGGGTCCCGGAATGAGGGTGCATCTCAGCCCACTCCCAGAGCGTAGGATCGTAAGCTTGGATCTGGAGAGGAAAGCCGCCCGAGTGGATGAAGACCAGCAGTGACACTGCCCCCTTATCCAGCCCCCCTCCCTTCCTGGTCACCCATGCCCGGGCTCCCCTGACCCCGTGTGTCCCAGGCCAGCTTGGCCCTGCCAGCCCAGTCTCACCCACCTCCTCACACCCCTCTCGGGTCACCCTGAGGTTCCAGGCCATGCAACAGGTGAACTGGTAGCGCAGCTTGTGGAACTGAGGAATCTTGTCAAAATTTGTTCCCCTGATGAAGAACATGTGCAGTTTAGGTTCCTGGTGGTTCTCCATGTCACTGGCTAGGTAGCTGGGGAGGAAAGCAGGTTGCTGGTCAGGGGCACAGCCAGGAGGGAGCTGGGTCCCGGGTCTGCTCCCGGGAGGGAAGGACAGGTGGGCCCCCTCCAACTCAGGATGCCATCAGCCTGGCCCAGTGCTCTCCAGGATCAGGCCTTCGTGGAGAGGCCGAGGCTGCACAGGGGCCTTCTGAAGGCAACTCCCACATAGAGGAAGAAGGCAGGACCCCTGTGTAGTCTGGGGTGGCCTCTGGCCCCCGTCAGCAGATGAAGTTGACACCTCCATCTCCCTGCTCCATCCTCTCCTTTCCCTGCAGCTTGTCCTCTGAGTGCTCACCTGTCCCCGACCACATGGGGAGCACCTGGGCATGCGGACCTGGTATATTTCTGTGTCCTGCCCCCTCCTCCCCAATGGCCAGCATAGGGCTTGGCTCAGGACGTGCATGAATTCCACCAGCGAGCCCTACATGTCCCTTCCCATTGCTAAGATCCCTGGCAGAGGACCCACTGCAGAGGGTTTTATTGAGGAAATGAAGGAATAAATGCAGCTTCATCTGTAGACAAAGGCCATACAGAGTCCCTGGTGGACTCACTGCTGTAACAGAAACCACTCACTGAATGAGGATTGTGCCGATTGTTTTAAAAAAGGAAGATCCATCCCTCCGCAGTTGTCTCCTTGAAGGGGATTAGGTAAAAGGAGGGGCAGATGAGGAACTAGAATCCAAAATGTCCTGTCCTGAGGGACTTGAGGACAGTGCTGTTGGAATGTAGAAGGTGGGAGATCAGGGAAGGATGCACATAGTTTGGAGTTTATTTTGTTTGCAGTATGGAGGACTGAACCCAGAGTTCGTGATCTACATCCTCACTGCTTTTTAAAATTTCTCTTGGAAACAGACATGTTACTAAGTGGCCCAGGCCTGGTGTGGACTTGCCATTCTCCTACCTCAGTCTCCCAGCACACAGGGATTACAGTTGCCCTTGACCTTGAACACCTGGGATCCACCTTTGGCCTCAAATACTCCTCCCCCACAGCATGCTGAGTAGCTGGAAATACAAGTGTGCACCACCATGGCCATGGAGGTTTGGATATTCTGGCCAACTTGAAGATACAGACTTTATTCAGGTTCAATGTTTGAAGGCATGGACAGAAAACAGGAGATAAAGACAAGAGAAAAGGGTATTTGGAAGCAGCAATGAAAGAAAGGAAATATCAAGATGATGCACAGCCTGGGTTGTAGAGAGATTGTAGAGCGGGTGAGTTCAAAGGGAGAGCTCCAGCCTCGGTGTAGATGAAGAAATTAGCGATGCAGTAGCCACGAGGCAAGTGAGTTGCTGGCCCATCTCTGAAGGCTGATCAGGTAACACAGAGCCCGCTCCCTGGCTTGTGGAGAGACTTGTCAGAAAGACCAGCAGGGAGCACGTTACACTCAGTCTGTGCCTGTAAGGAAGGCACTCATGAGGCAAGGGGCTTGGGAACCCAGAGGAGGGGACAGAAAGACACCTGGTATTGCTAAGGAAGGAGACCCTCCGAGAGTCAGAAATGGCTGCCCCTAGATCACATCTGGGTTCTTCCCTCCTCTGCTGTCTAGGGGCTCTGTTCCCTTGGTGGCATCCTTTAACCAATATGAGGGTGGATTGGGGGTTTTACTAAGAGAAATAATCGGGACACTGTGTGTGATCCCCATGTTCTACAGAGTCAGCAACACGGACAGGTTTAAACCAGAGGATAGGTTGGACTCCCACTCCCCACCCTCAGGGGCTGACTGTGGCCTGTAGCGGGAGAGGCAGTATTCACAGCGCCAGGAAGCAGTGGATCCTCTCTTCTCCAGTCAAGACACAAATCACCAGTGGAGAAGAGCTCTGAGAAGCAGCTGTTGCCCGCTGGGCTGCCAACCTCCACAGGCTTTGAACCCTCCAATCAGGGAAGCCAAAAGCCTCTGAGGTCATCACATATATTGTCTGCATTTTGCTCATGTCCAGAGACTTTACCTGAGACTGAGATTAAGGGCGGCAGACTAAGAAAAAGACTAAGTGGAAAAATCTCTCCTTCAATCTCTACTTCAGACAGAATATGATCTTTTATGTGGAGGTGGGACAAGATGGGAGCATGATGCAGAAAGAGGGTCATCTTCCAAGGCCCTGCCATCCCCCTCACCCCTGCCATAGGGTTACAGGTCTATGCCACCACTCCCAATTGATTTGTACCGGCTCGGTTCGTTTGTTTGTTCTGTTTTTGAAATAGGGTCTCGCTGTAGAGTTCAGGTCAGCCTTGGCCCCACCATTTAGTCCAGAGCTGCCTCCAACTTGTGATTCTCCTGTCCTAGCCTCCTGAGGTCTGGGATTGTAGGTGTTCACCATCATGCCGATGTGGTTTGGACCGTTGTAAAGTGTAGAGCTAAGTGGCATGAAGGACAGACATACACCCTTCATGATGGGGATATGTTCTGAGAAAGATATTGTCAGTTTGTCACAGGGAAGTGACTCCCAACCTATTCAATGTCGGATGTCACAAGTTCCTGTCTCCCAATAACCAGAGAATGGATACGAGGACAAAGGAGGTTAAAAATAAAAGTTTACTGAGATGAAGCTGCTGAGAGACAGGCAGGGTCCTGAAAGTGGGTTGCCACGAAGGCCCTTTGTCTGGGGCTTTGCATACATGAAAATGACCACATCCCAGACCACCCTGGGCCAAGCTGGGGCCGACCTGTGGGCTTACGAGTGTAGTAGCTTAGCTGATATGGATCCGATAGGGAAGGGAGGCATGTATCGAGCGTATATGGCAGGCATTGCTAACTTCAGCTTATCTATAACTCCTAACATAGAAAGGCCAAAGGGATTTTGGGGAAGGGATAAGACTCTGGGTCAGGGTGTTCTGGTGGCCCACCTATGCATCTGACGCCTTCCGTAGGCTCACTGGACCAGGTGGTACTGGTTACAGTTCAATCTTAAGCTGCTGTCTACAGGGCGGGCTGCAGGCCTGGCTCTCTTCCTGTTCATCTCCAGCCACAATGTTGATGTGTCTCATTTCTGCATTGATGCCTTTAACGGCCTGGTCCCTCTCTGACTGTGTTAACTTTTATCTAACTTAGCTTTCTATAATAAGTTGATTTGGTCATTGTGCTGACGTCATGGAGTGAACCTGCCCAGGGACAGGCTATGATGTATGACACATGGTGCATGACATCACCTCCTAGAGCCACCCTTGTGTAAGTGGTCCCTGGTTGGTTAGCTGAGATGGCATAAGTGGCACACCACTATATCTTTGCCATGTTGTACAAGCATTGTCGCCATCCATCTCTGGAAGTTTTTCATCATCCTGAACAGACTCTGCCCCCATGAAACAATGACTCTCATGTCTCCTCTTGCAGCTCCTGGTGACCACCATTCTCCTTTGTGCCCCTATGCTTTGGGCTCCTCATGTGCCTCACAGTCCAGTGGACCCAGACTGTGTTTGTCTTCGTGTATCTCACTTCAGTGAGTGCAGTGTCTTCATGGTCTGTCACTGGTGAAGAATGTCTCCATTTCCTTCTTTCCAAGAGAGGAATAATAGCCCAGTGCATGGGTAGACTCCATATTTTTTTGTAGCCATTTGTCCTTCAAGGGACATTTGGGTGCCTTCTACACTTGGGCTCTAAATCTTGCTTTTGATTCATTGCTGTAACCTAGTAGTGAGAAGTCTGTCATTGTGTTGTGTTTAAAAGTTGTTTGTGGGGCAGGGATTTAGCTCAGTGGTTCCGCTGCCTGCCTCTCAAGTGCAAGGTTCCAAGTTCGATCCCTGGTACCAAAAAACATCAATAGCTTAGCTTTCTTTTCGGGTCAGGGATTTAGCTCAGTGGTTCCAGCGCCTGCCATGCAAGCGCAAGGTCCTGAGTTCAATCCCCGGTACCCAGCCCGCCCCCAAAAGTTGTTTGTACCCTCATCTCTTACTTATTTCTCACCTACTCACACCAAGCATGAGGTTTTCAGATCAGTGAACGCAACATAAAGAAAGCAAGTGTTCACTTTCCACACAGTCCTGGAGCTTCAGATTTGAGTGGACTCTCAGAGAGCTTCAAAGATCCTGTTAGTTACTGGGCACCTTCCTCCAGGTCCTGGGTCTCTCCAGAGTCCCTCATAGATAGGCAAGTTCCTGTGTGGCAGGAAGCAGGTCCCATTACTGTACAAGGCCAATGACCAGGAAACTCTGCTCATCTTGTTATAATTTTGTGTCCATGATACTTGCAATCATCAGAGCTGTTTGGATTATTTGACAAAATTGACATTCATACCCTGTGTCCCAATAAACAGGCTTTCAAATACAGTCATGTATGACAAGTCATGTCTCAATGCATAATAGACCGTCTTTACCATGGTGGTCCCAAAGACACAGTAGCTATGCCAGTTTGTGTAAGTCTTCTGTGTGGTTCCCCAAATGACAAACTTGGCCAATGGCATATTTATCAGAATTGACTCCCTCCATAGAGGATGCATGATTATATTGGAAGAACAAGATTCTCTCTTCTCCAAAACTCCTCTTCTATTCCATGCAAAGCTCTCATTACTTTGTCCACAATTTATGTCTAAGTGTGCATATTCCTCTTTCCTGGCCACTTCACACACACACGCTAAACTAGGTTTTACCTGTCTGAAAAATACATTGGTGCTCCATCTAAAAATAATTTAGCAGCCCAAGTTTTGTCTGGGATGTACTGTCCCCTCGCTACTTTTCTTTCCACTTAATAGCAGTAGTTTTGGGCTGGGGATTTAGCTCAGTGGTTCCGCCGCCTGCCTCCCAAGCACAAGGACGCGAGTTCGATCCCCGGTACCAAAAACAAAACAAAACAAAACAAAATAGCAGTAGTTTAATAACAGTGGCTATAGTTCTACTGCAGAAACATCAGGGTGCAATAGAAATGATTTGCCAATACCAGCCATTCAGCATAAGCACTGGTAATGGAGGAACATTACAAGGCAGATGCCTGGGCCTAGTCCCATAGTCTATAGTTTAGCAGGACTGGTACAGGTACTGACTCGGAATTCTCTGGTGGAAGAATGGAACCGGCATCCTCAGGAAAGAAAAATCACCATTCAAAGAAACAAACAGGTGAGACACTTGTGGGAGGTGCAGGATGATTGGGCGTGATGTGGCAGGGCTAGGGCAGGCTGGAGTCCCTGGCCAAGGAGAGTTTTGGAACCCACTTCCTATGGTGCTAGGTGATACCAGATTCTACGGCAGCCTTGGTGTCCACGGGAACAGAGACTTCTGAGCTAAGCTTTATCTAGGTCTCTACCCAGGAGCCTCTGCACACCCTGTTGGATCTGTTCCTCTGACAAAACTCAGACTTGCAGGTGCTGGACCCCACCCTCAGTGCATGGGCCCCACGCTCCGCAGCTGCTCTCCCTTTAGGAGCCTTGGTGTGAAAGCTACCTGTGGCTCTAAGTCAGAATGGCTGGAGGATTCCAAAAGCAGAGGAAATTATGATTTTATTCATAAGATGAGTAGGCCCTGAGATTTATTAAACACTTCATAGATGCCAGGCACTAGGCCAAGTGCTGAACAGCACTCACCGTTTCATTTAGTATTGAAATTACGTTTGTGTGCGTGCGTGTGTGGGGCGGTCCTGGGGATTGAATCCAGGGCCTTCACCCAAAGCAGGATCTCCAGCCCCATCCTCTTTTTCATCTCAAGAGCAGGTCTTGCTAAAGTGCCCTGACTGGGCTCATACTACAATCCTCCTTCCTTAATCTCCCAGAGTGCGGGAATCACAGGCATGCTCCACCACTCCCAGCTCAGAATTTCCTTCCTCTTTAAGGCTAAGTAATATTCCACCGTATGCATATTCTACATTTTGTGTATCTCTTCATCTCTCCGTGAGCACCTAGATTATTCTACATTTTTGCGGTGAATGCCACCAAGAACATGGGGCACATGGGTGTACAAACATCTGTTCAACTTTCAAAAGTACTGTACATGAACTTGTGACTATGGAATAATTTCAGAATTATGGCAATGGTGCAAAAGTGACAACTCACTGTCCCACTGCCGATGAGCAGGACACAAGCTGTGTCTCCACAGTCTACTTCCAAAAGCTGGAATGCTCAACCTCGCTGCTTCTATTCATATGGCAAAATGTTACACACCCGTCATCCCAGCACTCGGCTGGAAGGCTGAAGCGGGGAGACCACAAGTTGGAATCGGCCTGGGCAATTTAGAGACTGAGGGGGACACTGTCTCCAAACAATTTTTAAAAGCTGGAGATAAAGCTCCATTCTAATGCCCTGGGATCAACCCCCAGGACACTCCACCCTCTAAAAGAAAAGGAGGAGACAGAGGAGAATTCAGCTGTGTCACCAGGAACACGAATATGAGGCCAGACCACACTACCAGGGACCCCCAACACTGTATAACCACCCCACTCCTCAGTGCTGCTGAGCGTCACAGGATTTCATCGGCTAGGCCTTGTTTTTCTAAGATAAGGCAACTTTAGGGTGAAGGCTCAATTGTCTGACATTCACCACAAATCCTCTCACCAAACCCAACCTTCAGGAGAAGCTTGCTACAGAAAAGAGATCCAGGAGAGCCCACTCCAGGGCACACAGACTGGAGCACGGCGGTCTAGCTGCCCAACTTCTCTAGAAAGTTCCCAGGCCCTATGACAAGGTCAGGGAACACTACCATAGATCAAGAGGTGTGAAACATTGCTTTTGACTTGGGTGTTTTTGTTTTTTCTTTTTGGAGACAGGGTCTCTCGATGTAATTCAGGCTGGTCTTGAACTCAGTGTGGCCCGGGATAGTGTCAAACTCTTGAGGATCCTCCTGCCTTAGCTTCCTGAGTGCTAGGATCACAGGTGTGCACCACCACACTTGGCTGTTGTTTTCAGAAAGGGTCTTGTTATGTAGCCCAGGCTGGCCTCTGACTGGACCTCGTTCTGCCTCAGCCTCCCAGGTGCTGGGATTATAGGCTTGGGCCACCACACCCATCTCTTGATTTGTGTTTATTTTCCATTTTTAAATGTCCTTTTGCTGATTTTGAAAGGAATCCATGCTTGGTAAACAAACAAACAAACAAATACTACAAGAAATGACTCCTAATTTTTATTTTTATTGTATGTGTTTGCAGTACATAATGATTACATTCCTCATGGGGAGTTGGTGCATGTATATAACACATTTTAATTCTTTTTTGAAACCCTTCTCCTCCCTTTCTCCTTAATTCTGAGAGCAAACCTCACGAAGGCCTGCAAGGCCCCAGGGCCTTTGTACTTTCCATTCTGGTTCAGAAAGCCACCCTCTTTCCCCCACACTAGCGACGCAGTGATCGCATAAATGAAATCCGCTCCGTATTTCTCCGTACTTGTTTACATTTTTTGGTGGTGGAGAGGAAGCCCAGGGTCTCAGCCCGTCAACCTCATGCTCTTTACCACCTGCAGGTATCCGAGCTACTCCCAGCCCCATCCTAATCACTTTAAAGTGTGCGGAGCTCTGAAGAACATAAACTGTCCCGCAGGGCACCTCCAGGGCTCTGCATCTCCCCAGGGATAAACTCTGCTCCCCTCCTAGTGCTCACTTCCCTAACGCCTCTTTTGGTAGATTAAAACAAACCAGCAGCTGCTCTTCAACCCAGCAAAACACATGCCGGGCGTGGTGGTGCACGCCTATAATTCCTGCACATTGGGAGGCTGAGGCTGGAGGATCCCAAATTCGAGCCCAGCCAGGGAAATCTAGCGACTGAGACCCTGGCTCAAAATAATTTTTAAAAAAGGCTGAGGATGCAGCTCAGTACGAAAACCCCAGGGTTAAATTCCCAGTACCAAAAAAGAACAGACAATTCTCCCACAACCCCCAGGTATTCCCAGGTGCCCTTCTAAACTCAGGCAGCCCAACCCACGTGACCGCTTTCGCCTCGCCCACTTGGCCCGCCCTCTCCTGCGAGTAGGGTGGTGGCCTCCGTCGGACCAAACCACGGTGGGAGCATGGAAGGGGGAGCGGCCGAGTTACAGCCTTTGTGGGTGGGGACGGCCTAAGCGAACGGAGGCAGCTGCCTGCGCTTTTGGATTGAGCGGAGACGTTCTCCTTCTAGTTGTATCGGGCATCTCTCGCTCGCCGCGAATTTCTTGTATAGTTTGAAATGGTCCGTTCTTTTGCTCCGACAGTAGACGCCTCTAATATCCAGAAACGGAAAGGGGGAATTTAGGAGTATGCGAAAGTTGGCTGACTACAGATTAAGATGGCCCAAATACAACAGTTTGTAGAGCTTACAGTTTTACATGGTATAGATTTTTTTAGTTACATCATGTCTTCATGCAATTTCCTTTTTTAAAATGATTTCTGGAACCGGCCGGCGCCTTCAATAGTCCGGTCCTCCACGAATAGCCCGATGGGAGAAGGAAGGCCGTGGCTACCATGTTGGACTGAACTATCTGCTGTCAGAAATGGGGCAGTAATAGTTCCCCCATGAGTTTAATGGCTGCTGAGAGCAACTTTATTGGTAGGAACTGAGTACTTTCTTCTCACTTAAACACCGCTGAGATTAGCAGCAGACATTCTCCTGCGCACCAGAGTTACTCCGGGCGTTTAGCGAAAAGTCGGGACTTGAATTCCCCTCCGCACCGCAGTTGGTACAGCTCTCCGGCGCACGCACGTGGCTAGGCGCTAGCCGGCGCGGGGCGACCTGGGAGTCGGAAGCGCGCGGCGGAGACGGGCGAGGACTAGCGCGGCCCCATGCAGGACGCGGAGAACGTGGCGGCGCCGGAGGCGGCCGACGAGCGGCCCGACCCCGCGCGGCAGCAGCCGGCAGCCCAGTCGCCCGCGGAGGAGGAGTCGGCTGGGTCCGGCGCGCCCGAGGTAGCGCGGAGCGAGGGCGCCGAGGAAGAGGCAGTGGCTGGGCCGGAGCCCGTGGTAAGTGCCGAGCCGGCGGAAGAGCTAACTCCTGGTTCGGCCGCATCGCCCCCGCCGCCGCCCACCGAGGATCCGGCGCCGCAGGTCGAGGCCGAGCCCCTGGGAGACCAGGCCAGCGAGCAGTGCGCGGAGGAGGCGGTCAGGCCCGAGGGCAGTGCGGCCGAGGCCGAGCCTCGCGCGGTGGAAAACGGCGAGGCGGATGAGCCCTCCTTCAGCGACCCTGAGGACTTCGTGGATGACGTGAGCGAGGAAGGTGAGGGGGCGAGCGTGGCCGTGGGCGGAAGGGACCTCTCCCTGCAGCTGCCTTCCCCTCGTGGGGCGGGTGTTCTGCGAGAATACGGGTTCTGATTTTTTCCTTCGAAAGAGAGGTCTAGAGGAGATCATTCGGGGAGCTAGTTATCTGCATCACAGTCGCACAACTGGGAAGGGGTAGAGAGCGCGGTAGGTTCCAGGGTGTGCATGAGGAGCAGCTGGAGGCATAGCTGGGCAGGACTTCTGCTTCCCGGGCCAAGATTACCAGAGCTAACCAGCCAGACCTCTTGGCAAGTTGTGCCGTGCTGGGTACCTTTGCATCCTCTCCCCACAGAAGTGTCTTAGTAGGATAGTGCCAAGGAGAACCTGTCAAATTTCCATCTGTTTCTCTCGTTATTCCCGTAGGTTTGCAGGGCAGGCCATCTTTATGTTGGGAGATTGCTTTTTCATGTTTTAGCAGCTTACTTTGCCTTTCCTACTGTGGTTTTACAGGCATTACTTCTTCCTGCCTGGGAGCTTCCTTGCTAAAGTGACTTCTGATGGTAGCTGGCTGCTTTTTTTTTTTTTTAAGCTATTTTAATTCTCCAAGTTGAAATCGCATCATCAATTCTTGTATGTGTTAACTAACTTAATGCCAGAGTGGAAAAGACAAGAAAGAACACCACTGTTGAAGTAGATGGTGGAGACACATCAAGTCTAATCCTAACCAATAGAGTTGTTAATTTGGCATTCAGACATTTTTTTTCTTTTGGTACTGGGGATCGAACTCTGGACTGTGCGAACCACTAAGCTAAATCCCTGGCCTCAGCGTTCAGCCATTTTTAAGGAGCTACCAGTTACTTTCAACATTATTGTATTTCATGAAAGACATTTTAGCATGTGAAACAAAGAGAACTGCTTACTACGTATCTTGAGACTTTGGGAGCACCTAGTCTATGCCCCTCACCCTTGCAGGCGTGTGCCAGTCCCTTCAGGTGGGGCAGGTTGCTGGAGAGATACTAGTCTTCTGCCCAGACCAGTTGTCTCTTCAACACACCAGTTTTTCTTAACGTTTTAAGATCCTAAGATTTCACAGAGTGGTGGCCCTCCTTCTGTAATCCCAGCACTCAGGAGGCTGAGGCAGGAGGATTGCCATGAGGTCAAGGCCAGCCTGGGCTACATATTGAGACCCTGTCACACACACACAAAAAAATCCTAAATTTATTTACTTATTTATTTTTGGTAGTGGGGATCAAAGTCAGGACTTTGTGCTTGCAAGGCAGGTGTGGTGCCACTGAGCTAATTCCCCGGCCCCAAAAATCCCAAATTTTAAGCTGGGTGTGGTGGTGTACCCTTGTAATTCCAAGATCATTTTGTTTTTCAGTTTTTTGAGGCAAAGTCTTGCTACATAGTTTAGGCTGACCTTAAACTCACTGTGCAGCCCAGAGTGGTGTCATGCCCTGTGATCTCCTGCCTCCACCTCCTGGGTGCTGGGATTATAGGCATGTGCTGCCACATCTGGGTTTTGGTTGTGTTTTGTTTTCTTTTGTTTTGTGACAGGATCTTTCTGTGTCATTCAGGTTGGCCTTGAAGTCACTATGTGGCCCAGGCTGGCCTTGAACTGGCCATCCTCCTGCCTCAGCCTTGCATGCTGGGATTACAGGTGTGTGCTGCTATGTCTGGCTCAGTTAAGGGTGTTTTTTTTTTTTTCAGTTAAGGTTTTTGAAGTGTTGTTTGAGCCCATCTAATTCACAGATGATAATGTGGATTATTTCCAGAATTCAGTGTTTTGACAGCGAGGGGATGGTAACCTGAATGCAGGGCTCTCCAGGCTGGGTGAAGTCATTGTGGCCTCTGGGTGCCAGGATGGTTCTGCTGGTCATTGTTGGCCAGAGTGAGTGAGAGGCAGCTGGTCTTGAGGAACTAGAACTCTTCCAGTTTTCCTCCTGCCTCCTGGTTGTGGTGTGCCCTACAGGATCAGAGGGGGCTGGGGAAAGTAGGACAGTGTCTACATTCTCCAAAATGGACTGGATTTTAGGAAGAGCAATGTGGAGAGTGTCTTGCCTCATTATTCTCTCCCACAATTACACCTTAATCTGTATCTTTCATTCTGTTCATTATTTTAGATGCCTTTATTGTTTGGCTAGACAAATATGTGATCAAAATTTTTTAACTTCAAATGTTTTCTTTGGCTTACTAAGTATTATATATCTGTATTTTTCCAATTTAGTTTTGAAAATTCTTTCCTGGAGCCACGTTGGGAGTCCAATAGCCAGGAGTACCTGATAGTGAGTGAGATGGGCTGTGCATTGTGTAGTTACTTCATTCCCTTCCTAGCTGTGGGCACATTTTTATAGACTGAGTAGACACTTTGAGCTTGTGGGAAGGAGTCCACAGTTAGTATAGAAGCTGAGCTTTTTATGGTATAAGCTTTGTAAATTTCAGATGCAGTTTAATAGGCCATTTAATTGTATGCTGAGCACCTTTTAAAAGTATCCCAGAGATTTCACTACAACTTCTGTATCAAGGATTTCTGGGGCTGCTGTGTCTCTGACTTCCCCTTTCCTTGTTTTTTCCCTTTTCCCTGATGTCAATTTTAGCATCTTTGAAATTCAGGTGGCAGTTACTTAGGAGAGGAGAGCTTGCTGAGGGTGACCCAAGGCCTTGCACATGTTAAACACTCCCCCACTGAGCTACATCCTCAGCCCAGTGGTTTTTGTTAAGGTAATTTTTTAATAATCATTCATAGAAGTGTTGAAATTAATTAGAAATGATTTATGACAGCTTGCTGCTTAAAACTATTTTCCTCTTTTGCACTCCCCTCCCACTTTGTGTGTGTTGAAGCAAGTGGGTTCACTAGGCAAGCACCCTACCATTAAGCTACATCCCTGGGAAACACATTCATACCCCTTTTTGAGACAGTGTCTTGCTGCCTTGCCCAGGCTGGCCTGGAATTTGGTTTTCCTGCCTCCGCCTTCCTGGTAGCTGGAATTTCAGGTGTGCACCACTATGCCCAAGTTGAAAAAATGTTTTAACTTTTTGTTATAGCTAATTTAAAACAAACAACAACAATAATAATAAACACAAAAAAGAGTGTAGAGAATTCACTTTTTAACTTTTCTTTTTTGGTTTGAAACCGGGTCTCACTTGCCTCAAACTGGAATGAACAATCCTTCCTCTGCTGATTGCTGGGATCAGAGGTGTGCACCACCATGCCCAGCCTGTTTAACTTTTGAGAAAGAAATAGAACAAAATATTTCTGATATGTGTCATTTAACATACTGAAATTCTGGAGTGTAGTAAAACAGTTAGTGTGATAATTAGCTTCCAGAACAAGTAGAAATTCATGTAGCAACCATTTTTGACTGTTCAGAAGTTACCTAGTAATCATTTTGGCTGTGTTTACTGATGCGGTTTCACCTGGCAAGTGCACTTTGATGGCAGCTGTAAAAAGTGTCTTTCTCCTCAAGCTCCTCGAATTTATAGCCTTGTAGGCTAGCTACCTGGGCTCAGGGTGTGCACAGAACAATAAGAGATGGGAATTTGCTTTGTTTCATTTGAGTCTCGCTTGCTGCCCTTGTGGCTGCCTCCAGTAGGTACTTGGGTGTTCTTAGTGGTGCTGGGGCTGAGACCAGCCTCACACAGAGCAGCAGCAGAGTGGCATAGAGTCACTGACCACTTGTGTTTGTTTCTCTCCTGTTTTTAATACCACCTTCTGTTTCTCATACGCTAGCTGACTGTTTTATGGAAGTGAATCAATTTTAAGAACTTTGAATACTCAAGATTTAGGCTTTAAGAGCAAGTGGCATAAATGTAGCACATTTTGCGTTTTTAGGTGTAGTTATTAACACACGGAAAGTGAATATATGCTGTCTTCCAAGCACTGTACTAAGCATTTGTACACTTAATGTCTGCAGTCATCTGATGCTTTCTGGCTGCCCTGTCTGGCATCTCACCAAGTCAAAGACACTATCATTTGCAAGGTGCATCTTTGCTTTGTTTGTGTTTTAGGAGTCTCCCTCTATAGATCAGGCAGCCTTCAACTCACTGTGTAGCCCAGGCTGACCTTGAATTCACAGCAGTCCTCTTGCCTCAGCCCCCTGAGTGCTAGACTTAAAGGTGTGCTCCATCACGTCCTGTAAGATGCATCATTATTTTGTGTACCATTAAGAAAAAGAGAAAATGCTATTAATTACGCGCTTAGGAGCTTATATATTCTTCTAGTTTATTTAGCTAATTTTTTGGTTGCCCACGTCTGTCTTGAACTCATGACCTTGGAGGCCCTTCCAAGTTGCTGGGATTACAGGTGCATCCCATAGTCTCCTAGTTTAAATAGTATTCCTACCCTGATATTTTCCATACAATAGAAAGTACATATTTGGTTTCTTGTCCACAACTCCTAGTAATTTTGGGACTTCCAAAGTGATGTGTCTCCGATGCTGCTGAGATGACTTGCTAAGCGGCTCAGGTTGGGTCTGAAATCTTGGAGCGCTGGGATTACAGGAACACACTAACATATCCAATTCATGGCTTCCCTTGTTCACAGTAAAAGCAGATTAGACCATTCATACTTTGTTTTCTGGAAACTTTTTCAATGTGCCAAGCTAATACATGAGTGTGATTCTTGGTGGTTTGTTTTTTGGAGAGAGGGGTTTGAATCAGGGTCACACTGTGTAGTTCAGGCTGACCTCAAACTTGCAGTAACCCTCTGGTTCAACTTCTCACTGCTGAGATTACAGGTGTGTGCCACCACACCTGGCTGTTTCTTGGTTTGTCTTTTTTTTTTTTTTTTTTGGTACTGGGGATCGAACTCGGGACCTTGCGCTTGCGAGGCAGGCACTGGAACCACTGAGCTAAATCCCTGGCCCTCTTGGTTTGTCTTTTAAGTATCATTTGACAATTCTTTCACTCACACAGAATTGCTTGGCGATATACTCAAAGATCGACCTCAGGAAGCAGACGGAATTGATTCAGTGATTGTAGTGGACAGTGTTCCCCAGGTGGGACCTGACCGACTTGAAAAACTCAAAAATGTCATCCACAAGATCTTTTCCAAGTTTGGTAAAATCACAAATGATTATTATCCTGAAGAGGATGGAAAGACAAAAGGGTGAGTCTGCTGTCTCGTCACTGAAGTAGTAGCATTTGTGTTTTGGTGATGATCACCCTTTGTGGAAACCTATTGTACACCTGTGGTTTACTGTAATAAGGTTGATTCAAGCACCAGCCTAAAAGCTTGCAGAAGCTGAGATTTTGGCTCTGGGGTCCTCAGTGGAGAGGGCAGGGCACAGGACAGCTCTTGAGTTACGATGTGAGTTGGCTGCTAACTTGTTTGCCCTAGGAAAAGTAATTGACAACCTAGATATATACTGGGTAAAAGCTCAGACTGGTCTGCAAGCTGGCAGAATTTAAAGAAAATTTTCCACGTGGAATTTCATTTTAACCATTTCCCCCCAATTGAACAACTCTGAAATGAGAGTGCATCTTACAGTCCAAGTGAAAGTGTTGCGTCACCACTCAATTAGCAACACTCAGTGCTCCCTGAAATAGTGCTGTCTTTTAAAGATGAAAATGTAGCTATGTGACCCGAGGTTTGCCTCTTCTCTTAAAAATTTTGTTCTAATTCCTGTGTTATTTTTTGTATGGTACTGGAGATTAAACCCAAGGCCTTCACACTGAACTACATCTCCAGCTCTTTAAAACTTTCTAAAAGTTTGAGCAGGGTCTCACTGAGTTGGCAGGGTGGGTTAAACTTGTGATCTTCCTGCCTCAGCCCCCAAGAGTGCTGGGATTAATGGCATGTACCGCCCTGGGAAGCTTTTTTTCCCGCAGTCCTGGGGATCAAACCCAGGCCTTGCACATGCTTGGCCAAGCACACTGCCACTGAGCTACAGCCCCAGCCTTCCTTGATCCGTCGTGAAAGCGGTGGTGTTCTGTTGTCTGTGAGGTGTCCATTTTCTTGTTGATGGGCACCTAAACAGTCTTGTACCCATGTCCTATGGAAGTGTAAGAGCTTCTTCTTCACTCCCAGGAGCAAGATTGTTGAGCTATGTACAGTGCTTAGCTTTTTGCCCTGTCAGGTGCAAGGCCAGTCAGAGTGGCTGCTGCTGGTAGTTGATGGAAGTTGGTTTGATGCTTCCCAGTCCCATCAGACCTTGAGAACACAGAGTGGTCTCGTGGGAATGTGAGGATGATAATGTTCAGCTTTCGTTTGGTTGGGGTTTTTTTTGTTTTGTGGTTCAGGGAATTGAACCCAAGCCTCTTACACGCTAGGCAAATGCTCTGCCACCAGGCTATATACACCCTCAGCTCAAATTCACTTTTTGCTCTTTTTGTTTTTGTTTCTTTTTTGGGGGGGGTTACTGGGGATCGAACTCGGGTCCTTAGCTTGTGAGGCAGGCGGTGGAACCACTGAGCTAAATCCCTGGCCCTGTTTTTGTTTTTTTAAGGTAGGGTCTCACTATGCAGTTCGGACTGGTTTTGAACTCATTATATAGCCCAGGCTGGTCTTGAACTCAGGCGGCCTCCTGCCTCAGCCTCTGGAGTGCTGGGATTACAGGTGTGTGCCACAATACCTGGCAAGTTTGCTGGGGTATTTTTGGTGCTAGGAATCGAATTTGGGACTTTGTGCTTTCAAGGCAGGTGGCGGAACCACTGAGTTAAATCTCTAGCCCACAAGTTTGCTTTTTAAAGTTAAGGTTTTGAAGTTTTAAAAACTACCTAGAACAGTTTGTTTCTGGAAAGATAATCAAGTACACTAATAGTGGGAAGCTTCGTGCTTTGGGAAGTGGCTTGAAGGAAAACCTTTTGAGCAACAGTTGCTGTCTTACATGTTTACCTATTCAGTAATGAAACCATCCTCTAAAATCCTGTGTAATTTTGCTTGTAATGCATAATAGTAAACTTTTTTTTTTCCTTTTTGAGACAAGGTCTTGCTGTGTAGTTCAGGCTGGCCTTGAACTCACTGTGTAGCCCAGGCTGGCCTCAGACTTGCAGAGGTCCTCCTGCCTCAGCCTCGAGTGGTAGGATCATAGGTGTGTGCCATCACACCCATTGTATAGTAGTGAATTATTTTTAAAAGCTTTAATGGAGTAATTGAGAGCCAGTAAACTTGCATAATTTAAAGTGTATAGGTTGGTAAGTTTTGACTTATGTAAATGTCATGAATGCATCCACAGTCAAAGTAACACACGTTTGGGCCGGGGATTTAGCTCAGTGGTTTCACCACCTGGTGTGCAAGCACAAGGACCCAAGTTTGATCCCCGGTACCAAAAAAAAAGTAACACACGTTTACAGCAAGACATAGTGGTGGAACCCTGTAATCCTGGCAGTCTGAGAGGCTGAGGCAGGAGGATCATAAGTATAAGCCCAGCCTAAGCAACTTGGTGAGCTATTGTCTCAAAAAATAAAAAAGAGTTAAAGATATAACTTGGTATACAGGGCCTTGGGTTTGATCCCCAGTACCATCCCCCAAAAACCACACATTTTTTGTTAACCTCTCTAGATTCTGAGTATGACATTAGAGACTTTGGATCTCCCAGTTGGGATGTCATTCTTGTTTGGGAAGTTGCTTGGCCTGTGGGTTGGGCTGTTTCTCAGTTTGACTGTCTCAGGGCCATGGCAGTGAGATCCTTAGTGATAGGCGAGGATTCTGGTGTGCAGCATGTGGCCTGCCTGACCTGACAGCCTGCATGCGTGCACATTGCCTGCTTTCTCACTTCAGATACATCTTCCTGGAGTATGCATCTCCTGCCCACGCTGTGGACGCTGTGAAAAGCGCTGATGGCTATAAGCTCGACAAGCAGCACACGTTCCGGGTCAACCTCTTCACTGATTTTGACAAGTGAGTTCAGACTTGACCTCAAGTATGTGAGAGCCGATACTCAACACTCGAAGGTGGTTCATTGCTTCTCAATGGGTGCTGGTGGCTTTTCGGCGTCAGAGACAAGAGGAATGTTTCACATCTGCCCCATGTTCCCAGCCAACAGACCCCTCATCACTTCTTATCCCAGCTGAACCACTCACCTGTCCATCTGTTCATCCCCCTGTGGGAGGGGCAGGGTGGGGCTGCCTGGGTACACACCACTGATTGCTGGCATTGTGCCCCCTCCCACCACCAAATTCGGTCACCAGTTAGTGCTGCTCAGCAGTTGTCCGCTCTCCTCCAGGTACATGACGATCAGTGATGAATGGGATATTCCAGAAAAACAGCCTTTTAAAGATCTGGTAAGTTGCATGCTATCTGTATCTAAGTAGTTAATAGAAATGGTGACTGACTTGAATAGCAGTCATGAATGCCCAGGACCAAAACGATGCTGACCAGGTTTGTCATCTAAGGGCAGTAGCTGTGAGTGAGTTTCCTTTTGTTAACACTGATGGAAGTGCTGTTAAATCCCCTGCTTTTGGTTCTTTTTAGGGAAATTTACGTTACTGGCTGGAAGAGGCAGAATGTAGAGATCAGTACAGTGTGATTTTTGAGAGTGGAGACCGGACTTCTATATTCTGGAACGATGTGAAGGACCCCGTCTCAATTGAAGAAAGAGCGGTGCGTATTTGTTGCATCAGCACTGACCTCATCTCTGTTTTCTTAAGGGAGGAGAACTTTATTTCAGAAACTAGTGAAAGAGCTAAAAGAGTGTTTCTCTCTGAGGTTACTTTCTAAGAACACCTTTTATTCCGTTTTCAGCTTTGAAATAAGTTCTGAGAAGTGAAAATAGATTCACTGCGGAGGAGGAAAGGTCTCTGTGTCAGGCTTTTCTGTTATGTTCATGCTGACTCTGCCCTGTCCCACAGAGGTGGACGGAGACGTACGTGCGTTGGTCCCCCAAGGGCACCTACCTGGCCACCTTCCATCAGCGAGGCATCGCTCTCTGGGGGGGAGACAAATTCAAGCAGATCCAGAGGTTCAGCCACCAGGGGGTGCAGCTCATCGACTTCTCGCCTTGTGAGAGGTGAGCTGTTGTCGGTGTGGGTGCTGTCTCATTCCTGCCTCCTGCAGCCTCCTGTGGGTGATTTTTAACCCTTTTATGTTACGGTTAACTTCAAACTTAAGAGAAAAATGGCAGGAAGAACCCTACATACTTTGTCTGCTGAGACTCTCCACCTAACGTTTTGTTTGGTTTGTTAGCATTTCCTTCCTCAAACACCGGAGGAAGCATTTTTGCCGGAGCCATTTGAGAGTATTGCAGTCCCCTGTGTGTACTTCACGTTCTGAGGTTTCAGGTACCTACCGTCAGCCGCAGCACAAGAACGTCGCTGTATGTCTAGGCTCTTTAAAGAGTGAGACCACATTCACATAACTTTTACTTACTGGTTTTGTTTATTTTTTTTTTGAGGCACAGCTTTGCTGTGTAGCTCAAGCTGGCCTTGAACTCACTGTGTAGCCCAGGTTATCCTAGAACTTGAAGTGATCCTCCTGCCTCAGCCACCCAGGTGCTGGGATTACAGGCATCCACCACCATGCCTGGCTTGAAGTAACATTTATTACAGTATGTTGTTAAAATCGTTCTGCTTTATTGTTGAGTTCTTACCTTGCCTAATTAAAATAATCTTAAGGTAGATAGGCACAGATTAAAAAAAACATACTGTATATACAGGGTTTGGTGTTAGGAGGCTTTGCTAAGTGGGCCCCTCTCCTACAGATACCTGGTGACCTTTAGCCCCCTAATGGACACTCAGGATGACCCTCAGGCCATAATCATCTGGGACATCCTCACTGGGCACAAGAAGAGAGGTTTTCACTGTGAGAGCTCAGCCCACTGGCCTATTTTCAAGTGAGTAGACCACAACAGTGGACTCTTTGTACCTTTTCTTTTTTATTGTTGTATCCTGGGACTTCTTTTCTTCTTCTTAGGTGGAGCCATGATGGCAAGTTTTTTGCAAGAATGACGATGGATACCCTTAGCATCTATGAAACTCCTGTGAGTGATTTTAGTGATCTGACAAATTAATCTTGTCCGTTGCACATAGCCAGCAGTATGTGTGTGTGAGAGAATGTAGCACTGCTCTTTGATTTGTGGTGCAGTGAAGAGATGCAGCTTAGTGCATGGTTCCTGCAGCCTTCAGTGCAGGTTGAGCTCCTGAATCGTGCCTGCCCTGCCATGTGCTGCTGTGGGAATTGAGGCTAGGGAGTCTTAAGATGGCTTGGGCAGTATACATCTTACTGCGGGATTGAATTGTTTTGAATGTCACCTGTCATCCTGGGTGATACTGCTCCCCAGACAAACTTAGAGCATTAACTTTTTTAAAAAAATGTTTTATATAATTATAACTGGATGTGGCGGTGCACACCTGTAATCCCAGGTCCTCAGGAGGCTGAGGTATAAGGATTACAAATTGGAGGACAGCCTGAGCAGCTTAGCACAACTCTTGTCTTGAAGTAAAGAAAAGGGTTTGGGATGTAGTTCAGAGGTAGAATATCCCTGGGTTCAGTCCCCAGTGCGCAAAATTTTTTAAAAATATGTGCAATTGAAACATTTCCACACTCTACGTTCAACTATAATCCTCTTTCTTTTGGGCAGTCTATGGGTCTTTTGGACAAGAAGAGTTTGAAGATCTCGGGAATAAAGTAAGTGAACGTTTCCATAAAGTTGGTTTGATTGTGTTCTGGCTGCTCCAACAGAACAGCACAGTCTAGGTGGCTTCACACAACAAAATGTCTTCCTCTCCATTTGGGGGCCGAAAGTCTGAGCTTTGGCACCTGCAGGCTCTGTCTGAGAGGTGGGCTTCTCTGTCATCTCAGGTGTTGGAATGGGCAGCCCTCTGCGGCCTTTATAATGTAAGGGACAAAGCTCCTTCAGTGGAATCCCTCTCTTTTGACCAGATTATCTCCCAAAGGCCCTATCTAATGCCATTATCTTGGTGGTTAGCATTTCAGCATGTGAATTTTTGAGGTACACAATACTTGATCCACTGCAGTGGTTTTATTTGCTCTTCTTTCTTCAGCACTCAGCTCTTAGGCAGTTGGAGAGAAACATCATTTGTTGGAGTAACCCCAGGGATGGCACAGTTGGCTCCCTCTGCTGCCACTGCTTATGGTCACAGCATTTCCCTTTCCTTTGCATACTTAAGTAAATCTTTTAGGCCTCAGAGTCTCAGGCTGTACCTGTCCTTGACCTAGGGTGTGGGGCGAGGGGCTTTGAAGGAAGTACCTTGGGTAAAAGGTCTTGCTTGCTGGCTTGGGTGATGTGTGGGTGGCTGGTAAGCATCGATGTGTTGTAGGTCATTCTTCGTATTGAGTGGGTATGTTTTTATCCAAAGGCTCCTGGGCTGCCCAGTCTTGGAGCAGTGAAGTGCAGCAGTCCAAGGACACTAATGTGTCTTAATCCTTTTGTTTTTACATTCTTGGGTACAATTTGGACTTAAACCAGGATGTTGACTCTCAGTAAATGCAAAACACAGACTATAGCATGTGTAAAGATGTTTTTGTGTAGATAAGCAATTAAACAGTATTCCTACAGATGATTTAAAATGAGTATGGTAATTGTCCTTGTTCATCTTCTGTCTTCCTACACTTTTGACTGGGAATCTTTCCCCTTTTAAATCTTAATGTTTTTTAAGGGGGTGGCTTTGAGACAGGGTCTCGCTATGTAGTTACGGCTGTCCTTTGAACTCACTATGTAGCCCAGTCTGACCTCAAACTTGCTTCAATCCCCCCTGCCTCAGCCTCCCATGTGCGTGCTGGTATTATAGGCATGTGCCGCCATGCCCAGCTTCTTAATTAATCTTTAGATTAATTCAAGCTTGGGGTGATCCTCCTACCTCTTGAGTGCTGGGATTACAGGCATGTTCCGCTACACCTGGCTCATCAGCCTTAAATTTACCTTGTAGCAGGAGTGTGGTGGCTCAGCTGGGTCAGTCTGCCATGCAACAATAGGCAGAGTTAATAACATCTGACTATCGCCTAACTGTTAAAAGGATGTGGCCATGTCCCAGAGCCATAAGCACAGCTGAGCTGTGTGCAGAATGCCAGGAGCAGGGCTCTTGTGCGGCGGGCTCTCTGCTCCCATCCACGGGGCAGTGTGCCTGCGTGGAGTGTTCACACAGCAAATGAGTTCTGTTGCACTCTTGCTTTTCAGTTTTATAATCACTTAGTCTTTGGGTGACATTTTATTTCTTTGTCCTGCAGAGACTTTTCTTGGTCTCCTGGTGGTAACATAATAGCCTTCTGGGTGCCAGAAGACAAAGATATTCCAGCCAGGGTGACCCTGATGCAGCTTCCTAGCAGACAAGAGATCCGAGTGAGGAATCTCTTCAATGTGGTGGATTGCAAACTGCATTGGCAGAAAAACGGAGATTACCTGTGTGTTAAAGTGGACAGAACTCCGAAAGGCACCCAGGTAAGTGGATGGCAATGGGAACAGGTTTTTTAAAACTTGGTTCCGAACTAGCTGTTTGTTTGGAAGATGTTGATGGATATATTTTGTTGTTGATGTTTGTGGATTATTTTCAGACCAACCAGGTATTGAAAGAAGTTAGCTGACCCTATCGAGATGAGAGAGGTCTTGGCATATTTTAGTTGAGGAGGATAGTTAGTTTCTTTCCTCAGTGAAAGATCTCTAGGCTTTACCCTCCTCTCTCTCTCTCTCTCTCTCTCTCTCTCTCTCTCTCTCTCTTACTCTCACTCTCTCTCAGTACTGGGATTGAAACCATGGCCTTTGAACTGAGCTGCGTCTCCAGACACCTGTCATTCTGTGATGTTAGTTTCAGGGTTTACATTTTTTTTTTTAAACACCAAGAATAACATATTTTACATAGTACTGCACTCAAATTTCTTTGTTTTCATCATTTATTGTTTACCTGATCGGTACAGTGGCACCTTGGTTTATGAACTTAATTCTTTCAACAGTTCTGGTCAAACAAATTCTCTGGCCAGAATCATGGAAAGAAGTTCATGAACCGAAGTACTGCTTTAATTGCGTATATTTTTTTATTTTTTTCTAATAGAGATTTTCTTCTTCCTAACATTGATTTATTTCTTGATGTGATTCACATAGTATTAAAGCCAATTCAGTGGCCACTACTAATTCCAGGACATTTTTATCACACCCCCAGAAGCTCCCTGGCTGTTAGCAGCTGCCCCTCATCACCTGCTCACCCATGACGTCTGCCTCCTAGCTCTGGAGTCCCCCTTCTGGCTTCTCTCACTTCTTGTGTCCTTACAGTTCGTGTGTTTTGTTCCTTCTTTTGTGGTTGAAAGGTACTCCCTGGCGGGATGGATGGTGTTGTGTTCATCCACTCCTACACCAGTGGTGGCGCCCTGCTCATTGGCTCAGGTGCTTCCTTAGATCCTGGGACAGGAGGTTCCAGTGCATCTCAGTCGTTTGGTCCCATTGATAGCTGCTTGGGGCACTGGGGAGCTTGGCTGGTGTGCTGCAATGTGCAACTGTGGAGCTCTTGTGTACAAGTAGGACCTCTGGGCGGCTCCCTTGACGTAGAATCTAGGCAGCATGACCATGGCCACAGTCTGCCGAGGCCATGCCTGTTCATCCCCTATAGCATTAGGAACTGCTTCCTCAGGGGAGTAGCGCTGTGGTCATTTCAGGTGTCATGTGTTTGTTGGGCGTATGAGTTTAATCTTTTACTAAATTCTTGAATTGTTCTTTTAAGTCTTTTTCTCATGCTTTTAAGAATCTCTAGAGGGCTGGGGATTTAGCTCAGTGGTTCCACTGCCTGCCTTGCAAGTGCAAGGTCCCGAGTTTGATCCCCGGTACCAAAAAAAAAAAATCTCCAGAACGTCAACCACCTCTTTATTTTTCTTTCTTAATAAACAGGGTGTTGTCACAAATTTTGAAATCTTCCGAATGAGAGAGAAACAGGTACCTGTCGATGTGGTTGAAATGAAAGGTAAGTTTTAGTCGTTCATAGCTGGATGGACCTTCTGGGCTGCTTCTCACTTGGCTTCTGCACCTTCAGTGTGAACTGAGTGAGCAGTGACTTGAAGGGTCAGGCCTCCCTGTGAACACCCACCTCTGAGTCACAATGCATGTCTGAGTCTCAGTTTTGCTCTTGTGCATTGTAGTTGTAGTCTTTAAGTTGTGTGGTTGCTGATTGAAGGTCCCCACTTCTCTGTCTTCTGGTTTGTAGCAGAGGCTCATTTTCACTCATGTAAGAGGGGTGGGTCTGCATTCCATCTTAGGACACGAAGCAAGAATCTTACATACGAAACATGTTCTTTGTCTACTAGAAGTGTTTTTGGTTTGGTTTGGTTTTTTCAGGGCATCTTGGATTGAACTCCCAGGGCTTTATGTATTCTAGGAAAGTATTTTCTACCAGTAAGCTACATCCCCAGTCAGTCCTTTTTATTTTATTTTGAGATAGGGTCTTGCTAAGTTGCCCAGACTGACCTCAAACTTGTGACAACTTCTGCCTCAGCCTCCAAGAGGGCTGGGATTTCCAGGATATGCCACCGTGACCAGTCCTGATTTTTTTCTAACAGAAGAAACCTTAGCTGTATTTCTCAAAGCTGACTTTACTTCCCTTGCTATTCTGATTACTACAAGCTGCTCAGTAGTGTGTTTCTGCTTTTAGCTGGGCATCAGCCTGTGTGTTCAGTTTGGCTTTTTGTTTTGCCATTGAGAAAAGGAAGAAGGAGAGAGATGAGAAGATGTGCCGTGTGGCCATGAATCAGGGTGCAAGGAGGCCAGTCTTCTCTGCAGGCACAGCATTGCCTGTAAGAGGTGATATCCCTGAGCCACACCAGATGTCGGCTTGTGCACTCTGTGTGTCACTCTCAGGAAAGCAATAGGTCCTCGCAGTGAGTTTAAGAATTAGGGGGTTTTTGGCTGAGGATTTAGCTCAGCAGCATAGCGCCTGCCTGGCAAGTGCAAGGTCCTGAGTTCGATATCTGGTACCCCCCAAAAAAATATATTAGGGGTTTTTTTTCCTTCAGTTTACTAATGAATATCTTTTATTTCTTTTAGTGAGCAACTTAACTGATCAGGATATTTTCATAAATGTTCACAAGGGCCTTTTTTTGATCGCAGAAACCATCATAGCCTTCGCCTGGGAACCCAATGGCAGTAAGTTCGCTGTGCTCCATGGAGAGGCCCCGCGGATATCCGTCTCCTTCTACCATGTCAAGAACAACGGGAAGATCGAGCTCATCAGTAAGTGGTGTGCCCATCTCGGGCCTCCGCTTCTGCCAGATGGTAGGCAGAGTAGATGGTAGGGTGTTGCCAGGGCCCTGGAAGAGAGAATGGCTGGTCTGGGGACAGTCACTCTAAATGCATGTCTGGGGTTCAGGTGACACTGTGCGTGGTGACAGGTGTGTGTGTGACTGCCGGAACGAGGCTTTGAGTCACACTGCAGCTTTTTAGAGCTGCCCAGGCCCTCAGCTCGTCCTCAGCCACGGTTCTGGGTGACATTGGCCTTGCCCCAGGGCACAAGGGTCACCTTGTGGACATGGCTCTGCCTTGCCTGGATCAGTCCCTCTGCCCTTGGGCATGTGGTAGGGCTGTTGCCCAGGGTGGGCCCTGTCCCAGGTTGCTGAGCTCCTCACTGTGTGCTCCTACAAAGGCCTCATCATTCTCACGTGTCCAGTGGCCCTGAGGATGCTGCTTCTCACCTGGTGTCCCCTGTGTCCTCGGTGCTCCACGAGGGTTGCCACGTAGGGACTTGGCAGGTGCCATGGGATTGAGGATGCGGTGGCTGCTTCAGTGTTTCTCATCCATGTGGACCTGTAAGGGCATCTCAGGTGCACTCTCCGGGCTCCTGGGTCACAGTGTACCCAGGGGGAGTTGACGTATCCTGGAATAGCCCTTCCCAAAACGGTTCTGTGAATTTAGTCTGCCGCGGCTTAGCAGAAATAATGGACCGTGCATCGCAGTTGCAGACAGAAGGCACACAGTTGTACACAGAAAGGTACCCTCTACCTGCTGAGTTTTGCACATGACACACCTTTAATGAGGCTGATGGTCAGTTTTGTGTCGTCATCTGCATTCTGCCATGTGTGAGGCACCATCGGCACTCCCACAGAATGAGCACTCTTAGCGCTGTCCAGTCGCTTAGTGGAGTGTCCGTGAGGATCCTGCCCGCAGGGTGGTGCTCGACATTACTTCTCCCCCTCTCGGAGAAGAGCTTCTGTTCTTGGAGTCTCCTGCAGCTAGAGAGGAAGGCACCACAGCTTGTTAACAGCTTGAGTGCAGTCTTGGAGGGGGAGGGACATGCAGTCCAGGTAGACTGGCCTTGGTTGTAGGGTGAGCATGTATAGAAAGATGATAAACTTAGTTTCTGTGACTTCACAACTGAAAAGAAATATTGGGAGTGTTGAGAGAGCCTGTGGCCTTGTTGGGGTCATGTCCCTGGTGATCTGCTGGGCATCATGGGCCTGTCTTGGATGAGGCTGGCTATAAGCACAGTATTTACTGTGGGGAACCCTTTGTCCACTTGGTTTGGGAAGCTTAAAAGACAAGAGCATAGCTTCAAAGTACCCCTGTGCTCCTTTTAGTCCTCTTCTCTTTTTAGAGTGGCTCATAACCTAAGCTCTACCTAAATGCTGGGCCTTCTGAAGTATTTTCACAGGTGGCCAGTCAGGTTGATGGGTGGGTGGGTTCTGACTGTGAGCCTGTTTTTCCAGACTTTCCCTAGGAAGCATTGCGTGTTGGCCAGTGGACTATTGGCTCAGACTCAAACAGGCACTTTCTTTCCTTCCAGAAATGTTTGATAAGCAGCAGGCAAACACCATCTTCTGGAGTCCTCAGGGCCAGTTTGTCGTGCTGGCCGGTCTGAGGAGGTGAGTCCTTGAGGCTTTGGTTGGGAGGACAGGACGTTGTCCTGGTCTGAGTCCTGGGTGGGGAGTTGCAAGCGCTCTCGTGGGTGCCTGTGCAGACATTCTTCTGCACTTAGAAAGGTCTTGCTGGCTGTCAGTCACGCTTTGGAAAACCCTGGGTCTTCTACCAGAACAGGCATTTAACTGCACAGCTGTGTAGCTGTCATTACCTGTGTGGATGGTGTAAAGATGAGAACTTAGTGTCTCCTTCTGTTGTTCCTTGCCATTTCTACTTAAAGTGGAGCCATTCAGCCCTCAGCCTCCGAGTTCCCTGCTCTGTTGCAGACTCGTTGCTGTAGTTTTGGAGACCTGGTTAGCCTGCCGTAGCACTCTTAGTAATCACAGCACGTGGAGCCTTATGTGTCCTGTTTGTGTCATAGTTCCCAGTCTCACAGCTTCCTCCTATGAATGTCACTGTGCTCGTTTCCGTATAAACTCTGCGACTGAGACAGAGATTAGAGTGCTGTGGCCCCACAGCCAGCAGCAGCGAGCTCCCTGGTCCCTGTGGGGACCCTGGTTCTTGAGGGCATGTGGGAGGCCTGACTGCATGCTGCCTCCACAGCATGAATGGGGCCTTGGCGTTCGTCGACACCTCAGATTGCACTGTCATGAACATCGCAGAACACTACATGGCCTCCGATGTTGAGTGGGACCCCACTGGACGCTACGTGGTCACCTCTGTGTCCTGGTGGAGCCATAAGGTAGGACGAAAGACTCAAGCAGCCGTGGCAGCAGAGTCAAACTGGCCTGTGGGCTGGTGGTGATGTGTAGGGCTTCTCCTCCCCTCTCCCCTGCTGTCATTGTTGGCTCTCCTGTTTCTCACTTCCAAGGAGCCACTCTTGGTGTCTGTGGGAGTGGGCGGGGCAGGGATTCAGGGACAGCAAGAATGTGCAGGAGCAGCGCCCACCTGTGGAAGGAGTCTTGTCCTGGGCCTGAAGCCCCAGAGAGGGTAAGGATATGTTCACAAGCCGCTTCTGGAAAGGGGCACCATTGGCTTTAGCGTCTCACAAAGCCATGACCGGAAATATTTTGCAGCTCCATCTGCAAGAGCTTGAGCCATGTCCTATGGCATGTCTTCCATCTTCTTGCAATGCACTGTGCCAAGCCCCTGGGCGGGTGAGGCTCCAGGAGGCTTGTTTTTGTGTTTAATGACTGCTTTTAGTTGAAGAAGGTATTGATGGTTGAACTAGTTCATGCAGATAGAACCTGTGAGAGGGTCCGGGGTTTAGCTCAGTGGCGAGGTGCCTGCCTCGCGAGCACAAAGTCCTGCGTTTGATCCCTGGTACCACAGAAAAAAAAAAAAAAAAAGAACCTGTGAGATCACATAGAGTAATTCTGTTGAGTGAAGACAGTGAGTTTTTAGGAACTCTGACTTTGCAATTGCCCTGGGAACAAATGCCCTGGTCTTGAATAGGATTATTTCTGGCTGGCTGACTGGCTGGCTTGCTGTTTTTCTTTCTTCCTTTCTCTTTCATTGTTTTTTGCTGTTTCAGGGCGTTTTATGGTTGTTTTGGGGGGGGTTTGGCTTTCGTGGTACTGGGGTTTGAACCCAGAGACTTTGCATTGAGCTAGATCTTTAACTTTTTATTTTGAGATAGGGTCTCGGTCAGTTGCCCAGGGTGTGTCCCAAATGCCCAGAGCATCCTTTGGCAGATACACTGGCTACTGCCCTGTTGGCTCTGTTGGCAGCTGAGGCTCTGGGGTCTCCGTCTCTGAGCTGATGAAGGGAGTGGCTCAGGGCACCCCCTGCTCTTTCATAGGTGGACAATGCCTACTGGCTATGGACATTCCAGGGACGCCTTCTGCAGAAGAATAACAAGGACCGCTTCTGCCAGCTGCTCTGGAGACCTCGGCCCCCGACACTTCTCAGCCAGGAGCAGATAAAGGTTTGGGCTCCCCTTCAGGCTCAGGGCGTGGAAGCCATTATGGTACCAAAGAGGAGTGGTTGTTTTTCCTGTTACTGTAAGGGTGATGAGTGGGGAATGAAAGCAAGACATTTTGGGGGCTCCTGGGACAATGCAAGGGTGGGCAGGTGGAAAAGAGTGGCTTCAAGATAGTCAGGATGCCCTTGAGGTTGTGCCCGGAAGTTCTGCATGGACTGGGGCTGGAACACAGCCTTGGGGAGTAGTGCAGACACGGCTGGGATTTCCAGAGCAGCAGGGGAGTGGGCCAGTGAGAGGGGAGTCTGATTCCCAGGACAGAGTTGCTCCACGAGGTGAACTCAAGCGAAGGAGGGCAAGACTGTATTCAGAGATCTTTGAATCACTAAGGACGTGACTCTGAAAGTTGTATTTGTGGTTCTTGCTCTGAATGTTAATCCTGAGTGATTTGTCTGATTCATTCAGCAAATTAAAAAGGAACTGAAGAGATATTCGAAGATCTTTGAGCAGAATGATCGTTTGAGCCAGTCCAAAGCCTCGAAGGTGAGCCTTGGGCTGGGGATTTAGCTCAGTGGTTTCACCGCCTGCTGCGCAAGCGCAAGGACCTGAGTTTGATCCCCGGTACCAAAAAAAAAAAACAAAAAAAAATGGTG